>JAOWBW010000115.1:1485180-1852526 GCA_026119855.1 Campanula takesimana | reverse complement strand
ATGCTGAAGATCTTAAGCATGATGCGCTTGGACGCTACATGATGGAGATCATGGACAAGTCTAGCATCCTGCCCCTATTCACTAAGGCCAGGCTTCATCCTTCCATCCTACATAGACGAATTCTTCAGCAACGCAGAAGAAGTTGATCGCGTATACGACGACATCACAGTCCCTGCCTCAAAAGCTCTATCCGTAGGATTTTTGTGACCATCAACTATGCGCATATCAGACAGACAATGGGCTTGCCTGCGTGCAACAAGAAGAAGCTACCTTAAGATGCGCAGGAGAAAGTTTGCGCAAAGCTGATCAAGATTCCTAGTCTGGTTGGTCAATACAACAACCATGATAGGAAGGAATTTGGAGAATTGATGTTCCACCTCTGCACTCTCATCGGTGATACATCAACTACAAGAATGGGAACAAGTCTACTTTTATCAGCAAGCAGTGGATGTGTGCGCTGCCATCTACAAGAAGAAGCGTTTGAGTTGGGTTGAAATGATTTTTGAGGAATTAGTACGTTGGGTGCGCGTCTATAAAAAGAAGGTTGTGATCCAAAGAGACCACCAAAGTAGGGATGACCAAAACCGGTTTCGGGCCCCGTTCCGGTTCGGAACCGCCCGGTTCCGGTTCGGCATATATGTGACCCTGAACCGGCCCGCGCTTACACCGGTCCGATCACACATCCGGTTCCGGTTACGGTCCGGTTCAGTCCACGCTACTTTTTTTATTTTTTTTATCATACAATAATGAATAAACATGTTAAAATTTATTAAAAGACAAGAGATTTTTATTTTATAATACACTAATGAATAAACATGTTAAAATTTATTGAAAAATAAGGGATTTTTATTTTTTTTAATGGAAATGCCGATCCGGTTCGCCATATATGTGACCCTTGAACGGCCCGCGCTTACCACGGTTCCGGTTACTCTGGTTCCGGTTTACTCCCCGGTTTGCTCCGGTTCCGGGATTTTCCGGTCCGGTTTTTCCGGTTACGGTCCGTTTGGCCATCCCTACACCAAAGTACAAGACACATTGCAGAATTCTAACCTGCAATCTTTATGCGCTTTCCTTCTGTGCGTAAATTGGTGGATGAAGACCCCTCTATGAAGGTTGATGTGACTTCCACGCGCACTTATTCTCCGTCTTCTTATGAATTTTCGCCGTGAAGTCAACAACTATGATTACTGCATGTACTGGGCTGCGGACCCCATTGAGGTCTTTAAAGATATTCACCCTGAAGATTAAGGGTCCCCTCCTGTCTTAGTGGTAATATATATGAGGCTTCTACAACTGAATCAGAATCCGAGAAAGAATCATTCTATGAGCCAGTCCCAAGCAGAGTAGGTGACAGAGAAAAAGGCAAGGGTCTAGCTGCTGATGCGCCGCCACGCAAGAAGAAGAAGGCAAAGCAATCTGCTGCGCCTGGGATAAAAATCCAAGAGCCTACTGTGCCTGCTCCGAAGCGCAAGGCTACTGCTGACCCTGAGCCTCCAAAGAAATCCAAAAAATTAAGGCTACTGAGCTTGAAAAGAAGAAAGAAAAGAAAAAGAAGAAAGCCAAAGTCTCAAGAACCTACTGGATGAATCTGATGAAGACATCAAGTAGAGGCTGATGATGTTGCTGCGCCTCCTCCTCCTCCTCCTGCGCCTCAAGAAGATGAATTTGAAGGTGCTTTCATGACCCTCTCTTAAGCCCTTCCAAATCCACTAGAACTTCCAAGGCTGCACCATCTAAGGGGGAGAAAGCCAAGGAGAATGCGCAAGGATGTTCTCCAGCGAGGATGAAATTCCTCTTCCGCTAAGAAGAGCACACGTAAGGCTCAGACTACGCCAAAGCGCCGCGTGAATAAGATTGTTTCCAAGCGTCCCATGGACTTATCTGATGATGAATCTGATTCTCCGCGTGTGTAAGTACCCCAATCTGAAACCGACCTATCTTAGAGGTAGCCTTAGCACCGTTTCAGGGATAAGCTAATAGGCCAGTACCTCCCTAGGATAAGCTATAAATTCCAGGACTACTCTGGTATAAAATTGGAAAAATCCAGAAGCTCGCCAGGCAGAGCCGTACGGATGCTTTGGGTACTAGAGGGGCCTAGCCGTACGGCTGGTTTGGGCACCCTCAGTCCCTATAATAGAACCCCTTGGTGATCATTTCAGAGGGGGGAGAAACATTAGAAACTAAGGTCACTCTGTTGAATTCACCTCAGAATAGTGTGAGTAAGAGTGAACAAAGAGTGAAAGAGAGAAAGGAAGATTGGCCTAAACCAAGATAGGTAAAGCCACCTCCTGCCCCTCCCTTCTCTTCATCTAAGACTCTATTTATCTTTGATCTTGTCATTTATTGTTGATCTTTACATTCTTGCAAGTCTTGTCCATTCAAGCAATATACATATATCTATTATTATTTATATTTCCTAGTCCAAGCCATGAGATGATCAAAGGTGCCCTCCATACTTTGTGTGGAAGAGGTTCAAACCTAGTTTGATCATGGCTTGTTGATTGTTCATTTACATTCTTGTCATGGATGATGCTCTTGTTGTTCATTTTGCTTATTTTAAGCTATGATGATCATGTTGAGGATAAAGTCTCAATCTTTATCCTCATCACCTTGATCTAGCCCAAAATTCCCAAGTTTGGGTAATAAAGATTTAATCTTTATGGTTTGTTCTTGTCCCTAAAGGATTAATCTTGCCTAGAAGAGCCATTTTGATGGTAAAGTTTCAATCTTTACTCATCAAATGGTCACTATAGCTCAAAAGGGCATATTGGCCACCTTTTCATGTTTCTCCCATGATTGCCTTTGATCATGCCCAAACTCTTGTTTTGGGAGGTTATTTGATGATCAAATGGCATAGGAATGAGTTGTTAATGTTGTTTTGTGTTGGAATAACAAACTGGAATCAGAACAGTTTGGTCCAGTTCAAGCAGAATGCTCTGTTTCTGCTTGGAACTGGACTGTTGCTTGAATAAACTGTAAAATCCCAGGAGTGGTCTCCCCATCCATACGACTACTTTGGCCGTATGGGGAGATTGACCATTTTGCCCTTCTGTCTTCTGTTTTTCTTGTCAAAAAAAACCCTTTTTCAGTTGAAAAGATAAATAAAAAGTTAAAACAAAGATTTTCCGTTAAAACACACACACACATGAACTTTTGTTAACTAACAAGGGAGACTCGGCTTTGTCCGAGGCAACTTGGGAGGACGTAAAAACTCTTCCCAAGTTGTAACCTGACCTCCGAACCTTTGAACTCAAACTTTGTCATTTTGTTGGGTTTAAAATTTACAAAATGTGGCGACTCCGTTAAATTGGTCCGGTTCCCGCGTTTGGTATTTTGCCCTTGAAGCGTGCTCGTGTGTTTTTTTGGGCGGGATCCTTACAGTGGCGACTCCGTGGGGATTAGAGTGCTTTTGGAATTCTTTCTAGAAGATTCAGGGGCATTCTTGTGTGGGTCAAACTCCCGTTCCCGTTAGTTGACTTCTTGCATATTTGTGTGTGTTTGATGTTTCTGTTTGAACTGTTTTGAGTACATACGTTCTGAAAATACAATAAACTGGGGCTTGATGACCAGAAGTTGGAGAAACTGAGAAAAATCTTCACCCTCTTGCTTTAGCCGTACGGCTACTTTGGGTAGGGGCCAGAATGTTCCAATTAACAGTTTGGTGCAGGGCTGCAACATTTTGGGTGCCCCTCTGCTTCTACTTGTCCAGGTTCCAAATTTACAGTCTTACTTGTGCACATTACCTTCATTCTTTTGGCCAAAACTTGGTTTTAAAAGGTAATAAAACTTGGTTATGCATGATCTTTTGTCAATAAAATGGTTTCCAAAACCTCATCGTGCATAATCCTTTTTGTAAGGATTTTTCTTGAGTCTTCTCGTTGTGCACAAATTGATTTGTACAAAAGGGTTTCAATGTAAAACATTTCTTTTGCAAAAGTTTGATTCAAAATTCTTTGTTGTGCACAACTTAGTACATGTACAAGTTTTGGTCTTTGTTTGCTTATATTCCTTGATTTGTTGTGTATAAATTGCTCAATCCATGCTTGTTCATACTTGTTCATATCTTGCTTATGCCATGCTCATGCTATCGAAAAACGAATTGAAAATCTCTCTTTTTACTCAAAAAGGAGCATAGAATGACTTCACACCATGCGCACTTGACCGTGCACGTTCCAAATACCCTTTAAACCCGGGGTGGATGCCACGATGCAGCTCGTTGGGCGCTCTTGTTCCCATCGATGCGCGCACGGGTCCATCCCACCTCCCTTCCGAACCGAGTCAACCACACTTGTCCGTGACACATAAAATACCGTGACTATGGTTGGTTTTTGGTCTAGTTCACGTTACCACATCCTTGATACGTGCTCAAAGATAATTGTGGCCAAATTAATGCCCGAGTTGTGACTCCTTGATGTAATGCAAGCGTGGCCTAACTAGCCTCCAACTCGTGTGTTAGTGACGACCGCAATTAGCAAGGGCCATGTACTAAGGATAGGGTGACACCGTGTCGTCGAGCCCTAATGTACGAGTTATTTTGATCATCCTTAACCCCATGGTCAAGGATCGAGACGCCTCATTCAAAATGAGGTCATGTCGGAATGTCGGTGCAGCCTTCGGTGTAGCCTTCGGAGAAAAGTCTCGATCCCGACTGGGGCTTAACCATGATTAGGATGACCCGCGTATTGGGAACCTTACGATGCACTAGACCCTAGGTTCATTTCTTTGATTGGTGGAAGCCGCGTGCCCTATAAGACCCTCGCCCGGGATAGTCCGTCCTTGGGAGCGTGCAATACAGGTGAAAAACGAGGGGTCTATAGGCGTAGTGATGGCCTCCACTGATCCAGGATTATAGAATAGTTGCGAAAAAGAAGAGCGATCTTTTTCCAACCAGTTAGGAATAAATCTGTTTTAAGTAAACGTGAACATAATTAATCAATAATAATAAACCTTCATGTTGCATGAGCCTAAAGCCTGTTTGCCCCAAACACCGACCCAAGTCCATACCTGAGTCTGAAATGAACCCATTACACATGTTCATCGAGTGGGTCAGAGTTCCGGGTCATCGCCTGATTAGTGCCGAGTCGGACAGTTCATCGACAGCTTCATTGAGGTTTTTTCAAATGACTAGCCCGGCAGGAAGTAGTAGTGGGGGTGACAATGCCACAGATCCGAACGGTCTTAGTAGGGAAGAGTTGGTACATGCATTAGAGGCCGCCAGGGCCCGGGAAGAGAATGACAGAAAACGCCTCGAGGATATGCAGAATAGGGTCACGGAGATCATGAGACAGAAAGGGGTAGCCATTGTGTTTGAAAATGACGGAGGCTTTGTGGAAATCACTGACGAAGAAGGAATTGAGAATGTGCCACCTCAAGGGTACAGTCGGGTCCCGCCCCCTCAAACTTACCCAAATGTGGGGACCTCACGTCCCACATCCCAAACCGCCACTCACCAAAATGTGCCCATACACATGTTCCCCTTGTCCCACCGGGTGTTGCTTCCATGTACCCACCGGGGGTCAATCTATATGACACGGTCCCAAACAGTCAAGCACCCTTGGCCCCATCTACTGCTAGCTTGCCGCCTCCGGCCCTGCCAACCATCTCTAGAGAAGTGCCTTACCCACTCTACTACCCGATGGCCCAAGCATCCAAAACTACCCCACCATATATCCCAACAAGCAACCTGGCGCCAGGTATGTCTACACCCACTTGCCACCTACAAATCCTCCTCCGATAGTCCCCTCCACCACTTCACCTCCCAATGCAGTGCCATTGACAAGTCAAATCATGGGATCCGTCAACTCCAACCCCTATGTGGACCCTCAAGTGGGATGGATAGTTGAGAAGCTGAAACAAATAGAGGAAAGGTTTGAGGGAATGAACGAGAAGAAGTTCACCTCGGGAGTCACGGACCCCGATAAGGTCGTCCCCCTCCCTCATTGATTCAAAATGCCGGAAATTGACAAATTTGACGGGACCGCCTGTCCCCAGACTCACCTCAACGCCTACACCTTGGCGATGAGGGCGAAGGGTTGCACCGTGCAGCAAATGGCTGATCAATTTCAGTTGTCCTTAAGGGAAATGCACTCAAATGGTTCTTCAACTTAAAGGATGAGTCTCGAACCACATGGGACCGGATTAAGGAAGCATTCCTCACCAAGTACCGTTCTAACTTGGAGTGGGAAACCAATCGCACCGATTTGCAAAGTACACTGCAAAAGACCGAAGAGCCGATCAGTGAGTTTTACAAAAGATGGAACTACAAATTGGGAGAAATTTCCAATCCTCCCACCGAGGATGAACAATTGGATATATTTCAGTCATGCCTGAAACCCCAACTGCGAGCTTTGATCAGCCATCACTTCTACCCCAATCTCCTAGCCATGGTAACCGCAGGATCCAAATTTGAGAAGGCTCTCAATGAGCAGTCTCCGGCCCAAAATAGCGGAAACTCCTATAGGTACCGCCCTCCGACCACTGGTAAAGGGGAAACCCTGGGAACGGTTAACAGCATCCAAGAAGGAAGCTCAAGGCAAGCCTCTCAAAAGGGTGGGACTGCAGAAATGCGTCAGTATGTAAGGTTTGAGGATTTCGGAATGCCTATGAGTAAGGTGTTCGAAGGGTTAGTCAAGCAAGGCCTTGTAAAACCTTTGGTCAACTATCAGCCAAGGAATCCCGAGAAACCCCTTGACCAAAACAAAAGATGCGCCTTCCACAATTATCATGGCCACGATACCGATGATTGCTCCGTGATAAAATGCATCATCCTCGACCTCATTGACAAAGGGAAACTTGAACACCCCCATGGCCCGAGCGTGATTAATAACCCTTTCCCCAACAACCAAGGCATTAATATGATTGAGTTCGAGGAGCCTACACCTGTGAACCTTTTGGAATTCAATGTCCCAATGGCTAAGATTGGGGAAGAATGGAAGGAAGCTTTATGGGCATGTGTGCAAGAGGGAGATATGAGATGCCCATCCGACTTTATGATCGCCAATGTGATGAGTGCAAGGGTACCCCACCAAAACGCTGATGAATTGGTCGTAATAACACTCACCGAACATGATTTAACGTTTGAAACAATGCATGGAGGAGATAGAAAAGTCCATTAAGAGTACGTTGGACAGCGAAAGCCAAGGCTCGAATGGGGATAGCCTTTCCTATGATGATTGCTTCCATATCATTGAGGCATGTAGTTCATCTACGGGCAGGAGGACAATTAAACGAAACGGGTCCGAGGTCGCAAAGATCCCAGAAATGATTGACTATGAAGGGTATCTCACCCAAATGAAAGAAGCCGTTCGTTCTCTACCTCACAAGGAGCTCCGGATCCTATGTGAAAGTGAGGATGATGAAGTATCCTCAAATGTGGCTCCTTGTGTTTTCTCCCCGAAATTGGAAGAAGAGGAATTTCCGGCCCTGGATGATTTCTTAGCTTTGCCACCACTATCTCCGCCGCCGCCGCTGTTTGACGGATCAGCGTTCCCAGATAATTATTGTTGCATGCTCACCCTGGAAAAGCTCCGTGAAACTGTGGGAGCCGGGAAGAGCCAGAACCACCACCCTATCTCCCTAGGAGAAATTTGTGGGTCAACATCCACCCCAAAACGAATGGTCACGGTAAATGAGTTAAGGAGGGAGGCATGGCCGTACGGTACCCAAAACCCTCCGCCTATCGGAGATGAGATGATAAAAGTCGATGACTCCTTGTAAGTGAGTGTATTAAATCGATCAGGGCAAGTGCACACGGAGAACCCTAAGAAACCTCCACCACCGGAACACCGAGCGCTCCACTTCTTGTTGACGAGGCGAAACCCCCAGGTTCCGGAGAGGAGGATCCCATCTTAGCCCAACTTAAGAGGACACAAGCTAACATATCTTTCTGGTCCCTCCTTACTTCCTCCTACCCTCATAAGCTCAAGTTGGAGGAATGCTTGGCCCACACTATGGTACCCACCACAGCTACCCCCGAAGAAGCCGTGCAAATGATCAGAAGTGTTCAGTACGGAAATATCATCACATTCACAGATCTAGATTTGCCGAAGTTTGGAGCTAGCCATAACGAGGCCCTTTACATCACGGTACAATTGGATGATCGCCGCCTCCCTCGGGTTCTGGTCGATAACGGCTCCGCCATGAATGTCCTCCCCGCTAAGATGATGGATCTCCTTGGCCTTGAGACCACCGACCTAAAGCCTTCCGTGATCACTGTCAAAGCTTATGATTCCACGGCCCGCTCAGTCTTAGGGGTGGCCACTTTGAACCTTTGGTTTGGGAAACAAATGATGCCGACCGACTTCCAAGTGCTTGACATCCCCATATCATTCACTGCCTTATTGGGACGCCCGTGGCTCCACAAAGTCAACGGGGTCGCCTCCACTCTCCATCAATGTGTGAAATACGTGCAAGGGGGTAACTTGACAACTATTTATGGGGACAGTGTGACCACAGAAGGAACCAACACTAATGGGATTCCTGTGTTAGAAATTAAGCATGAGGGAAGCGGCATGGTTTTGACCGGCTTCACAGAAGTACCGCCCAAAACCCACATTTGTTGTGTCTCACGCTTACCAAGGATAAGATTCCTCCTGTGATGAGAATGATGCGTCTGATGCGCTACCTCCCAGGGCTCGGACTAGGAAAGAAGCTCCAAGGGACTCACAAGATTGTTGAGATCAAAGAGCAAAACACGCTTCATGGCTTGGGATACAAACCCACCCCCGGAGACCTCAGGATGGATAAGGAAATGGCTCAGAAGAAAAGCCAAGCCAGGGCTCAAGGGATTCCGTTTAAAACCCCTAACCTTCGTCCTTATACCTTTGATATGAGCCGTTACTTTGTGAAGGGGGGAGTTCAAGTCGAACCCCCAGAGCCAAGAGAGCCGATGATGACCAATTAGGATAAGTTGCAAGAGGATCTCAAAAGGTTCCGAGGGGTGGTGGCAAACCCCGTGAGGAGGGCATTTCTGGATACGCCCAAGATTAAAGATCCTACCGATACTACTATCAGCCACGAATACACCTTCAAGGGGGTGCCCGAAATGGTAAAAGAGTTTGAAACCTTGTCTGTGACGGGAGCTAGCAAGGAAAGGGGATCCGTCTGGGGACAAAATGGCGGATACAAGTTTGAGGAGGTAGTTCCTAAGGTCGCCGCCAAGGATGCTATGGGAAATGAGTGGAACGGTGTGGTAATGCAAAGAATGTTCGGAGAAGACTTGGTTGTACCTGACCTAATTAACTTCGAAAAGGAAATGATTGCCGTGATTGAAGGTGGACCTCTTGCAACCTTTGACCCACACACTCTTGCAAAGCCAACGGACATGCCTCTGAAAAATTGGGTAACCTTCTCTGGACCGGTGGCGAGCAAAGAAGAAATGACCGCGAAACTTGGACTGGTCCCTCGTCCCCTAAGAGTCAAATGTCATAGGATCCAATATAGTTGAGTCTCCCCAATCTCTTGTCTTTGAATTCGAGTCTGTCTCCTCCGAGGGCCTCACGCCCGAGGATTATGAGCTTGTAGCCAACATTGTATTCCCGTTTGCATTGAATGAAATGATAGACCTTTCCGAGTATCCCCTCATTGCCAACTTATTAGATGATAAATTAACTAATAATCTGAAAATGGTTAATAATGAATCACCTAATAATGCAGACGCACTAAACCATCCAAACATTAAACAATCATCAAAGTAGGTTGTTGATCAAGAGGAAAACCATGCCCAAGCTGCCGAAGAGGTTTTGACTAAGGTGAATTTGGCAACCGAAAATGAGCCGAAGGAGACACAGATTGGGGAATACTTCAAAGGGGCCGAAAGGGAAGCTTTGGTTGAGCTACTAAAAGAGTATGTAGATGTGTTTGCATGGTCTTATAAGGATATGCCAGGGTTGGATGCTTCGATCGTGGAACACAGGATCCCCGTGGACCCCGAGGTGAAACCCGTTAAGCAAAAACTTCGGCGGATCAAACCAGAATGGTCCTTGCAGGTCAAAGAAGAGATTGAGAAGTTACTTCGCGTCGGCTTTATAAGAGTGATAGAATACCCCTCATGGCTCTCCAACATAGTAACGGTCACAAAGGCCAACGGAAAGGTTCGATGCTGCGTCGACTTTAGGGATCTCAACAAAGTGAGTCCCAAAGATGACTTTCCCCTCCCAAGCATCGACATGCTTGTAGATACAACCTCTAGCTTTGAGGTTAAGTCTTTTGTGGATGGATTCGCCGGATATAACCAGATTAAGATGGCAGAGGAGGACCAGGAAAAAACTGCCTTCACCACCCCATGGGGAACCTTTTGCTATACCGTGATGCCTTTCGGGTTGCGAAACGCTGGGGCTACCTACCAAAGAGCTGCGACCGCACTCTTCCATGACATGATCCATAAGGAAATAGAAGTGTATGTCGATGAAATGATCGTGCATTCTAAGGGCTCTGACGGGCAACATTTGATAGACTTGAGAAAGTTCTTTGACAGGCTTAGGAAGCACTCCATGAGACTTAATCCGGCCAAGTGCACTTTTAGGGTTTCTCGTGGCAAGGTTTTGGGATACATGGTCACCGAACGGGGCATCGAAATTGATCCTCAAAAGGTCAAGACAATTGTGGAAATGAGGCCGCCTCGCACCCAAACATAGGTAAAAGCCTTCATGGGAAGATTACAATACATCAGCCGCTTCATAAACCAACTCACTCCCATTTGTGAGCCCATCTTCAAACTGCTAAGAAAGAATGCCGAGGTCAAATGGAACGAGGAGTGCCAAAAAGCCTTCGACAAGATTAAGGCCTACCTCATCCACCCGCCAATCCTATGCCCTCCGCACAAAGACAAGCCACTCTTGCTTTACCTAATGGTGACTGATGCGTCGATAGGAGCGATGTTGGCCCAAGAGAAGAAAGATTCAAAGGTGGAAAATGCCATCTACTTTGTGAGCCGTAAGATACAAGGAAGCGAGCTCAACTACTCCCTAATTGAGAAGACTTGCGCAGGATTGGTATGGGTCGTGAGAAAGTTAAAACATTACATGCAGGCTCATCCGATACAACTTATTTCCAAAATAGACCCCATCAAATGCTTATTGGAAAAGCCATCTTTGTCTATGAGGCTTGCCAAATGGTCCTTCTTCTTAGCCGAGTACGATATCAGTTATGTGTCGAGAAAGGAAGTCAAAGGAAGGGTTTTGGCAGAGCACTTGGCAGATTTCCCTAGTAATGAAGAAAGGGGGCCCGAACCGAAATTCCCAGATGAAGGAATCTTTGCCCTCGAGGGAGGAAATAGGTGGCAATTGTTCTTCGACGGAGCGGCCAATAAAAGAGGAAACGGTGTAGGATTGCTCTTGGTGAACCCAAAAGACGAGCACACCCCCATCGCCATCAAATTGAACTTTGATGTCACCAACAATGCCGCAGAATACGAGGCATGCACAGCCGGTTTGGAGGTAGCCTTGGAAAGGAATGTTAAGGAGCTAGAAGTATACGGCGATTCGACCTTGATTATCAACCAAGTCTCGAACAAATGGAAAACACTGGATCCCGGTTTGTGGAAATATCATGCCTATATGGAAGAGCTCATAGCACAATTCCAAGAGGTCAGCTTCCATTACCTGCCGAGGGACCGGAACCGTTTCGCCGACGCCCTAGTAACTTTGGCTTAATTAGTGGAAATCCCCGAGGGAAAATTGATAAAACCATTCCGGGTCGGGAGAAAGGAAAGCCCAGCATACTGCTTCGAAATCGGAGCAATCCTGGAAGAGGTAAAGGAGCCATGGTACAACCAGATTTACCAATTCCTCAAAGAAGGAGAAGCTTCCTTCATGAATGAAAAGGGAGAGTATTTGCACGGGATCAAAGCCAAAGGTATGACGGCACTCAAGCGGTTGGCATCCAATTACGTCATCCTGGGGGACATCCTATACAAAAAACACCATCAGGGCCTTCTCCTTAGATGCATAAGTGGGGAAAGGGCAAAAGAACTCATGCAAGAAGTTCATGGTGGAGTGTGTGGTCCTCATATGAACGCAAGGGCATTAATGCAAACCATTCTGCGGATGGGTTACTTCTGGATCTCAATGGAAACAGATTGCATGCAATTCTTAAGGAGGTGTGATAAATGTCAGCGTTTCTCCAACCTCAACCACCTACCGCCTCATCATCTCTACTGCATGACTACACCATAGCCCTTCTCAACATGGGGCATAGATGTTATCGGGAAAATCTCCCCGTCTGGTAGTAATGGTCACGAGTTTGTTTTGGTAGCTGTGGATTACTTCACAAAGTGGGTAGAGGCTAAGTCATACCGGGTCCTCACCTCCAAGAAGGTGGCGGGATTTATAAAAGAGAATATCATGTGCCGGTACGGGGTCCCGAACGAGGTCATTACCGATAACGGCTCGCACTTCGAGGGTGAATGCGATCGATTATTGGGAGAATTCCGAGTTACTCGCCACAAGTCCTCCCCATATAGACCCCAGACCAATACGCAGTAGAAGCCGCCAACAAAACGCTTGAGAGGATCATTAGAAAGATGGCAACACGGGGAAGAGATTGGCCCGAAAAGCTACACCTAGCTTTGTGGGGCTACCGGACTTTGGTCAGAACAGCCACAGGAGAAACTCCTTTTGCTTTGACGTACGGAATGGAAGCCATGCTCCCCGCAGAATTGGAAGTACCGTCACTAAGAGTTTTGTTGGAAAATAAGATCCACGAGGTCGATTGGCTTCGAAGCCGACATGATGAGCTGGCCTTGTTGGACGAACGTTGCCTGAGGGCCATAGAACACATCCGCGCCTACCAAGGGAGAATGGCACGATCCTTTGATAAGAAGGTAAAGCCTCGATAGATTCGGGCAGGAGATTTAGTCCTCAAGGAAAAACCCCCGGGGAGGTCTAATCCCGATGGAAAATGGGAACCCGTGTGGATTGGTCCCTTTGTGGTACAAGAAGTATTTTCAGGGGGCGCAATGAGGCTCGCAGACTTGGACGGCAACCCCTTTATGCACCCAGTCAATGGTGATAAGCTCCGTCGTTACTTTGTTTAAAAAAAAAAAAGGGGGTGCTAAAAGAATATACTCACCTAGATTAAAAACCCATTTGGGCGGTCTAGAGAAAAAACAGGGTCGCATCCTAAAAATTTGTGGAGAAATGAACTACGATGACCTGAGCCCCTTAGATTTTCATTTGTAAAAGGGGAACGTAGGCAGCCAATCTTTGGCCCGGTCTAAAAAATAAATAAAAATCAAATTTGGACTTGAGCAAGAGCTCCATGAGAATGCAAATTGGCTTCATAAGTAACCATTTTCATTACAGTTAAAACACTTCTTTGATGAGTTCAAGCACGATCTACTCTCGACCCAACTAACATGCTTAAGACATAACTAAAATACCTAAGATAAACTAATGTGTCTGCAATGGCAATGGGTGGATACATGGAAATCACTGTTCTTCGTCCCTCCACTTCTTCTTTTGACTTCTTCGGGTCTTCTTTTTCTTCACCTCAAAGATGTCAATTCCCCCTTTTCCATGATCAGAGGCTCTTCCAACGTCGTCTACAAGCCCGGTCGCCCTCAAAGCCGCATTGGTGGCAGCCCGAGCCCGAGAATCCTCCATTCGTGCCCCCGCCTTAGGCATCGCGGCCATCCTCCTGTCTGCCAAAACTCTGTAGTCCTCAACAACGTCTCCAGTAATGTTATGGCCACTCGCCACAGCTTCGGTCTCCCTTAGAACCCTGCTAGGACCATAAGTCTCACCAAGAATAGCCTCACGCCTCTCCTCAATGAGCCTTTGAGTCTGTCCCATGGTTTGTTCATACCAGTCCAAGTACACCGTGGTCAAAACCATGCTAGCCACTAGGGCCCAAAAAGTGCTCGAGCTAGAAAGAGGGAGTAAGTCCACGACCAGGACAGGAATGAAACGGTGGAGGAATCCCACATAGACAGAGACGGAAGCCTCAAGTGCTCCGGGTTGACACCCGACCACTCCAACAGTGGAGTCTGTGGTAACCCAAACTGATGACGGACCAAAGAAGGGATACAATGAGATGATCCCAAGAGTCCTGGCACCCGAACAAAGGGGGAATTATCTTGATATTCCCGCACCGAGCCAATACACCAATGGGGAACTAGCCAGCGTATCTCGGCAGTCGTAAGGCGAGCCATGTAAGCCTCCCAATCACTCTGAACTAGGTCCAAGATAATGCCTCTCAAAGAGTAAGACCAAGGATTGTGAGAGATAGTAGCCTCCGGAATGGCCATCAACCTCTCCCTCAACCACAAAGTAAGCAAGGCAGGGCTACCGCTGCGCATGAAACCATCCCCCAAAGCCAAGCGGTCCATACCGTGAAGGGTCTCACCCAAGATCAAGGGGACAATATCCTTCCCCGCACGGCACTCCTCGAGGACACTCAATAAAACCCGATGGCAGGTGCCCTTGGAACTGACCATGTAGAAAAAAGCAAGGACGCATAAACCAAAGGCATTCCAAGAAGCCTCATCCGTGCGATCCATGAACTTCTCAGGGACATCTGAAATATCAATGAAAGTGTGATCAAGGACCATGCATTGGGCCTCTTCCAAAGAAATACCAAGAAGAGAAACCAACCTCTCAACACACATGGTGTCATCAACCGAAGGAAGAACAATGACCTCCGTGTCTATGCCGCCCACCAAAGCCTTGAAATCCTCATAAGTAGGAGTGATCTCGTTGTAGGAGAAACAATAGATATGCCTCCTAACATCCCAAAAGGACGCAGCGGCTCTCAATAGCTCAAGATCCGGAATGAACTCCTTGAGAGACCAAAGGGATTGAAGGCCAAACATGGATTGGAAAGTTCCCTTGTGATTCCTCATATGGGACCGCATCCAAAGCCTAAGGTTACCCTCGAAACATTCTTGATGAATTTTGGACAATTTTGGTGGTTTCTCCATGAGAAAGGGTTCCATGGAAGAAGGAGCTTTCGAAATGAAGAAGACGAACTGATTGATGAACTCAGGACTGTGGCATTTAAGTAGATGATCAGGCATGGAACAAAATTGAATGAAAAAGGAGTACTTCCTTCCCGAGCCGTACGGCTACTTTAGCCCTATCAGGATTGATGATTTCTTGCTGAGAGTTAGCTTTGTGTTCCAACCTATTTAAAACCCCTTCCCAACCAATGTCATAAATGCAACCGAAAAATGCCCTCCTTGGCTCATGCAACTTGAATTGAACCTAGAAAATTTAGGTTCCCGAAGTCATCACAGGCAGTCCTAGCGACGTAAGCCCAGCTTTGTGAAATTAAATATGGCCGTCCTCGACGTAAGCCCAGTTAAAATTTGGAAATGGTCTTTTGCTTAATGCTTATTATGGCCGTCCTCGACGTAAGCCCAGTTAAAAGTTAAAATCTGGAATGGTCTTTTGCTTAATGCTTATTATGGCCGTCCTCGACGTAAGCCCAGTTAAAATTTGGGAATGGTCCTTTGCTTAATGATTATTATGGCCGTCCTCGACGTAAGCCCAGTTAAAAGTTAAAATTTGGAATGGTCTTTTGCTTAATGCTTATTATGGCCGTCCTCGACGTAAGCCCAGTTAAAAGTTAAAAGTTAAAATTTTGAAATGGTCTTCTGCTTGATGCTTATTATGGCCGTCCCCGACGTAAGCCCATTAGCTATGACTTAGAATAGTCGTTATAGGCTAGAGCCTTTGTCCCGGCAGTCCTTAGAGGGACGTAAGACCAGTTTTCCTGTCAAACTCCCCAAAGATGGAGTTGACCAAACCTTGACTCAGAATAGTCATTATAGGCTAGAGCCTTTATCCCGGCAGTCCTTAGAGGGACGTAAGACAAGTTTTCCCGTCAATCTCCCCAAAGATGGAGTTGACCCCGGTCAAGCTATGACTTAGAATAGTCGTTATAGGCTAGAGCCTTTGTCCCGGCAATCCTTAGAGGGACGTAAGACCAGTTTTCCCGTCAATCTCCCCAAAGATGGAGTTGACCCCGGTCAAGATATGACTTAGAATAGTCGTTATAGGCTAAGAGCCTTTGTCCCGGCAGTCCTTAGAGGGACGTAAGACCAGTTTTCCCGTTAATCTCCCCGAAGATGGAGTTGACCCCGGTCAAGCTTGGACTTGGAATAGTCACCATAGGCCGTCCCCGACGTAAGCCCAGTAAAAATCTGTCCCGTGTAAGTCAACCCTCTCCTATAGAGTCAATTTGACCATATCCCCAGCAAGTCAACCCTCTCCCATTGATCCAAGTTGACCATGTCTCGCCTCTGACCCCTAGAGTCATGCCTCTTTGCGGACCTAAGTAACCCCGCGTACCTCCGAACTACGTTAGGCTTGATTCCCCGTGAACGGGATACGTAGGAATCCTATACCACTAGGTCCAGCCATGCAACGAAAATCGGTTAAAGCCGTCATCCCGTCAGATTGGGATGCTTATTTCTATCGACAACCCCACTCCTTCGAAGCGACGTTGCCGAGGGGCTCTGTAAGTACCCCAATCTAAAACCGACCTATCTTAGAGGTAGCCTTAGCACCGTTTCAGGGATAAGCTAATAGGCCAGGACCTCCCTAGGATAAGCTATAAATTCCAGGACTACTCTTGTATAAAATTGGAAAAATCCAAAAGCTCGTCAGGCTGAGCCGTACGGATGCTTTGGGTACTAGAGGCGCCTAGCCGTACGGCTGGTTTGGGCACCCTCAGTACCTATAAATAGAACCCCTTGGTGATCATTTCAGAGGGGGGAGAAACATTAGAACTAAGGTCACTCTATCGAATTCACCTCAGAATAGTGTGAGTAAGAGTGAATAAAGAGTGAAAGAGAGAAAGGAAGATTGGCTTAAACCAAGATAGGTAAAGCCACCTCCTCCCCCTCCCTTCTCTTCATCTACGAACTCTATTTATCTTTGATCTTGTCATTTATTGTTGATCTTTACATTCTTGCAAGTCTTGTCCATTCAAGCAATATACATATATCTATTATTATTTATATTTCCTAGTCCAAGCCATGAGATGATCAAAGGTGCCCTCCATACTTTTTGTCGAAGAGGTTCAAACCTAGTTTGATCATGGCTTGTTGATTGTTCATTTACATTCTTGTCATGGATGATGCTCTTGTTGTTCATTTTGCTTATTTTAAGCTATGATGATCATGTTGAGGATAAAGTCTCAATCTTTATCCTCATCACCTTGATCTAGCCCAAAATTCCCAAGTTTGGGTAATAAAGATTCAATCTTTATGGTTTGTTCTTGTCTCTAAAGGATTAATCTTGCCTAGAAGAGCCATTTTGATGGTAAAGTTTCAATCTTTACTCATCAAATGGTCACTATGGCTCAAAAGGGCATATTGGCCACCTTTTCATGTTTCTCCCATGATTGCCTTTGATCATGCCCAAACTCTTGTTTTGGGAGGTTATTTGATGATCAAATGGAATAGGAATGAGTTGTTAATGTTGTTTTGTGTTGGAATAACAAACTGGAATCAGAACAGTTTGGTCCAGTTCAAGCAGAATGCTCTGTTTCTGCCTGGAACTGGACTGTTGCTTGAATAAACTGTAAAATCCCAGGAGTGGTCTCCCCATCCATACGGCTACTTTGGCCGTATGGGGATATTAACCATTTTGCCCTTCTGTCTTCTGTTTTCTTGTCAAACAAACCCTTTTTCAGTTGAAAAGATAAATAAAAAGTTAAAACAAAGATTTTCCGTTAAAACACACACACACACACATGCACTTTTGTTAACTAACAAGGGAGACTCGGCTTTGTCCGAGGCAACTTGGGAGGACGTAAAAACTCTTCCCAAGTTGTAACCTGACCTCCAAACCTTTGAACTCAAACCTTTGTCATTTTGTTGGGTTTAAAATTTACAAAATATGGCGACTCCGTTAAATTGGTCCGGTTCCCGCGTTTTGTATTTCGCCCTTGAAGCGTGCTCGTGTGTTTTTTTTGGGGAGGGATCCTTACAGAGTGCCGACTTAAATGTGCGTGAAGCTTCCAGGAAAGCAGGGCTGGAATCCATTGCGCAAAGGAATGCTGCGCAGCAAGCTTCAACCATTTTCATTGATGGTGAAGGCTTTGCTTATGATGCGCCTGATCCCACTGTGGACCCTGATACGCCTATAATTGATGATGCTGAAGACTCAAGCTCAGAAGATTATAAGGTCCATCATTCTCCTATCCATGCGCATACATATCCTATTCGTGCGCAAGCTGCTACAACTGATACTGCTATTCTTGCGCACACTACTGGGGCTTCTCAAACTTCTCCACAAGTTATCCCCATAATTCCTCCAGCAACTGCTCCCTCGGATCCTTCAAGTGCTTCAACAGACATGCGCCAAATCTTGGCCATTGTCCAAACCATCCAAGCAAATCAATTTGCCGTGCAAACCCAGCATTTCCAGGTGGCCACTGCGCAAGCTAAGATTCAAGAGCAACTGGATGCGCAGTCTGCTAGGCTAGATGCGCAAGCCGGTTTGATACAGGCCATTGATTGTGCCATTAAAGGGGAGAGTTCAACAAAAAAGGCATCCGGTGCTTCTGAAGCTACAGCTGCGCATGCTTCCAGTTCTGGAGCTGCGCCCATACCGCCAATTTTTGATGCGCTGCGCCAGGACATCCAGCATGACTTCGGTATTATCTCGACTGCGCTTACAAAGATTCCTTCTGTGTATGGGTTGAATGAAGCTTTGTTTTCCTTAGCTAAAACCATCAAAGAGATCATTCAGATTGAGGTTGCCAAAGTTATAAACTCAATTGATAACTTTGCGCCCAGTGCCTCTAGCTCCTCCACCTCCGTTGATGCGCTCAAATCTCATATGACTGACTACTTAGTCCAATTTAGTGATACCTTCAATGGAAGAATGAACCAGGCTATGTTGGATATACAAGCTAGCCAGAATATGGTTCAAGTGGAGTTGACCAAATCTCTAGCGGATGCGCAGAAGGAGATTCTAGATTCTGTTGCTTCTGCTCAACAATCTCTGGCAAACCAATTTGGTTCACTTGAGAATATATTTAACAGAGTCTCTGAAGACCTTCAGAAAGACAATGATCTGATGCACTCCGGCATGAAGACATATGTTAATCAGGCTGTGGAATTCAATGCAAAGTTCCAAACTCTCAAAATGGACAAGATTACCAGTCTGCAGAACGAGCTTAAAGAAGCAGTTTCTAGGATCAACATAGACTAGAAGTGTAATTCTTTTTGCTGCGCAAATGTAAGTCTTTGATGCGCAATTTTTGTTTGCCTTTGATTTTTCTGCCTTTGTAAAACTTGTACTTGTAACTCTTATCTTTCAAGTTTTAATGAGAAGAATGCATAATTGGTTTTCACAAAACTTTGTTCAATTCAAACTTTTCGTTTGTGGAACAATGAATGTTTTATCTAAACCCTACATCATGAGCAAACTCATATCTGCTCATATTTTATTGCATGGTGTTTAAACATTCAGTTTAAACGCATACTCAAACTTAAACTCATTATATTTTTTGTATGCTCTGAATGATATTTCTGTCTTTCCCATATTGTAAGTTATTCGTTTGGATAGACTAGAAATCTATGACATTGGCTAGTGTGTACATTGACTTGAGACATGATTTACCATTTTTCATTTCTATGGACATGTTATTATCAAGTACAATGAATTGCCTTTGTTATAGTAGGTAATGGCATCAATCATTTAGGGGGAGATTGTTGGGTATGCTTATTATTTAACCCTCCTATATATGTTAGAATTGATTGATACCATCACCTAAGTTTATTTTAAGGACTTTAGGACCCTATGTAAGAAGTTTTGTAACTTCAATTTTAGTTAAGTCCTCTCTATAGACTAGGCTTAATGTTTAGGGCTGAAGCTTTGGATTTGAGGTCTCATGAGCAAATGTCTAAGTGTGATGCGCATGACCTTCATGCGCAGCACCATCTGCCCATACCTATGCGCATGATTTTCATGCGCAGCGCAGATATACCTTAGTCAAACCTCTTATTTCTTGACCTCACCTTTGTATAGCTTGGAAAGCGTTATGTAAAGCAACGCTTTTTGGTATGAGTCATAGTGATGATGTGGACAATCGACAATGTGCACACTCTGCATACACGTGGATGGAGCAACGTGCCTCAGTTTGAAAATTCAAATTGAAGACAGCTGTCACCCTTCTTGAAGATATCTGAAAGCTGTTAACTCGCTGTCTCCAACGGCTATAAAGGACAGCTGCGCACCAATCACATTGTGACAGCACATCGTCCTTGCTAAAGCTCCCCAACGGCTAGTTCTTGGAGCCCCACTATAAATAGCCAGCTCTTCCTCATTTTCCAAGCTGCTTGTGCTTTTGCTTTCAAAGAGAAAGATTTGAAGATTTGAAGATTGCTTGCTCATTTCCAGAATTCCCAAGATCAACCTTCATACCTTCATACTCATCCAAGCCCAGATCTTAAACAGCCTTTGTATCACCAAAATTTCTTGTGCTCTCCATCTCATAGATTCAAAGAGCCCAGATTTCTGATTCACACACACACCTCTTGAAGTTCCGATCTCATCGATCTTACTTCTAGAGATACACCGGTTATTGTCTAGGATTTTGTTCTTTCATAGATTATAGATCTTTGATAAAGTTTTGTTCTACATCTTTGTATCTTGTAAACTCTCTCATATAATAAGATCTTCATTAGAAATCCAAGACTAACCATCTTGGTAGAGGACGTAGATCTTTTCCCGATCGAACCTCTCCAAATAGCGTATTTATTTATTGTGCTTTTCATTCAACATTTCAGTTTTACTTATATATTGTTTTGTTTGATCTTTGTAGATTGCCTTGCTTCGATAGAATTGTGTTTGTATGCTTATTGCCTTAGTTCCATTTTGCGCTAATCTTTAAGCTAAACTTAGTGCGTGCGTATTTACACTTTTGCGCATTATCCCTGCGCATAAGTGATTGGTTTAAGTTTCCGCTGTGCATTTCACACTCTTATTGCGCGCTATACTTAGCCAAAATAAGACCTGTGCGCATTAGCCATTGTTTTGCAAAAGGGTTTGAAAAGAATTTTTAAAACGCTATTCACCCCCCCTCTAGAATTTTTCATACCCTTGTTGCCCTTCTGGGACCAACATGGCTTCGAGATCATTTCAGGCTTTATGCGTCGGATGGTGACCTTTCTCCTTTTGCTGTTCATAGAAGACGACTGTTGATTCGAAACCTGACCAAAGAGGGTTGGAGGAAATTCTTTGCTTCTCGTCTTACAGCTGACATTGAGTGGTGCCCTTCTTCTTGGGGTCTTCGCCTTTTTGTGGAATGGACCTTCGGTTTTTAGTATGTGGTTTTACTCGGGTTGAGAGATTCTTCGTTTTACCAACCAGAACGGGTTCTGCGGCAGTTTGGCCATCAACAGATAATTCCTATTCCGAGGAACAGGATGCTTCGTCCAGTTTCTTACATGGGTCCGGACTTCTTCAGTGAACTCCAGTCGGCTTGGGGAGATGACCGTCATCGGTGGGCTTCCGTCCCTCTGCATCGGGGTAGTATCTTTCTTCCCGAGAGTTACTTGGATCATTTGTTTGGTACCATTTACCGCGGCATTACTTGGGTAGATGCTCTTCGGGCTGAATTGTTAGGGAAAGACTTTGAGCCTAGCAGTGCTTTGAGATACAAGGAAGTTGCTGCTGATGTGAACAACATTCTGACTGACGCTTTTGGTACCCCTTTGGATGACTTTTACGCTCGGAGGCGTTCTGTTGCGTAGAAGGTTTCGGTCTGTATCAGTGTTCCTAGACCTCCCAAGAAGAGTAGGATTGATGGTCGTTCGGGTGGCCCTTCGAAGGCCAAGAGAAAATTAGATTTTTTCTAGTACCCCAAGAGATTGCAAGTAAAATAGACCACTTGTTTAGGATTTAATGTTTTATGTCTTTTAATAGCTCAACAATTTCATTGTATTGATCAAAATAATTCAGTGAATGAATAAAAATTGCATCTCGTTAATTTAAAATGATTTGGGGTATTTGTTATGATTTAGACCGCACCCGAGGGTTGCCTACATTCCTCCAGTGTAGAGCCTCAGGTCTCCGTAGTTCAAACAAACGAAGACCATTTTTTTTTGTGCACACTGTTTTTTTCCTAGACCGCCCCTGATCTCCATCTACATCCACGAGTCGGACTGCACCGCTGCTTAGTATCTTCTTGACCACGTACGGACCGATCCATCGGGGTCCCCATTTTCCAAGGGGGTTCATGGCATTAGGAGGTTGTTGTCTTAGGACCAAATCTCCAACATTGAAGTTTCGAGGCTTCACCTTTTTGTTGAAAGCCCTTGCCATTCTTTGTTGATAGGCTCTCGTACGTTCGAATGACCTTAGCCTTTTCTTGTCGAGTAGAGCTAGCTGCTCATATCGACTTTGCATCCAATCGATTTCATTGACTTGGTTCTCGAGGAGGACCTGTAGGGATGGGACTTCGAGCTCTATTGGGAGTACAGCTTCGGAACCATACACCAGTGCATAAGGAGTTTCTCCAGTTGCTGTCCGTATTGACGTACGGTAGCCCCACAATGCTAGAGGTAGCTTTTCGGGCCAATCCCTTCCGGTGGAGGCCATTTTCTTCACAATGGTCTCGATCGTCTTATTAGCTGCTTCGACCGCGCCGTTTGCTTGAGGGCGGTATGGAGATGACTAGTGCTTAGTAATATTGTATTCTACCAGGAGCGCGTCCATCTCTTTCTCAAAGTGAGAACCGTTTTCTGAGATGATTTCATGAGGAACGCCGTACCAGCACATGATGTGGGTCTTCACGAATTCGGCCACTTTCTTGGCGTTGAGAACCTGGTAAGCCTGTGCTTCGACCCATTTTGTAAAATAGTCCACGGCTACTAGGACGAAAGATTGTCCGTTGCTGCCAATATGGTGGACTTTTCCAATGATGTCTATGCGCCAACTAGAGAAAGGCCATGGCGTGGTCATGTTGTAAAGTTGTAAGGGTGGAGCGTGATGTAGGTTGGCATGGAATTGGCATTTGGCGACCTTTTGACTTTCTCGATGCAGTCTCTTTCCATGGTACTCCAATAATAAGCCATGCGGAGTATCTTCTTGGTCAACATAAACCCGTTTATGTGGGGCCCACATTTACCTTCGTGGATCTCATGCATTATTTCTTGAGCTTCAGTCTCACTTGCGCATAGGAGATTGATCCCTTCATGGTGCCTTTTATAGACTCGGTCTCCAATCAGTACATATCGAGAGGCTAGCCTTTGCAACGCCATATGAGACTTCTTATTGCTATTCTCAGGATAAGTGCCATTCTTGAGAAAATTCATGATATCTGAATACCACGGGGAGTTTGCCTGGACCTCGTTGATCTTGATACTCATGTAGTATGCCGGAATGTTCCTTCGGGAAATTTTAAAGGGCTTCACCATTTTACCCTCGGGCATTTCGACCAGTGTAGCGATGGTGGCTAGTGCATCAGCAAAACGGTTCTTGTCCCTTGGCAGGTAGTTGAAGGTGATTTCTTGAAACTGTTCAACCAACTCCTCGAGATGTTGACCATACCGTTGTAGAGTTGAGTCTTGAATCTTCCATTTTCCAGATGTCTGATTGATGACGAGTAAGGAATCACCAAATACCTCTAAGCTCGTGACATTTCTCTCGAGGGCCGCTTCGAGCCCTGCTATGCATGCTTCGTACTCGGCGATGTTGTTGGTGGCCTCAAATTCGAGGCGGATAGCAATTGGAGTATAGATGTCTTTTGGATCGACAAGTAACATCCCTATGCCATACCCATGCTTATTGGCCGCGCCATCGAAAAAAAGTTGCCACTTATTTTCCTCTGTTGTAGCGCAAATTAAATGCTCGTCGGGGAACTGTACATCTTCCCCCTTCACTTCGTCACACGGAAATTCAGCAAGCTGATCACTGAACACTTTCCCCCTGATGGATTTGAGTGTGACGTAAGTGATATCGTAGCCGGCAAGCATGAAGTACCATTTGGCTATTCTTGTTGACATGAAGGGCTTCTCGAAGATGTAGCAGAGCGGGTCCACTTTTGCTACCAACTTGATTGGGAAGGCCTCGATGTAATGCTTGAGCTTTTAAGTAACCCAAACCAATGCCGCACAAGACTTCTCTAAGACAGAGTAGTGCTTCTCAGCTCCTTGAAACCGGCGGTTGACAAAGTAGATAGCATTCTCTTTTGTGGAGTCTCGTTGTTCTTGTGCTAACATAGCCCCTAGGGCTTCATCATTGACAGTGAGATAGAGCAAGAGAGGCTTCTCCTTATGCGGTGGAACCAAAACTGGAGGGCATGTCAAGTAATGCTTTACTTGGTCGAAGGCTTCTTGGCAAGCATCGGTCCATTCTAGAGCCATATTCTTCTTGAGTAGCTTGAAGATCGGCTCACACATGGAAGTGAGTTGGGGCACAAACCGACTGATGTATTGAAGTCTGCCCATGAAACCCTTGATTTCTTTCTGCGTCTTTGGGGGAGGCATGCCAATGATTGCCTTGATCTTGGAGGGATCATCTTCAATTCCCCTCTCAGTGACCATGTAACCAAGAACCTTTCCTCTAATGACCCCAAAAGTGCACTTTGCGGGATTGAGTCTCATGTTGTGTTGTCGGAGTCATTCAAAGAACTTGCGAAGATCGATCAAATGTTGACCATTGGTTCCCTTTGAAGGGATGATCATGTCGTCTACATAGACCTCGATATCTTTATGAATCATGTCATGGAATAGATCCGTAACAGCCCTTTGGTAGGTAGCCCCAGCGTTCCTTAACCCGAACGGCATGACTGTGTAGCAGAAAGTGCCCCACGGTGTTGTGAAAGCTGTCTTGTGTTGGTCCTCCTTGGACATGAGAATCTGATTGTAACCGGCAAAACCGTCCACAAATGAGCAGACTTTATAGTTGGAAGTCGAATTGACGAGCATGTCGATGTTTGGTAGCGGAAAATCATCTTTCGGGGAAGTTTTGTTCAAATCCCGGAAGTCCACACAAACTCGAACCTTTCCGTTTGCCTTTCTGACTGTCACAATGTTGGCTAACCAAGTCGGATACTCGATGACTTTGATGAAACCCACACTGAGGAGCTTTTCAATCTCTTCTTTGACTTGTAGGGACCATTCTGGTTTGATCTTTCTGAGCTTCTGCTTTACTGGCTTGGCGTCCTCTCTGATCGGAATTCTGTGCTCTACGACCTTTCTGTCCAAACCCGACATGTCTTTATACGACCATGCGAATACATCCACAAATTCCTTGAGCAGTGCAGTCAATCTGTCTCTGTCTTCCCCCTTGAAGAAGCTGCCTATCATCGTTTCTTTCGGTTCTTCGTCGGTACCCAGATTAACAACATGCAATTCCTCATCAGCCCCTGGACCATTTTCACCATGACAACGAACCTGTTGAGCTAGTTCATTTAGGTATGTTATGTTTTCGTGGTCTGATTCATCATAATTTGAATCGTTATTAACTTGTTCATTAAGTT
This sequence comes from Campanula takesimana, assembly GCA_026119855.1. Lineage (NCBI taxonomy): Eukaryota > Viridiplantae > Streptophyta > Magnoliopsida > Asterales > Campanulaceae > Campanula > Campanula takesimana. The sequence continues at coordinate 1,827,086 of JAOWBW010000115.1, read as the reverse complement.
CGTTATTAGTTAATTCATCATTTATGATGTTTGCAATCTCGGGGTACTCAGAAATATCAAATTTTTCATTAGCAAAGAAAGGAAACACATGCTCGGCTATGGCCTCCATATCCTCTTGGGTGAGGGTATTAGAAACACTCTCGGACTCGAAAGCAAGTGTGAGCCGCTCTTCCTTTGTTGCTGTGCGGGGTATGCAACCCATTTCTCGGACTAAAAATTCCTCGGATACCATGGGCCCCTTCGTAGAGTACCAGTTGTTGATTGGCTCGGAGCTTGGCTAGATCTTGGTGATAGATGGACTCTCCATTTCTGTGTTGTCGGAGATGGCGTTGACTTCATAATCGTCCATGATGGCAAATTCTTCGAACATGGAGGCTAGATCGGACAGTCCTTCCCCCATGGTAATCTCTACTTCGGACTCTATAGTCACTTTCTTGCCCCACCACTCTCGGGGTGACATTGGAATAGGCTCCCTTTCTTGTGTCGGAATTTCACAATCAGTGAAGATCTCGAGACCGGGCTTTCTGACGCCCTTGTTGTTAACCCATGGCTCGGGAAAGATCATGTACGGAACATCTTCCCCTTGGCAAACAAATAACCGTTCAGTGTGTTGCGGTAAGGCCTCAAGTTGGGGATTTCATATTGTCGACCTTCTTTGCGAGCTCGGGTCTTTTGATTCTTGACCGCTTGCTCGTATTTTAAGTCATCTTCAGTAGGCTCGTATCCCAAACCAATCTTGTTTCTTACAAAAGGAACCTCTACGAGGTGCAATGTTCCTTGTTGATGCTTCCCTAGGACTAGACCGGGAAAGTGATTCATGTTCCTCATCATGCGGAGGATCTTAAGACTGTCGAGGGTCCATTGTCCATTTCCCCCTTCTTTGTCAATGGCGTTGACGCCGGAGAGAGTGGAATCTTCTATTCCGTGTTGAACTTGGTGGACGGGTTGTCCCCTATTTCTGTGGATAGTGACATTCTCGGCCATGACAGTGACTATCTCATCCCCATTTCTGATCTTGACACACTGATGGAGAGTGGAAGGGACAGCATTGGAACTGTGGATCCATGGAAGGCCCAAAAGTAAGTTGAACGAAGACGGGACATCAAGTACTTGAAATGGGACGGACATGATCATGCTTCCAAATTCGATATCAACTTCTAGCATTCCCATGACTGTACGGGCAGTGCTATCGTACCCTCTAATGACTTGGGTAGAAGGTTGTAAATCAGAGCTTTTGAGCCCCAGTATGCCCATGAGTCGGCTAAGCATTAAGTTGAGTGCGGAACCACCGTCTAATAATACTCTTGAAATGGGTCTCCCCCTTGCCTTTAATTTGAGGTAGATGGCTTTATTGTGATCGGACCCAAATGGCGGGAGGTCCATGTCGGCAAAAGTGATGACATTACCGAAGAGAATGTGACCTATCATTGCTGTGAGGTCTTCGGGAGTTGTGTCGGGAGAGACTGATGTGTCATCCAACTTCTTGATGACGAGGTCTCGGTGCTTCTTTGATGATGCAATAAGGTTCCAGATGGATATGTTGGCTTGCGTCTTCTTGAGTTGTGTCAATAAAGGGTCTTCAGGTGCATCTTGTGCTTTTGATCTTTGAGAAGAGGTGTTGGTTGCTGTATTCGTGGGAACCGAGGCGCTCGCTATTACCCGGCCACTGCGGGTGAGCACATTCACGGACCCTTGGAGCTTCTTCTTCCTATTCTCTAAGACTTCCCTCATAACTTCATCGTAAGTCACAACATAACAAAAACTATCAAGTTTATTCATGCCATCGGATCCCTCATTCACAAATGGGATCGAATGAGTGGTTCCCTCAAACTCTCCTACCTCTTTTACATTGACACCACCCTCATTAGGGATTATGAATTCCTTCTTGTCTATAAGGTCTTAGATGGTGTTGCGGATGGAGAAGCATTCCTCGGTGAGGTGGCCGGTGCATTGATGGTAGTCACACCACTTGTGGTGGGCATGGTTGGGACGGAGCGGTTGTGGTTGCTTGTACCCTTGGAGAGGAGTGATTTGTCCCTTGGCCTTTAGAGCTTAATAGGCCTCGGTGATGGTCATGCCATTGACAGGAGTGTAGACGCGGTCATTTTGGAACCGCTTGCCTTGTGGTGGAGGGACTCTTTTGTAATTCCCCTTGTCAGTAGTTACGGCATTGACATAAGCCTCTTTGTTTGAGCTAGAGGCGGCATTGTAACGGAAATTAGGAGTGGCTTTCTTTATCTCCTTGAGCAAGTCATCTATGCGTACCCCTGCCTCATACATTTGGGAGAAGTCGGAGTAGCAAGCCCCACTTAGGTGGGTACGGAGATCAATCTTGAGACACTTGAGGAAGATGTCCATTTGCTCTTTCGTGTTTGGCCTCTCAACAATTTCAGAGAGCTTGTCATTCCATCTCCTTGTGAAGTCAATGAAGGACTTATTGTCTCTTTGAGTGGTGTTCTCGAGCTCTTTCCTTGTGGGCCAGTGAGTGGTATTGCCTTGATATTGATTTTTGAAGGCAAGTATAGCGGCATCCCAATCAAGACAGACAGTGAGCGGGAGAGTTGCATACCAATCCTTTGCCGCCCCCTCGAGAGTGAGAGGAAAGCATTGAGCCATCACTTTTGGGGAGACCTTCTTCGGAACCATAGCCCAAATGTAAGTCTCGATGTGAGTCATCGGGCATGAGTTTCCCTTGAACTTGCTAATGTCGGGCATTTTGAACTTGTTGGGGAGAGCGGCCATCGTGCTCATGAGAATGGATGACGGATAAAGGCTTGTGTTGGAGCTTTTTCCCATGTTGAGGCCGTCAAATTTCTGATCAATGTAGGACATGATGGAATCGACCATTTTATGGTCATTGTTGTCGGTGCTTGGCTCCCCCACTTTTTTGGTACGGGCACTAACATATGGGCTTTCAAACAAACCTTGGGTCCATTCAGATTCCTCATTGTCGTTCACCCCCTTATTCTTGGAGAGCTTGAGGAGTTTGGCTTTCAATTGTTCGACCTCGGCCTTGTGGGCTGCTTGTTGGCTGTCAACATGAGTTTGCCACAAGTTTTCCTTGGTTTGAGCCTCTTGGTTAAGGGTAGAGACTTGTTGTTGGAGTGCTTGAACCATGGCAGAAAGCTGTTCGAGAGTCATGGCGTTGTTGGTGCTGGAGTCGCCGGTCATTGATGATGTAGAAGCTGTTGGAGTGATCGGTTCACGGACAAGCCTGTTGGATGAGTCCCTGTAGACATGGAGAGTACCAATGGGACCTATAATTGGAGAAGTAGCCCTTGTCAGTCTCGGTTCACACTTTCGGTCCATGAAGAGGTTGAGAACACACATTGGGCACACGACTCGAACCACATAAGAAAAAGACTCTTTTTATTTTTTATTTTTATAAGTCGGAGGGACGGGGTCCCTTTTGGGGTTTCTAAGAAGATAATGGAATCGTCACACTAGTATATAGACCATCTCGCGGTCCATATAATCATCGGATTCCATCACGTTTATGAATCCTACATGTATCGGGATTAAACTAAAACAATGTAGTAAAGCATACATGCGGGGACGGATTTTTTTATTTTCGTCCAAAATAACCACTTTTGGGGACGGATTTTTATTTCGTCCGTATCAACAAGTTGGCATGTATGATTTGAAAACATTAGTTTAGGGAAATCTCGGTACATGAAAACCGACTTGGTCACGGAGTGTTAGACCCTAACTAGAATTGTGTGGTTTGTGCTCGGCTAAAGAGAGGCTTAAAGGTCACCACCGGCATGTAGTCTTGAACTACGCCACGGGCTGAGGTTGACCGCTTCGAAAGAGTCAAGATCGGGTGGAGCTTGAAACTTTCTAAGACGGGCCTCGACGGGTTTGGGGTTATGGACTTGTGCGACTCGATAGTGAGCAATTCATAGGAGTAATATGCATGTAATGTGAGGTCTATCACGTGACAATTTTTTTTTTGTTTTGTTTTTTTTTTTTGAAAAGAAAAGATAAAAACACATAAGCACGCAAATTACAACTCCAGAATCACCCGTGTGACCGGTAAATAAACACCAAATTAAGACAGTCCAAAGGTCCAATTCTGTTCTGATGCAGGCAACTGTGCCCACACCCCACTGTTCTATTCAGTCCCTGAAATCTGTTCTTGTCCTGGAAATTGGCCCCGAAGCGCGTGCCTCGGGCTGGTGTTGTGGGAAGCGCGCGCCTGGCGCATTGTACATGGGAGGCGCCCGCTTCTGGGCTGACCTGTCAAATTGTCAGAAACTTATGGACTCAGGGGATTGCCCTGGTCCTGATTGTGTAATGAAACCCCTCAATGTTTGTTAGCATGAAACAATAGGAAGCATAGGAAGAACACATGGAAGGAGGCCGATTCTGGAATGTGATGTGGGACGCGCGCGCTTTGGACCATGAAGGTCCGAGGCGCGCGCATCCCATATCATTTTCCAGAATGCCCAGAAAAGTAAATTATGAACGGAAACACAAGTTTAACCCTCAAGCAGTCCCCAGTGGAGTCGCCACTGTAGATACCTCGGGAAAACACAACTCGGCTAGAGCGGTGAATTATCCTAGGATGTCTATTTGTGTTTTAGAGTTGCCACCCATGTTTTTGAGGAACGTAATGAAACCTAATGTTTATGAGCCTAAGTTTGATTTACGAAAACAGAGATTCTTTGGGATGAAGGGTTCGGGGTTTAGGTTACGAAATGGGAAGTACTTAAACACCCATTTCGCCCGAGCAATGTCGGTCTTGTTTGTCCATAATCCACTTTAAAGATAAATGTGTTTTTCCTATTTGAATAATGATAAAAAAAAAGGGGTTTTAAAAGGGGTTTTATTGTTTAGAATGTAGGGAGATAACTCCTAGGCCAATTCAATGTAATGAAAGAGCCATTGGTGTCATGTCCCAAGTGGTTTTGGGTGATTGCACATTGATTGAAAAAAGAAGAAGAAGAAGAAGAAGAAGAAGAAGAAGAAGAAGAAGAAGAAGAAGAAGAAGAAGAAGAAGAAGAAGAATATTAAGACATAAAGTAGAAAATAATTGTACCTATGGTAATCTTCAAAGACAACTTTTTGAGAAGGTATAGAATACTTGTGAAAGAATGTGATGCCAAAGCTTAATGAAAGATCTTGGAATTCAAGGTTCAAGGGGTTTTTATAGTTGAAAATGTGGGCTTTTTTTGAGCCAAACGGAGTCTCCAAGAAATCTTACCGGGCAAAATCATGTATAATGAGCAAGGGAGAGATTCTTGGGCAGAATCTGTAACTGACACACCCCATAAGCGCGCGCATCCCACCTAGGCGGCAGAAGGCACGTGCGTCTGGTCTCAAGGGGAGGAGGCGCGCGACTCTGAAAGGCAAATTTTGACAGAATGGACTAGAAAGTTAGAACTGTTATTCAGTTTAGTCCCTGACTTAATGGAGCCCGTCTGGAACTTAACCAAAGTAACAAAAACTAACAGAAAACACTTAAAAGAGGGAGAAACACAAAATCAAGTGTGCAATCGGGGTGAGCGGTCCAAGGCGGGGTGTCTACACTGCCTCGGGAATCCTATCCCCCCACGCAATCGGGTTCCCATCGAAAGAAAGCCCGGTAATTGCTGAAAAGTCCACAGGGGTCGCTGTCACTTCCACCCAGCTCAGATGAAACGTGTGGGTCGAATCCCATCAATACTCGCAAAGGGTGTTGAGAAGCCCCATACTCTTGTTAGTCTCGGCTAGCATGCCCAAACTCTCGATGAAGGGCACCAAGCCAGTGCACTCCACCCATTACCTCGGACCAGGTGCACCGTCAATTGAATGAGGCATAGCTTGCCACAAAGAAAATCACGTGTCCGGATATCCTTGGGATTTGACATCCTTGCCCTGCAGGTAAACACAGCAAAGGTATGAATGACTCAGTTTAAAATACAAATGCATATGATGAATGTAAATCATGAAATGAAAATGCCAAGCGCATACAAAATAGTCATTTTGAAAATCAAAGTCCGTCCCCCTTTCAAAAATAGTCATTTGAAAGTCATTTTCACAAAATAGTCATTCTGAAAATCAAAGTCCGTCTCCCTTTCAAAAATAGTCATTTTGAAAATCAAAGTTCGTCCCCCTTTCAAAAATAGTCATTTGAAAGTCATTTTCCAAAAATAGTCATTTTGAAAATCAAAGTCCGCCCGCCCCCCTTTCAAAAATAGTCATTTGAAAGTCATTTTAAAAAAATAGTCATTTTGAAAATCAAAGTCCGTCCCCCTTTCAAAAATAGTCATTTGAAAGTCATTTTCAAAAAAATTGTCATTTTGAAACCAAAGTCCGTCCCCATTTTAGGGTCAAGTCTCCTCATGAGAAATAAATAACAACTTTTCATGGCATGCATGTACATAGATGACAACGCCCATGAGAATGTCAAAAAGCTACTCAAAAGCACTAGGTACAAGCCTTTAATGCACAGTGTAGTTTCGCGCACTTTGATTTTCAAAAACATAGCTAGGCATGTCCAATTGGAAAAATAAACATATACCCATGATCCTTGTGACCTTAATTTCATCAAAATCAAGCCAATTTCCCTAAATTGAACCAAGAAACGCAAAATTCCCAAATTGCACGCATGAAAACCCTAGGTTTAGAAAATGCGCAATGTCGTTGGAATTAACACAAATTGAATAGGGAATGATCTAAGATCGCTTACTCATCCCTCTTGGCACAAATGCATGCCCGAAGACTTGTAAATGTCCCGGCAGTCCAAATGTGACGTAAGCCCATTCCTTCTAAATGTCCCGGCAGTCCAAATGTGACGTAAGTCCACTTCCTTTTAAGTTAAAATTTCCCGGTGGTCCACATGTGACGTAAGCCCATTTCCTTTTAAGTTGAAAATTTCCCGGCAGTCCAAATGTGATGTAAGCCCATTCCTCTTAGTTTTTACCAAAGGAGGTCAAGTTAAGATGTCCCGGCGGTCCAAATATGACGTAAACCCATTCCTCTTAGTTTTGACCAAAGGAGGTCAAGTTAAAATGTCTCGGTAGTCCAAATGTGATGTAAGCACATTCTCTTAGTCAACCATCCCGTAGAGTAGTGTTGAACAAAGCGTTTTAGGAGAGGATAAATGATATCCACCTGTCAAAGCATTTTAGGAGAGGATGAAAGATATCCACCTACATTTTAGGATAGGATAAAAAATATCCACCTTTCGGTTAGACTATCATGACAAAAAGTCTTAGGAGAGGATGAAATATATCCACCTACCAAAGCATCTTAGGAGAGGATGAAAGATGTCCACCTTCAGGGTAGGATTCCGTTAAGTAGCTCCCATGTCCCAAAACTTCCTTCGCTTGAACTACGTTAGGCTCGATTCCCTGCAAACGGGATACGTAGGAATCCTATACCCCTAGGTCTAGCCGTTTAACCAAATCGGTCATAACATCCTCCCATCATAGACAGATTGGGATGCTTTTTAGGTCGACAACCACGCTTTCCTAAAGCAACATTACCGATGGGCTCTGTAAGTACCCCAATATGAATTAAAACCAACTTAGAGGTATTCTTGGTACTATTTAAGGATAAACTTGATAGACTAAGACCTCATTAAGATAAACCAAAAACCTTAGGACTGTTCTGGAATAAAAAGTAAAAAGATCCATATTTTGCCCTTAGGAGCCGTACGGATGGTTTGGCCTCGAAGAGCCACCAGCCGTACGGATGTTTTAGGATCTCCAGGTCCCTATAAATTAAATCCCTTGCTGATCATTTCAGGGGGGAGAAAACATTTCAGATAGAGAGGCTCTGTTAGAATCATAGCAGAAATATCACCATACTTGAGTGAAAGAGAGGAAGATAGGCTAGAACCCAAAATTGGTGAGGCCTCCTTCTCCCCATCTCCTCTTCATCTCACACCTCTTCTACTTATCTTTCTTATGTTATTGTTTACTTGCATTATTGATTATTCATTCCAAGTCTTTACATTTTATGTAACCTTATGAATTGGAACCAAGTCATGAGGTGATTCCATGATGCCCTCATGTTTTATGTATGATTAAGGGTTGAAATCAAAGGATGATCATGACTTGTTAAATTTATGTCATTTACATTTATGTCTTTACTTTTGGCTTGGTGATCCATTGCAGATATGGAGAGAGCCTTGTACATTTATCTTGTTTGTTCATCTTACATTTGTTTATGATTGGCCATGATAATCATGTTTGGATGATAAAGTCTCAATCTTTATCATCCAAACTTTGATTTAGCCCTAATAATGTCCCCTTTAGATGGTAAAGACTCAATCTTTATTGATCAAAAGTGTTGATTTTGTTGCCCCAAATGTTTATCTTGGATGAATCATCCATTTGAATGTTAAAGTCCCAATCTTTAACCATCCAAATGTTTGTCTTGGCTCAAAGCCATGTTCATCACCTTTTGCATTTCTTTCTCCAATGATTGCCTTGACCATACCCAAATCCTTGGTTTTGGTGTCTAATCTAATGATCAAGATCATAGGAATGTTTTTATGCATGTTCATGTACAACAAAATAAACTGCAAAGTCACACTTCTGTCTAGTTTTAGCATAATGTTCTGTTTCTGCCTGAAACTGGACTGTTTCTGATAAATCTGCAAAATCCCCAGGACAGCCCTAACCATCCATATGGATGGTTTGTCCAGGGAATGTTTTCTCCTGTTTAAACCTTATTCTGTTATTATCTTTACAAATAAACCCCTTTTTGTTAATTTTCTATCCGCTTCTGTTAAAAGTCAGTTTTTCCCATCTTTAAAACACAAACACACACTCGCACATTTTGGTTGACAAACTTAGGGAGACTCGGTTTTCCGAGGCAGATTGGGTGAACCGTGAAACATTCTTCCCAAGACGTAACCTGACCTCCGAATTCATTTTCTCTAACCATTTTCGTTAATTGGGTTTAAAATTAATTTAACGTGGCGACTCCGTTTTCTTTGTAAAATAAAGTTCCGTGTTTGATTCTCGAGGGAACACTTTCTCATTTTCTGCGGGTATCTTACACCTACGTATCCCTTACGGGAATCAAGTCGGGGTGTACTTCTGAGGGGTGATATTTTCAAAGGAGTATCTCGCACCCGAATGAGATTTTTAAGGGGTATCTTGCACCCGGGTGAGACTTTTAAGCGGCAACTTATGGCCCAAAATGAGATTTTGGTGGAAGAGAACTTTAGGAGGCGTCTCGAGCCTAGGAGTGAAACTTTTTTAGAAGGTCAAGCTCGGGGGTGCCAAAAAGACCGGGGAAACCAAACTTTTTGAAATGAGGGGTGGTCGTGCCTGAGGTGACAGGCTGCCTACGTATCCCTTGCGGGAATCAAACCAGTCACGTAGTTCAATGAATGGGACATTTAAGGGGCGCTCCGACCCAAAATGAAGTTCTTATTTTTAGCGTGAGACATTTGAGAGGTGTCTCGACCAGAAATGATTTTGAAAACGATTATAGAAAGGGCCGAGTTCGGGGATGCCGAACGGACCGAAGTTAAAAACCATTTTTGTGAAATATTTTTCTTGAAAACGATTTTGAGGATATCATGACATCTAGGGGGTTAGTCGGCCTATAAGTCAAAGATTTTGAAGGACTTTTAGGGGGTTCGTCGGCCTATAAGTCAAATATTTTGAAGGTTGATGTATTTGGGATGCGTCTCAGGCCTAAAACGATTATTTAGAAGGTGAGAATTTTGAGAGGCGTCTCGAGCCTAAAACATTTTTTGAATGAGACTTTGAAGAGGCGTCTCGAGCCTAAAACATTTTTTAGATGAGACTTTAAGGAGGCGTCTCGAGCCTAAAACATTTTTAGAAAGGCTGAGGCCTTTGAGAGGCGTCTCGAGCCTAAAACATTTTTTGGATGAGACTTTAAAGAGGCGTCTCGGGACTAAAACATTTTTTAGATGAGACTTTTAAGGTGGCGTCTCGAGCCTAAAACATTCTTTTAGATGAGACTTTAAGGAGGCGTCTCGAGCATAAAACATTTTTTAGATGAGACTTTAAGGAGGTGTCTCAAGCCTAAAACATTTTAGAAAGGGTGAGGCCTTTGAGAGGTGTCTCGAGCCTAAAACATTTTTTGGATGAGACTTTGAAGAGGCGTCTCGGGCCTAAAACATTTTTTAGATGAGACTTTTAAGGAGGCGTCTTAAGCCTAAAACATTTTTTAAGGATATACTGCAGGTAGTTGATGATTGGAGGATCGTTGCACACTGATACATTTGATATACGATTGGATCTTCGCCTTGGAGTTGCTGTGTGATGAGAATTTTGATTCTTGTTGTGCAATACATGGTTGAACTTCTTGGGGCTCATCTCGGATACATTTCTTGCGTGGCTCAGACGTGACATAACCTTAAGAGTTGGACTTGGGGACCTGCATAAAACTCTCACAAGCGTATAGGTACATCGTGGCATTCATGTGCTGGAAAGTGTCATACACGTGCAATGAAAAGCATTCATTGATTTTGATTTTGATGAACGGACTTCGGATCTCATTCTTCATTCGAACTGTTTTTTTTTCGACACGTGCATGTTGCTCGCATTTTAAACTTCATTTTGAATAAAAGAATAAGTGCACATGTGTAAAAGAGAGAGAATCAAAGAAGAGAAGGTTTTTTTTTTTTTTTTTTTTTTTTGAGAAATGGAAGTCATTGCGAAGTGTTTGAGAAAACGTCTAGCGTGAAGACTCGAAGGTTAATTCCCAACACCCATTTGATCAAGTCTTCTCGACGATGCCTCTCGGGATGGAATGCCCGGATCAGCCCCAGTAGTTGGCCATGGCAGCCCCAGCGTGCTTCGATGATAAGGCTCCAGATGTTGGTCGTGGATTAGGTGCTTCAGCCCTTGATCTATCAATGCAAGTGTTAATTTGTATTGAAGTTAATTTTGTTAATTTGCGTACACATCATGATTAAGTGGTGAATCTGTGTGTGTGTGTGAATACTGACGCTCCATTTGTTTTCAAACTTGGTTTAGTTTATAAATTTGAGTACACCAGTCATTCCTTATTTTATTGATTTTGTCCATTAAATAGGGCATTCCTAAAAAGCAAATTATGAGTACCATTTAGCAATTAATTGTTAGCGTACAAAGAGCACCCCCCCCCCTAAAAAAAATTGGTCTTTGGAAATTCTCATGCACAAGATTAGGTTTAGATTAAAAGGGGTGAGGCAGCCCCTCGCTTCGGATTCGAGCTTGGAACGAACCATCGCGGCGGGAAAGCTCTTCCTCCATAACGCTGCTGCGTACCTAGAAATCTGGTTAAGCTAGGATAGCTCCTACCCGTCTAACCTACACGTCTAGAGGTGACACCAAAGCAGGATGAACATAAGGGGGGGGGGGTTGGCCTTCACTTTAGTTTAGGATCTTGGAATGGACCATCGCGGCGGGAAAGCTCTTCCTCCATAACGCTGCTGCATACCCAGGAACCTGGTTAAGCTAGGATAGTGTTGGTAGTGGTGCCCTAGGCACGTTTAATAAACGTTGTAATTGTTATTATTTATTTCATATCAATAAAGAAATGGTTTGATTATTATTATTGTTCATGTTTACTTATAATAATCTCCATCCCTAGTACTTGTTAAGCACTAGTATAAAGGCTAAATGATCATGAGATGATCATGTTAGATTTATGGGTACTTGTTTGGAACAAGGTACTGGACATGACCCGCTGTATGAGATTTATGTCATGGTCTATGTCGTACATATATCTCATATTAGTTATGTCATTCGAATCCTTAGACATGAAGTTATTATAGTCTTCCACTTGATGAACATTATGTTTGACATATTCAAACGCTACCTTTAACCGGGTAGTTATAAAGGGTATGATTGGCATAATCGGATTCACGTAGGGAAGAGTAATAAGCTAAATGGATTTGTCCCTCTTCGGAGAGATGTCAAGCTTAGGCCTCTCGTAGGAATGATGTTGATGAAAATGTTCGGCCGGACTCAAATGAATTGATTAGATCAATGTCATTTGGATTATCAACATATTCGGAATCGAGAAAGTATTGAACAAAACAAGTTGACTTGTTGACCATGACTTGTGTTCAATGACATCGTGGACAAAGGGATTATGACATATTCTAAAGGAATGCGAACTTGTATCTAGTTATACTATTTGGGTAGGTATGATGGTTTGCTAGAACCTAATCATATCTTATGGTTTTATGTTTGAACCCATTGCCAACTTAGTATAATCCTAGAGGGTCACACACAATAGAACGAATCTTAAATAAGGACTATATTGGAATTTTGGAATTTCTGGAAATCTGGACAAGTGGGCGACCGCACAGTTTGGGTTGGGCGGCCGCACAGTTTGGGTCAGTTAGTACCAGAAACCTTCCAGATAGATGTGCGACCGCACAAGGTTTTTGGGCGGCCGCACACCATGTCGGGACTGGTTTCCTAATTTGATTTGGAAAAGAATTTTGGACGGGTTTAGACACAAGTTTCCTATTTGGAATAGTCTAACTTGTATATAAACAGCCAAATTCGGGCCAGAACATATCATAGCTTTTGTGCAAGTCTCAAAAGAGTTTGAGAGAGGTTTTATTTTGTTCTAAGACATCTTTGATTGAAGAACAAAATAATACACAAATAAAATTCCATATAGTCATATTAAATTGTGAAAGTGTGTTTCATAATTTTGGTCTAGCAACCAAGATCTAGAAGCTCCTTGATATTCGTTCGTGGTGTGGATACCGCTAGAGGGTAAAGCTCATCATCTTCAAAGTTCATGTTCTTACTTTTTTTGTGATCAAAGCTTCAAGTTCTCCACCAAGATCAAAGACCAAATTCAAAGTCATCAATGGTTAGTTTTTCTAGTATTCATATTGTTGTATTTGATTTAATCATATGAATGGATCTATGGGCTTTGGGTTTCATAAATTTTAAATGCTAAATTCCGCTGCGCATGTTGCTTTGAAACCCAACAGTGGTATCAGAGCCCCGTTCATGTTGATTATTTCATTACCTAGATCATGTTATGTGTATATAAATTGTTTATGTGCCTTGCATGATATGAATATTGGAATATATGATGTTTATATGTTATGTTATTTGATGTGGTTTATTGTTTTGCAACTTTAATCGCACGATTCAATCGCAATAAATATTATGATCTCACTGTGCGACCGCATAAAATTACCTGGGCGACCGCCCAAGGTTGGGAGACCGTACAAAAATCAGATTCTCTGATTTTTGTTAAAATCAGAATTTGGAATTTTCGAAAGGTCCAACCGAACCAGTGACAGAACCAGACCAGACCTGCTGATCTGGAATGGGTTTTGGGTAGTTGGTTGTGGTGTGGATCTTGGGGTTTGATTTTCCTATTTGTTTTAGTCTTGTGACTCCAAGATTGGTTCAAGGTTTGGATGGCTAATCTACGATCATCGAGATTGTGTTTCCCAAACTTGATCGCAATCAAAGTTTCAAAGATAAAACGAAGTTAGAATTATGAAGAGTTCATAATTGCTAAAATTAAGAAACAAAGTTCTTGATTCAAAGATTGGAGATCCATGTGGAATTGTGGATGCAATTGGCCTACGTTCATCGAGACCATCTATTGCTTAGTTTCGGCCACATGGACTACTTTCTTGGTTTCTTGAATTAGTGCGGAATTGTGGATGCCTTATGGCTTAGTTTCGGCCGCACTTCTTGTTGTCTTGATTTGGAAGATGATGACCAAAGTTGAAATAGTCTCATTCTCATAATTATAGAGAAACTAATGATACATAAATATTATGCTTAAATTAATGGAGATTAATTTAGTGGCCAAACTTGATGCGTAACATGTTTATATTATGTGCTCATAAATGTGTTATATGCTATATGTGATAAACCTTCAAAGAAAGTTTTAAGTCCTTATGCCATGCCATGATTAAAACACTTGTTTATACATGGGTAATTTTGTGTGGGCTCGCCAAAGCGAGGTGCATTGATATTATTCATGTATGAGCAAGATGAGTGAATAAGAGTTTCCTATGCGTTTAAAATGGTAGGACCGTCAAAACAGTTTTAGGCTTAAGGCAAAGATGAGATTTAACATGCTTTTCGAAATTGGATTTCTTAAAGAATCTCATGAAAAGAACTGAGAGTCATATGAAATATGATTGACAAGAGTTGTCTACCTAATTAATTTGATTTTGAGCGGTGCGCCAAAACGTACTTAAAATTAAATTAAAGCGGGATCTTAACCCATTTAAATTATACTATACATTGGATGTATAAAGAAGGTTGTATAATTTAGTGGGAGTATTTTTGAAAAAATACATTATTTATTTCTTTATTGAAACCGGTACTTATTAAATTTTGGAGATTTTTTGCATATTTGTAGACAATGACTGCTAACACTCAATAAATTTCGTTGCGATCGATCCTTGAGAAGGATAAGCTCCAAGAGAATGGTACTAACTTTATGGATTGGATCCGTAGCCTAAGAATTGTTCTAAGGCAAGAAGATAAGTTGTACATTCTCGATGGGCCACTTCCTGCTGAACCAGAACCTACTGCCCCTAGGGCAGAAAGAGACAGTTACAAGAAACATTGTAATGATTCTAGAGATGTAAGCTCTCATGCTTGCTACTATGTGCTCAAAACTCCAACAAAGTTTGGAACATTTGGAAGCCTATGAGATAGGCGTGGAGTTAAGAGCCATGTTTCAAGAGCAAGCTAGGCAAGAGAGGTACAAGACCATTGTTGTATTCACTACTTGCAAAATGAATGAAGGGAAACAAGTGAGTCCTCACATGCTAAAAATGAAAGGTTATGTAGAGCATCTTAAGAAACTTGGCTATCCAATCTCATTGGAGCTAGCCACGGATCTCATTCTTAATTCATTGCCTAAAAGTTATAATCAGTTTGTGATGAATTATAACATGCATGGAATGGATAAGAATCTCTCCGAGTTGCATGGGATGCTTAAAACTGCGGAGATGAAGATTGCAGAGAAAGGTTCTCCCGTGCTCTTGGTTCATGATGGGAAGAAGGCTAGTGCCAAAGGAAAGGGTAAGAAAGTTGTCAAACCCAAGATAAGCAAGGCAAAGGTTGCCAAGGCTTCTAAGGCAAAACCTGATTCACAAAAGGATGCAATCTGTTTCCATTGTCAAGAGATTGGTCATTGGAAACGTAATTGCAAGGCTTTCTTGGAAGAGCAAAAGAAGAAGAAGAAGGGCAACAAGGCTGCGTCGACTTCAGGTATCTATATGATAGATATTCTCCTTTCTACCACTGATTCTTGGGTATTGGATACCGGATGTAGTTCTCACATTTGTTTAAATGTGCAGGGTCTAAAGAATAGGAGACTACTTAAAGAGGGTGAAGTAGACCTACGTGTGGGGAATGGAGCAAGAGTTGCTGCATTAGCCGTAGGGACTTATGAAGTCACTTTACCTTCCGGATTAATTCTTGTTTTGAACAATTTTTATTATGTTCCGGATTTAAGTAGAAATATTATTTCAATTTATTGTTTGGATAATGAAGGATTTAAGTTTCTTATTGAGAATAAGAAATTTTCTATTTATTTAAATGATGTGCTTTATGGTATTGCTAATTCATTTAATGGCCTTTATGTCTTGGATGTCAAGAATGAAAATAATGAAAATGTCTATCATATAAATAAGAAATCTAAACCTAATGATGTAAATCATTCTTATCTGTGGCATTGCCGTCTTGGTCATATTAATGAGAAACGTATCTCAAAACTCCATGGGGACGGTCTCTTGGGTTCATATGACCTTGAGTCATATGATACTTGTGAGTCGTGTCTTCTTGGAAAAATGACTAAGACACCTTTTACCAAGCTAGGTGAGAGGGCAAGCGACTTATTGGGGTTGATATATTCCGATGTATGCGGACCATTAAGTAGCAATGCTAGGGGAGGATTTCAATACTTCATAACTTTCACTGATGATTATAGTAGATTTGGGTATGTTTACCTAATGAAACATAAAAGTGAAGCATTTGAGATATTTAGAATATTTCAAAATGAAGTAGAAAAACAACTTGGCAAAAGTATTAAGGCACTTCGATCAGATCGAGGTGGAGAATACTTGAGTCATGAATTTGATGATCATCTAAAGAATTGTGGAATAGTTTCACAATTAACTCCACCCGGAACACCACAATGGAATGGTGTGTCTGAGAGGAGAAATCGGACTTTGTTAGACATGGTTCGATCAATGATGAGTCAAGTTGATCTTCTAGTATCTTTTTGGGGTTACGCTCTAGAAACCGCTGCATTCACACTAAATCGTGTTCCAACTAAATCGGTTCAAAAGAGTCCATATGAGATGTGGAGCGGAAAGAAACCTTGTCTGTCTTTTATGAAGATTTGGGGTTGTGAAGATTTTGTCAAAAGACTTGTCTCCGACAAACTAGCACACAAATCTGATAAATGTATTTTCGTGGGATATCCTAAGGAAACTAAAGGATATTACTTTTACAACCGAGAGGACAACAAAGTGTTTGTTGCCCGAACTGGTGTCTTTCTAGAGAAAGAGTTTCTCTCCAAAGAAATCAGTGGGAGTAAAATAAATCTTGAAGAGATTCGAGACCCAGAAAATGACATTGAACCAATTATGGAACAAGAACAAGAACCACAAGGAGTTGTGGAACCTGTTCAAAATACACAAGTAACTCGCAGATCTGGTAGGATACGATCCGAGCCCTAGAGATATGGATTTCTCGTAACGGATAGTAATGAGGTGGAGATCATTGAGAATGATGAACCGACAACCTACCAAGAGGCGATGTCTTCTCCTGATTCTGACAAGTGTCTTCGAGCCATGGAATCCGAATTGCAATCCATGCAAGACAATCAAGTTTGGAACTTGATTGATGCGCCCGAAGGTGTAAAAACCATAGGATGCAAATGGGTCTTCAAGAAGAAGACTGACATGGATGGGAAGGTGCATACTTACAAAGCTAGACTTGTAGCGAAGGGTTATAGGCAAGTTCATGGTATTGACTATGATGAAACCTTTTCACCCGTAGCAATGATCAAGTCTATAAGAATTTTGCTAGCCATTGCCGCATATCATGACTATGAAATATGGCAAATGGACGTCAAAACCGCTTTCCTAAATGGAAAACTAACAGAGGATGTGTATATGACATAACCAGAAGGTTTTGAACAAGATTCTAAGGTATGCAAATTGCAGAGATCTATCTATGGATTGAAGCAAGCTTCAAGGAGTTGGAATCTCCGTTTTGATGAATCGGTCAAAGAGTTTGGTTTCATCAAGAACGAAGATGATCCTTGTGTATACAAAAAGATTAGTGGGAGCATAGTGCTATTCCTTGTTTTATACGTGGATGACATATTACTCATTGGAAACGACATTCCTACACATCAGTCTGTGAAGACTTGGTTAGGAAAGTACTTTGCAATGAAAGATATGGGTGAAGCCGCATATATACTTGGCATTAAGATCTATAGAGATAGATCAAGGAGGCTACTTGGTTTAAGCTAAAGTACATACATTGACAAGGTCATTAGAAGATTCTGTATGGAAAATTCTAAGAGAGGCACCTTGCCGGTGTTACATGGAGTTTCTCTAAGCAAGACTCAATGTCCTAAGACAAACGATGAGCGTGAGAAAATGAATGATGTTCCATATGCTTCGGCAATTGGGTCCATTATGTATGCCATGATTTGTACTAGGCCGGATGTATCTTATGCTTTGAGCATGACAAGTAGATACCAATCCGACCCCGGTGAAAATCACTGGATGGCTGTGAAAGCGATTCTTAAGTACTTGAGAAGAACTAAAGATTCGTTTTTGGTCTATGGAGGAATGGAAGATGATCTCGTGGTAAATGCTTACACGGATGCAAGCTTCCAAACCGACAAAGATGATAGTCGATCGCAATCGGGTTTTGTGTTTATGTTAAATGGTGGAGCTGTAAGCTGGAAGAGTTCCAAGCAAAGTACAACCGCTGATTCTACAACGGAAGCTGAGTATATTGCTGCATCAGATGCTGCAAAGGAAGCTGTTTGGATTAAGAAGTTCATCACTGAACTTGAAGTGGTTCCTAGCATTGCTAATCCAATAGACCTTTATTGCGATAATAATGGTGCTATTGCTCAAGCAAAGGAACCAAGAGCACATCAGAAATCCAAACACATACTTAGGTGTTTTCATATCATTCGAGAAATCGTTGATAGGGGAGACGTAAATATATGCAGAGTACCTACTGATGACAATGTTGCGGACCCGCTAACAAAGGGACTTCCACAAGCTAAACATGATGGTCATGTTATGGGTATTAGATACATGGGAGATTGGGCCTAGGGCAAGTGGCAGATTATTGGTAGTGGTGCCCTAGGCACGTTTAATAAACATTGTAATTGTTATCATTTATTTCATATCAATAAAGAAATGGTTTTATTATTATTGTTGTTCATGTTTACTTATAATAATCTCCGTCCCTAGTACTTGTTAAGCACTAGTATAAAGGCTAAATGATCATGAGATGATCATGTTAGATTTATGGGTACTTGTTTGGAACAAGGTACTGGACATGACCCACTGTATGAGATTTATGTCATGGTCTATGTCGTACATATATCTCATATTAGTTATGTCATTCGAATCCTTAGACATGAAGTTATTATAGTCTTCCACTTGATGAACATTATGTTTGACATATTCAAACGCTACCTTTAACCGGGTAGTTATAAAGGGTATGATTGGCATAATCGGATTCACGTAGGGAAGAGTAATAAGCTAAATGGATTTGTCCCTCTTCGGAGAGATGTCAAGCTTAGGCCTCTCGTAGGAATGATGTTGATGAAAATGTTCGGCCGGACTCAAATGAATTGATTAGATCAATGTCATTTGGATTATCAACATATTCGGAATCGAGAAAGTATTGAACAAAACAAGTTGACTTGTTGACCATGACTTGTGTTCAATGACATCGTGGACAAAGGGATTATGACATATTCTAAAGGAATACGAACTTGTATCTAGTTATACTATTTGGGTAGGTATGACGGTTTGCTAGAACCTAATCATATCTTATGGTTTCACAATAGAACGAATCTTAAATAAGGACTATATTGGAATTTTGGAATTTCTGGAAATCTGGACAAGTGGGCGACCGCACAGTTTGGGTTGGGCGGCCGCACAGTTTGGGTCAGTTAGTACCAGAAACCTTCCAGATAGATGTGCGACCGCACAAGGTTTTTGGGCGGCCGCACACCATATCGGGACTGGTTTCCTAATTTGATTTGGAAAAGAATTTTGGACGGGTTTAGACACAAGTTTCCTATTTGGAATAGTCTAACTTGTATATAAACAGCCAAATTCGGGCCAGAACATATCATAGCTTTTGTGCAAGTCTCAAAAGAGTTTGAGAGAGGTTTTATTTTGTTCTAAGACATCTTTGATTGAAGAAAAAAATAATACACAAATAAAATTCCATATAGTCATATTAAATTGTGAAAGTGTGTTTCATAATTTTGGTCTAGCAACCAAGATCAAGAAGCTCCTTGATATTCGTTCGTGGTGTGGATACCGCTAGAGGGTGAAGCTCATCATCTTCAAAGTTCGTGTTCTTACTTTTTTTGTGATCAAAGCTTCAAGTTCTCCACCAAGATCAAAGACCAAATTCAAAGTCATCAAGGGTTAGTTTTTCTAGTATTCATATTGTTGTATTTGATTTAATCATATGAATGGATCTATGGGCTTTGGGTTTCATAAATATTAAATGCTAAATTCCGCTGCGCATGTTGCTTAACGGATAGCCCCTACCCGGCTAATCTACACGTCTGGAAGTGACCAAGGCAATATTGCAACTAGAATTTGCCATTGCTCCCTCTTTTCCCTTAAGTAATCAATTATATTTATTGCTTAAAAATGACCAGGGGTGCCAAAAAATAAAAAAACTTCAGGTATCTAAAGCGTACCCATATTTTAGGTTTTGAAATGCTTTAGTTTTAAACAAATTCATTAACTTGAAGGATGACAATGTACTATGGACTCGATAAAGTAAATCAAAAAGTATCGACTCGGGGAGTCTCAGTATTAGTGCGCTTTTTGGGAGATTCACAATTTGATCACGATACTTAGACAAATTACCAAGTTTAACCTAACACGTATTAAGATCGGGATAGATAGATCAAGGCACATGATTTTCTTCATCGGCGATCTTCGGTTGCGGAAGCCCCAGCGTTTGAATGAAAAGCCCCTGCATTGGCTCGGAGAGTAACCGGAGTAGAGCTTGATCAAAGTGATGCTTGAAATAGACCTTGAATGTCATGCTCGAAGATAGATGAAATTCTCCCTCTACGAAAATTGATTGAAAGGAAAGATTGTAGGATTTTATGTACAAAAGAAAGATTGTTTTAAGAATAGAAGAAGAAAAATGAAATTATTTTGAAAGATTGAAAAGCAAGCAACGCAAAAATCCCTAGGAAGCCGGACAAGCACATCTCTTAGTTTTGACACCTTATCTTTGATTAATTCCTGGAACAGTGGATTCCTTCTCGCGAAAAATCTAGCAAAGAGAACTCCTCGAACGGATCTACACACACAAAATAAGCAAACGTAAACTAGCCGGGGCTTCACCGGTGAAGGCCCTCCGGTGTGAGAATAAGAATACGGTTTGTATGAGAAAAATAGAGAGAAATCAATTGACTAGAGTTAGAGCCAAAAGAGTTCATTATCTGTCAATTATATTCAGGTCCTGTTTATATAGTGTAGGTGAAATGAGTCATGACTTGTTAAGTAAGCCAAGGAACTTGTATTGAAGCAGAACTCGTATTTTTGGGAGATAGAATCCTGATAAGGATGATCGTTATCCCAGTCATTCTGTATAAGAGGTCTCCTTGTTTAGATAAGGATTCCCTATATTTGTATAGAACTTGGGTTCTGCTTATTGGTGCTGCGTTATATTAGGGGTGCAACCTTATCCCTATTAAATCGGCACAAGTCGGCATACGACCCATACCTCGGCATGTGCTTAGCTGGGCTACGTCTTGGCCCTTGACTCACGGGCTTGGGCCTGTACACATCGCGGCCCATCATCTCGGTCAGTTCATGTCATTCAGTGGCCCCCCGAGTTTCTATCTTGGCGCGTCGAGTAGGAACTAAACCGTCTTGTCTTCGGTAATTATAGCAGTACTGACGTTGATGTGATGGACAGCCGACAAATCTTTATATCTTCAAATCTTCTGACAACCTCCAGATTGCACTAGTTGAATAATCATTACTCCTTTTGGAAAGTGGAGTCCTTCATTAATTGAAACCTACTTATGGCTTATATAAATACTCCACCCCTTCATATTCCGGTGACTTATAAAGGAACGCCCGTTTACACCTTGGCACCAAAAATTCTCCCCCTGATCTTATTCTTCAAAATTTCTTTAAGAAATCAAAGATGGTCTCAAAAAGATCTTACTCTGATGCTTTTCCTGAAGAAGTTGACTCTGATTCCGATAATCATGTTGGGCATTCGGATCCTGATAGCAGTAGTGATTCTGTAATTCCGTCAAGGCCATCTTTTCTGGGGGAAGAGTCCCTGTCCGATAGTAATGGCAAATTCTCGCCCCCAGATCCGGTCGACAGTGAGAATGAGTTTTCTAGCAACTCAGATAATAGTGATAATGATGATGGTGGAGACGAAGAAGAAGAAGATGATGACGAGGCTGATGATGAGGATAATGAAAGCTTTGTTGATAAAGATGAATGGGGTTATGAAGGAGATTGCGAATGGGAAGTAGATGATGAAGATGAAAATGAAGATCAAGATCATGATATTTCTTAGGCTTTATTAGTAGCTTTTGTTTAAGTATTTGAATGCCTATGCTCAGCGTTGTCTGAGAGGCGTAAACACTTTTTATTGTTATCCCAGTTTTCAGGATGCCCAGGATAGGGGTTACCTAGGTTTGAGGTGGCTATCTTTTCATTTGTACTTAACTGTTAAGTAGTTAAGTGTTTGCTTGATCTCCGTTTTGAGATGTCTATCTCGACTCGTTGGGTCAATCCTGCAAGGCCAGTTACAGCTAAATGCGGGCACGCCCGTTAGAGGCCGTGATTAATTGTTGTGCTTAGCCAGTTCCAGCTAAGTGTTTGTTAAATCCTAGTGAACTAGTTGTCGGAACTAGGGTCAAATTGTCAAGGGAGTTAGATGTCTTAATCTTAACTCAAATGGGGACCCTGTATGTCAAGTATGCCGTGGCCATGCTAGTTATTGGAACTAGGCTTTTATTTGAGTTTATTTGGCTCAAATGTTTGGGAAGTCAGTCATTAAGTGCTCTAGACTTCAAATAACGATCTAGGCATTGTCAAGTAATGCTTAAACTGGGATCTAGTGTCATGTACTAGGAATATAAATTCGATGATGTGAAAGGAAAAAACTTTTATTGATAGAATCAAACTAGAAATATCTGAACTAGTAAAAACTAAAAATCTAAAGACCAAAAATCTAACTAGAGAAAGCATTAAAAGATAGTAAAGGAGCTGAGGTATTACTGATAGTATTTTCTCAAGTGCTCCGAATGCCATGGGTGTTTCAACTCTTTTCCTTCTGGAGTTTTGAACATGTAGGTCCCTTCCCGGATAACATGGGTGACGATATAAGGGCCTTCCCAATTAGGAGAGAGCTTATTCTGCTGAGCCTTTCTGTGTGTCGACTCTATTTTTTTGAGCACCCAGTCACCAACTTTGAAAACCATTTTCTTCACTTTACTGTCATGATAGGCCTTTGTCTTTTGCTTGTAATTGATCATTCTGAGCTGAGCCGCTAGCCTCTTTTCATCAGTCAGGTCTAGGTCCAACAGTCGGTTGTATTCGTTGAGGACTTCGTCATAGTTGGTTACTCTGAAGGTAGGGAGTGCCATCTCGGCCGAGGCCATTGCTTCTGATCCATAAGTTAATGTGAAGGGTGTTTCCCTAGTCGGCCCCCGAGTGGTTGTACGAACTGCCTATGGAGCTAGGGGGAGGTCATCCAGCCACTTTCCTTCACTTCCTTCTAGGCTTTTGGTGAGTGCTTTCAGGATGAGTTTG
The DNA here is from genome assembly GCA_026119855.1 of Campanula takesimana. Taxonomy (NCBI): domain Eukaryota; kingdom Viridiplantae; phylum Streptophyta; class Magnoliopsida; order Asterales; family Campanulaceae; genus Campanula; species Campanula takesimana. The sequence continues at coordinate 1,804,093 of JAOWBW010000115.1, read as the reverse complement.
TTTGCTACTTCTGCCTGGCCATTACCCTGTGGATGACTGACCGATTACTTTCTATGCCTTACTCCAAGCCTATTAAGTTCTTCAGTGAATGCATCCGAGAACTATAGCCCGTTATCGGTCATAATAGTATGAGGTACCCCAAAACGACACCAGATGTAGTCATGAATGAAGTTGATGGCATTCTCCTCAGTAATCTTTGCCAAAGCTCTGGCCTCAACCCACTTGGTGAAGTAATCTACTGCCACTATCATTAACTTGTTGCTTCCTTTGGCCAAGGGAAAAAGGCCAATGATGTCAACTCCCACATGTCGAAGGGTCATCGATATGACGAGAGTTTGTTCTACTGGTGGTACCTTTGGTAAATCTGAGAAGCGTTGGCATTTGTCACACTTTCTTACATAGGCTTGGGATTCTTCTCTCAGGTTTAGCCAGTAATATCCAAGTGTTATCACCTTGTCATCTAGGGTTCTGTCCCTTGGCTATCCCCTACAAACTCCATTGTGTACCTCGGCAAGTAAGCTCTCGGTGTTGTTGGGTGAAACACATCTGAGGAGAGGCTTGGAAAAAGCCTTCTGTAGAGAATCCCGTTACATACGATGAATTTGGCCATCTTCTTCTTGATCGTCTTAGCTTCCAACTCGTTCTCAGGTAGCCTCCTTTCTTCAATGTAGTCCTTGTAGTCGTTGATCCAAGTCATTTCCCCATCATTGACTGCTAAAATTTCCATCCTTTCATAGAACAGCTGGTTGGCATAGACAATTAAGGGATTTATTTCTTCAGCTGTGGCCATCTTGGAGAGCAGGTCAGCTTCCTGGTTGTTTTCTCATCCTACTAGCCTTATCTCCCAGAATTCCAGATCTTTGACCATATTGAGGACGAGGTCTCTGTACTTAGTCAGGATGTGATTCTCAGTATTGTATTCTCCCTTCACCTAGTTCACTACTAACTGGGAGTCACTGTAAGCCGCCAACTTTATTGCGCCGAGATACTTTGCTTTTTCTATTCCCAAAATCAAGGCCTCATACTCGGCCTGGTTGTTTGAGGCAGGAAATTTAAATCTGACGAAGTCCCGTGCAACATGCTCACTACCTGGGCTTGTCAAGTGTACTCCTGGTCCACTTCTTCCTTGTGTAGTCGACCCGTCTGTGTTCAAAATCCAACAATTCTTTGGCAATTCACTTAGAGGATCCCTATCCATTGGGAACTTCCTTTTTTGGGCTATTTGTACATGTTCGCTTGAGAAAGCGGTTTCAACCAGGAAGTCTGCCAGAGGCTGTGCTAACAAAGTCTTTCTCGGCTTGTACGTGATGTTGAACTCGGTCCACTCAATAGACCAATTGAGCAACCTACCGGAACTGTCCATTTTGTTGAGTATTTTCCTGAGGGGCGCATCGGTATAGACCGTGATGGGATGAGCGGAGAAGTAGGCACGTAACTTTCTCGCTGCTATTACCAAGGCAAACGCTATCTTCTCGGCATTGAAGTATCTGGACTCGGTCTCTGATAGTGCCTTTCTTACATAATAAACTAGCTTTTGGACTCTGCTTTCCTCTCGAATAAGTACAGCTGCTACAGCTCAGTCTGTTGCTGCTAAGAACACGTATAGCATTTCCCCATGATCAGGCTACTAAGTAGTGGTAGAGATCCCAAGTATCCTTTCAACTACTGGAATAAAGCCGAACACTCTGGTGTCTAGGCGAAGTCTTTTGCTCCTTTCAAGGCTTTGAAGAAGGGGAGCGACTTTTCTGCTGATTTTGCATTGAACCTTCCCAAGGCGGCCACCCTTCCATTCAATCTCTGGACTTCCTTGATACACGTCGGCTCCCTCATGTCTACGAGTGCTTGGATCTTTTCTGGATTTGCCTCGATGCCCCTATGCGAAACCATGAAACCTAAGAATTTTCCTACCGTGACCCCAAATACATATTTGCTGGGGTTAAGCTTCATGTCGTTAGCTTTCAAATTCTCTATTGTCTCCCTCAAGTATGGGCTTCCTGACTTAGTCTTTATCACCATGTCGTCAATATAGGCCTCCATATTTCTTCCAATCTGTGACTTGAAGACCTTGTTGACCATCCTTTGGTAAGTTGCACCAGCATTTTTTAGACCAAAAGACATCATTACGTAACAGTAAACTCCCCCTGCTGCTTGGAAAGCCGTCTTCTCAATGTCCCCCTCTATCATTTTGACTTAATGATAACCCGAGTAAGCATGAAGGAAGCTAAGTGTCTGGTGTCCAGCAATGGAGTCTACCATCTTATCAATCCTTGGGAGCGGGTAGCTGTCTTTAGGGTAGGCTTTGTTGAGATCTATGAAGTCCACACACATCCTCCACTTGCCATTCTGTTTCTTGACCATGACGACATTGGCCAACCAGTCGGGGTAAGTTGCTTCTCTTATGATGACGGCATTCATTAGTTTCTCAACCTCTACCTCGATGGCCTTTTATTTATCTTTTGAGAAGACTCTCCGTGCTTGTTTGACCGGCTTGAAGAACTTGTCCACTTCAAGTTTGTGAACAGCAATGGCCTCCTTGACCCCGACCATGTCTTCTACCCTCCATGCAAATACATCCAGATTGTTTTTAAGCAGGGAAATGATTTATTTTCTCTTTTCTGGAGGGAGTTGTCTTCCAATTTTTATTTTCTGCTCGGGGTAGTCAGGGTTGATTACGACCTCTTCTAACTGATCGACCGGTTTGAGTTCTGGTCCATCCCTGAATTCCAAGGTTTCTATGACGATCTGCTTAACCTTTTCCTTGTCTTCACCTTCCAGGCTCAAATTTTCCATGTCTAGGAGTCGGTCGACCTCAGCCTCGACATGGGTAGGTTCTGTGGCCCGCGAGCTTGGGACGAGAGTGAGGGTTAAATCACTTGGGTCGTCAGAAGTTGTATTTAAGGAAATAGAGCCAAAACCCTCAAGGCTGTAGGTCATCTCGGCATTTGTCACTGTGTCCTCGTCATCAAGTATTACCCATTCCTCCGGGACATCTTCAACTGCTTCAAGTATTACACCGATGTTTGATGTCGAGTTGGTAACCGTAGTCATCCTGGAAAGAGTGACATTTGTTTCTGGAGTATCAATTTCCATTCTATTCTTAGTCTTCCTAGACTTCATCACATGCTCCAAAAAATGCTTAGGAGCGCCTGGTACGCATCCTACGGCTGCCGGGGTGGGGAACTTCACCCTTTGGTGAGGGAGGGAGGCAACCATTCCTAACTTTTCTTGGCTAGGGGAGCCTATAATAGCATGATAGTCACTGGTCAGGTCCATTACAATGAACATAATTGTTACCGAGGCCTTGTAGGGGTATTCTCCCACTTCCAGTAGTAGGTCCATGGTCCCCTTTGCTTCTGCCTTATGGTTTGTGAACCCTTCCAACCTTCCATTGTAGGGAATCAACATGTTGTCTGGTAGCTCCATCTCTTTGAAGGTTTTATAATAAAGCACATCTTTAGCAGCCCCCGAGTCAATTAGGAGCCTTTCAGACTCACAATTGTCTATCCTTCCTTTGATTACCAGCGGTTGTTCCCTCATTTCTCTGCTCCCCGGCCAGCTCGTTCGGGGAAAAACTGATCACCGTTTCCCTTTTATGAATCTAGGGGGGAATGTGATATACCTTGCTCAGCTCATGAATCTGTTCTTTTAACCTGGTATTTGATCGAATTTCTTCTCGTATGACTCCAATCAATTTTGCTCTAGGTGGCCTATCCTCTCGTCCTTCCTCTTTTTCTTCCTCCCTAGGGCGCTTGTTGTCTTTCTTTGCGATATATCGGTTTAGCAATCCTTGGTCAACCTATTTCTGTTCTATCTTCTTCAAAGCATAGCAATTCTCTGTCTCGTGCCCATAGTCTTTATGGTAGGCACAGTATTTGCTAGTGTCTTTCGGGTACTTGGGGTTTTCTTTAATGGGCCTGGGATTAGGAAGATCCACCAAGTTCATTATCTCCGAGATGGGCTTTGTGAGGGGGGTGAAGATTTTCGTCTATTCTTTCCCCTATTTCCACCTCCATTGGAACCTTGAGCCGAGTCACCAATGGGTGGCTTGCTTTCACGATCTCGGTCTCTATCTCCGAACATAAATTTCTTTTTCTCCTCGGCAATGGATGTTGCATATGCCACATGGTATAATTGTGACTTAGTGAGAGGCTCCCTTACCGACAGCTCATAAGTGAGGTCTTCAGACCTTTGCCTATTGGTAAACCACACTATTATCTCTCTGTCGGTTAGCCGTTCTTCAATAGAGTCGGCCAGGCTCCTGAACCTTTAAAAGAAATCCATGGTCGACTCGTTTTTACTTGCACCATATTGGCCAAGTCAGAGAGTCTTTTCTTTCTTGCCCCAGCAGTGGAGAAGTACTCCAGAAATTTACTTTTCAACCTAGGGAAAGAGTCAATGCTTCCCTTTCCTAGATCCATGAAACAAGACCCAGCTTCTTTAGTCAGAGTAATAGCAAAGGCTTTGCAAAGGATATCGTCCTGATTTGACACCAGCGCCATCACGGCCTCAAAAGCTTGAAGATGGTCCAAAGCGTTGGAGCTGCCAGAATACTTGTCTAGGCTGGGGATCTTCAGTTGTGGATTAGGTGGAGAATCCCGTATCCACTGTGAAAAAGGACGCATCGCGTCGTAGTCATTGCTAGGCCTTCTTTGCCCCTGGTTCATCTCCACATTCTCGAGCCTCTCTTTTAAGTCCATTAGGGTACGATCGTTGATTCGTGAACTACGGTGAGAGCTCCCCTGTCTATTCCTTCCTTTATCTCGGCTTTTATCAGCAACTCGGCTTACTTCCAGTTAGGAAAAGACCGTCTAGGTCGAGTACGATGGGTCATAGCAGGTCTCTGCGGAGACCGACGTCGATCATCTTTCTTGCGCCTCTCCCTTCGTTGATTTATTTGATCTCTCAAATCTCTGCCTTCTCGATTTATTGGGCCCAGTCGACCTTCAAGCCGACTTGCTCAGTTCTTTTAGGGAGCATCACGTGGATCTTGGTGGCGTCGGCCACCAGCACGTGGATCTCCCTGAGGTTACTCCTATCATCCTTATGAGCTCCTCTAGTTCTAGAGGGCTAGAGGAGATATGCCATAGAGTATTCAGGATCATACTCCAAGAGAGCCCTTTGGGCGTCAGCTAATTGCTGGAGAGTCGAGAGGTTTTGTTGAAGTAATGCCCTCTGATCTAGGGGATGTGGTCTTGAAGGGCCAGCTTCATCATTCTGAGGGCTTGCAGTTGTTCTCCTCCTCCTTCCATAAATTTGAGTAACTTCGGGTGGATGCCCTCTTAAACGGGTATGCATACCGATCCCTTGAGTTTGAGGCAGAAGAGGGAGTCCTTGATTAAGAGCTGCATTATTGGCCACATTAGGTGGTGGCGGATTGAGATCACCTTCAGGCGTAACACTTGCCTGTTGTCCATCGGCTGATATTTCAGTCATGAGGAGATTGTGGTTATCAGGACAAAAGTTCTCCGATTGAACATTACCCGGCAATGGAACCAAACTGATGCTGCCAAAAACGTACCTGATCAGCCTTCGGTCTAACGGTTTGGATAAGTCCAGCAAAGAGAACTCCTCGAACGGATCTACACACATGAAATAAGCAAACGTAAACTAGCCGGGACGTCACTGGAGAAGGCCCTCCGGCGTGAGAATAAGAATACGGTTTGTATGAGAAAAATAGAGAGAAATCAATTGACTAGAGTTAGAGCCAAAAGAGTTCATTACCCGTTAATTGTATTCAGGGCCTGTTTATATAGTGTAGGTGAAATGAGTCATGACTTGTTAAGTAATCCAAGGAACTTGTATTGATGTAAAACTCGTATTTTCGGGAGATAGAATCCTGATAAGGATGATTGTTATCCCAGTCATTCTGTATAAGAGGTCTCCTTGTTTAGATAAGGATTCCCTGTATTTGGATAGAACTTGGGTTCTTCTTGTTGGTGCTGCGTTATATTAGGGATGCAACCTTATCCCTATTAAATCGGCACAAGTCGGCATACGACTCATACCTCGGCATGTGCTTAGCTGGGCTACGTGTTGGCCCTTGACTCACGGGCTTGGGCCTGTACACATCGCGGCCCCTCATCTCGGTCAGTTCATGTCGTTCATATACAAAAGGGAGACAAATCCCTTAAAAGAATAAGCCTCTGCGCCACAGGTTCGGTCATCGGATTCGACGTCATTTTCCGTTCCCGAGCTAATGTACCTGTCCTAAATTAATCCAAATCCAAAACTATAAATTGGGACTTAATACCAGAAGGTTAGAGATCATTGATGACTTTTTGTAGAATTTTGGATTAGTTCTTTAGACTCAAACGATAATAAGAACAACAATCACAAAAAGCATTCAGCACAGGAAAGTCATGACCTTCATACATTCAGCACTAATTTACTACATCAAAACTCCTGAATCTTGCTAAACACAAAGAATAAAAAGTGAATACCGCATTCGATACATGAAGTACCCCAAATTTTAGGTTCAGATGATGATTTTAAGTGGTTCAAAAGGTCTCTGACATTTTGATGTCAGAAGCTGAAAATGCAGATTCTGGAACTTGGAGGTTTGAACAAGAGAGGAAAAGAAGAACTTTACGAGATCCTAAAAATGTTTCAAAACTATGTAAACTTTCCTGAGTTTGTTTAGAACAAAATTTGTGTTTTGACTTGAGTCCAATAACCATGTTTTGACAGAGTTTTAGATACAAGAACACAGATGGTATAGACAAATACAAGATGGACAGCACATCTGGGACTCAAACGTATGCATGAAACCCTAAGCTAAACATGGAATAGGGACATGAAACTGTACAAGCATGAACTTTAATATATAAGGAACAACTTTCATCTTTTGAGACAAACCCAGAAATCAATTTAAGATGGGTTCTAAGCCCATGAAAATCATTCATTTGAACAGATTGCGTGGACTGCTTACTTAGGACACAAAAATGAATCTCAAAACATGACTTAGACTCAAAACTAACATTTGAAACTTATGGAGACCAAACTTTAGCATGTTAAGAACATTATCCCAGAGTTATTTTGCATCAAATGCTAATATAAATGTGAATATACATGAGAATGAGAAAAGAGGGCAGATTCATAGCTTTTGAGAGCAAGAAGCATATTTATGCATGAATGTCCCAAAACTTGGCCAAGAAAGGAACACATAGCCATCATTAAATCATATAAACATAATTAAACTTGGATTCAAACATGTATAACATTATTTACATGACTATATTGCAAGTTCTTTACATGGACATTTCAAGAAATATGGGGGGGGGGGGGGGGGGGGGCTAGACCCTTATACAAACATCTAAATCATTTACATCTTTGAAGATTCAAGAATTACAAAGGAGATATTACCTAGTTAATAGGGGGAGGGTGTGCTTCCTTTGCTTCCAAGGGAAGGCTTTAGTTTTTTTTTAGTTTGAAGATTGGAAATGCTTGAAGATTGCTTGAGCTTTGAGTTGGAAGTGTGTTTGATTGGGTTGTTTTGAGGTATTTGAGTGATGATGCCAAAATCTGGTTGGATCAGCCTTCGTCTAGCGGTTCGGATAATCCCAGCGACAGTTCTTGATGGCCGGATCTGCACACACGAATCAAACGTAAACTACACCGGGGCTTCACCGGCGAAGGCCCTCCGGTGTAAGAATAAGGATATGGGTGATTAGAAATAGAGAAAATCAATTGACCAGATTAGAGCCAAAAGTTCATTACCCTTCTCCTGTTGTGAGGACCTGTTTATATAGGCGTGGGTGAATGAGTCCTAGCTTGTTAGAGAAGCTAGGATGCCCGTGTTGATGTATGACTCGCATTCCTTGGAGATAGACTCCTGATAAGGATGGATGATATCCTGTTATCTGGTATAAGAGATATCCTTGTTTAGATAAGAATTCTTTAGTGTCAGAGTTGTAACATAACTCTGTAAGAGATTTCCCAACGATAATGGGAGGTTTCTGATATAAGTCGGCCCGTCATCTAACTCGGCTCGTCATAGAGGCCGGCTAGGGATTGGGCTTCTCGGACTCGGCCTAGGCAAGGACTGCCTTCTCGGCCTTACTGATGTCGGCCTATAAACATGGGCTTCCCGTGAGTGGGCCTCTCGGTATAGGTCTGTTAGGCATGTGGGCCCGGAGTATCTGGGTTCCGTTTAACCAAGTCGGTTTATGTCGTTCAGTGGCCTCCGAGTTTCTATCTCGGCATGCCGAGTAGGAACTGTGCCCCTTGTACTGGCTCTGTGCTGCATTTATTGTTGATTTGGTAGCTAGCCGCCAAAATCCTTACTTGGATATGCTGACCTCATCATAATTTATTACAGGAGAAATCATTACTCCTCTTGGAGAGTGGTATACATTAATTGAGCCTTCCTCATTACCGAAGTAAGTCTTACACCACCTCATATTCTGGGGTTATATAGGGTCTGCTTCTTGATATCCCTTTCCTCCAAATTTCTTCCTTCTCTGAAAACCTTCAAGAAATCTTCTCATGGCTCCCAAAAGGGTTTATGACGATGCCTTCCTAGAAGAGGTTAGTACTGAATCAGAAGACCGAACTGAGAACTATGATTCTTGGAGCAGCGACGACTCCATGTTTCCACCCAAGAAACGTTCATCTTTTCCAGTGGAAGAAACTCCGTCCGATAGTAATGGCGAATACTCGGAGCCGGACCCTGTCGATGAATTTTCCGACGACTCTAGTGCAGAAGAGTCAGAGGATGAGGACGAGGATGATAATGATGAGGATGATGACCCCGAACCCATCATCATTGATAAATATGGGTACGATGGAGATGACGAGTGGGAAGAAGGCACTGAAGAACAAGATCAAGATTGTGATTTTTCATGAGTCTTGAACCTAGCCTGATCTTGTAGCTTTTCTTTTGATTTTGTAAAGGTCAATCCCCCGACCTTATTGTGGCGGTCTTTTCTTGTATATCTATATCAATGAAAACCAGCTTTTGCGTTCTTAGCCTTTGCTTTTTCCAGAATTTCCAGAATATTCGTTTATGTGAAGCTTTGATGATTTTTGGCTTACTGCACTTCTTGTTTCAGGTCTGTATTAACACAACTCGACTCTAGATGTCGATCTTCAACGAATGTCGACCACTTGGTTAAGTCGGTGTGAGATACCCTTGTTAATAGCCTTCCCAAGTTTTGGTCTGGTCTTGATTAAAGCCGGGGTGTCACTGTGCTCATGTCGGTCTTATGCTGGCAACCTCTCGGCCATTCACCATCCCCCAGATTCATGATGTCATGAAATGGTGATGTCACTGACTTTGGGCAGCGGAGAGTGAGTGATAAGACGTTTGCTTTATGAGAGAACCACTAGCCTTAATTGTAGGCAATGATGGTTTAGTGTGATGACGTGTATAATCCGCTATTTGTCACGAGATTTTCGCGAGATTTTGGGCGAGCGGGAGTCAATTTATCGGACTATTAATTGACCCACGAATTTCAAACGATTGAAATCCCTAAACCCCCTTTTTACCTTTTTACTTGAACCGTCAAAGCTCTCACTCTAGGGTTTATCCACCAGACAACCAGCCGGCGATCCGGACACTGTTCGATTTCGGTTGGCGCTCACCGGCGATTCAGAATTTCTTCCCTTTTTCGCTCACATTTTTCCCCTTTTTTGCTGAAAGCATCTAACTAGGTATCCAACTATCTCTTTCGTCTTTCTATTTCTCTTTGTTACTCCCCTTTTGCTCCGACAATTCTTGCCTCACGCTATTCCGGTGCGGGTATGTCTATTGATGACTTTCTGCCGGCTCGCTTGGGCATTCACAGAAACAACCGTAGGATTTATCGGAGGATCGACGGCCCTTGGTTTTTAGTGCCTTTAAGTGAAATTAGAGATTTTCTTGAAGCGCATCGGGCGTTTGCCGGAATTGTGGAATGGCCGGTTGACAGTCGTCGCTTTGATTGTTTAGGAGTGATGAATCCAAACCTAATGATTGTTTCATCTTTGCCTGACCTTCTGACCCACATTGCCTCCCATTATATACTGTCTGAAGACGGGGTGCTCCCCCCGGCTTCAATGAATGGGGAGAGGGGGGTAAATACAGCTCCTATCTTGATTTCTGATGTTAACCTCCCTCTTTCCTCTGTAGCTATGTCGGGGGAGGGCACTTCTGCCAGAATAGTTGATCAATTCCGAGACGATGTTCGTGAGGGGGGCCGAGGTCGAGGCCGTAGGAACCTTGGCCGTAGGGGAAATACTGCGGGCCCTTCCAAATCAAAACAACCCAAGGCCGGGGCCGAGATGATAACTTATTTATATGATAGCTGCAGGATCTCTCGTGAGGATTATGACTTAGTGTATCAGCGTGCTTCCGCCCAGACCACTAATGAGGAAAGGGCCGCCTTTTACCTAAACCCTACTGAGGTGGCCTTCTTTTTTAAGCAGTTTGAGTTAGGACTACGCCTACCCCTTGATCCCTTTATTTGTGAATTCCTGGAAGACTGGCAGGCTGTTCCGGCTATGCTAGGTGCTAATGCCGTTAGATATCTCACCTCTTTCATAGTTCTCTGCCGTAGCTTGTGCTTCGATCCGTGTCCTTGGGCCTTCTACCAATTCTTTGAGGGTAGCTTTAATGAGACCACTCAGGTCCTAACTCTGAGGAGTAGGCAGAGGCTCCCCAAGATTATCGCTCCTATTTCGAGCTCGGTGAGTAAGGTGTCAGGCTGGAATAAACATGTCATTAAAGTCGAGAGCCATCTTGGCTGGGAATTCCCCGTTCCAAACCACACCCCTGTGGCGCCGGAGTGTTGCTACAAAGCTCCCTGGAGCGACGCTTTAGTCCAACGGTTAACTGAGTTTGCTTCAGTTCAGCAGCTGGAATGGTCAGCATTGGAGACCAATCATGGCTATTACGTCCAGGTTGGTGTGATGCCGGGGTCGTGGGCTGGCGTTGAGACGATGGTGACTGTTAACAGGGGTAGCCGATTTCCTGATTGGGTTGTTCATCCCAACTTTGTCTTTTATCGGGACTGTGGGGTGTGTCAGACTCAAGACGAGCTGTGCTTGAAAGTTAGGGAAGTTGTAGGATGTATGCTTTCTAACCCTTTTTTCTAACATTGATTTATCATTTAGTCCTCATCTTATAATCTTGCTCCCATTCTTTTCTTGTAGATTTGACCATGGAAGAGGAGAGGGAGCTGGCGCAAGCGTACTCATCTGATCCCAACAAACTTCTGAAGAGGAGGAGATTGAAGTCAAAAACTTCTAGCCGCACAAGGAGGCATGCCGACATGGGAGTTCGGCAGGAGGCTTTGTCTGTCAAAGATGCTGGTCCTCTGCCCACATTGATGTTGCTGCTGGGGAACGAGATATTGTACCAGCAGGCCGCAGCGGGTACTTCCATGCCAGACCAGACCGAGGACGCCGTTTTTGAAGAGGCAGGGGAAGCGGACGACGGTGATCTGCTTGGTGAAAAAAGGGCTAGGGACGGCGGTGATGACTTGTTAGAGGAGCCCTCTCCCAAAAGGCCTTCCTCCACTGTTCCACCCACTGACACCCCGTTTCCTTTTTCCTCGGAGGAGATTGATGCTTTAATAGCGGATTTTTCAGACGTTCGTCCCTTGAAGAGCCTTGATGTTACTGCCCGGCAAGGTCCTATGCTGAGACTTGGCCGTCCAATTCTGGAGCGAGCTTTTGATGCCGATCTTCTGCGGGGTTTGGATTCCATGCCGCCTACGTACGCCCATATGGCAGAACGCAAGGAGCTCATCATTGCTGAGGTAATTGTATTAACTTGTTTATTTTTTGATTGATCTCCATTCTTGCAATTGATTTCAATTTCCTCGTTCAGCTTGCTACGCTTGCCAAGCATGAGGCAGTGCCATGGTCTGGAGTGGGCAAGAAGATGGCCGACCTGGAAGGCAGGGCATCCCGTGCTCAAGTAAAGCTAGGCCAAACCGTGGAGTTGGTCAATAGAGCCCGCGAGAGTGCCAAACTGGCTCATGCCGAGAGGGTTAAAGCTGTTAGGGATGCCGAGGCCGAGGTAGAGAAACTGAAGGCAGCTGCTAGTCGGTTCGAAGAGGAGGCTAAGTCACTTCGGGATGAGCTTGAGAGAGAAAGAGAGAATACTGCTCTTCTTGCTAGGGAGAAGGAGGAGGTGGAGATCAAGTTCCAGCAGCTGGAGGAGAGCATTCCGGCGAAGGAGAAGGCTGCTGTAATGAACTTTCAACACACCATTATGCCATCGATTATTGATGATCAAGTTAAGTCCACATATGTTGACGGCTATACACACGCAGCTCGCCAATTCCAGATAGATCCCGAAGTGAACGTTCCTGTTGAGAAGTGGGCCCGTCTCTTACTGAATGATGCTTACGGTGTAGAATCCCGTGCAGCACATTCTCTGATCCCTTATTCCGATAATTCTCTTAAGTTGATCGCTTGGCAGGACGAGGCTGAAGGAAGGCCGGTCTGGAACGTTCCTCCTGTTGATCCCAACAACTTTCATGCTCTGGTGGAGCGTTTTCAGGAAGAGCTGGGCTCGGACGAAGAGGAGGAAGAGGAAGGTGATGAGGAGCAGCAGGCTCCGTGATACTCATTATTTGTTTTTGGAGGTGCTTAGGCCGGTGGGGTCTCTTGATACAGTGTTTGTTTTGTTGCTGTAAGCCGGTTTGGCTTGAAACAATTTATTTTTTGTTTAGTATCTGTACGCCGGGGCCCAGCGTAGTCTGGGGGCACAAACACTTTTCTTTTGTAAGGATTTGTTTACCTCGGTGCGAGGTGTAAACCCGTTCTCTCAACCGTTAGGTAGTCAGGTGTTATCTCATCATTTGATCAAGTTATTTTATCTCGGTTTGAGACGTCGACACTGTCATGAGACGTGCCAATCGGGTTAGGTTGCGACACAGGCCGTGGTCGCTCACCATTATGGCCGTGACGAGCGTTAGGAGCCCGGTTTGTAAGGGCTAATTCGTGGTTAGTATCAAATTGTCGTGGGAACTTAGATGTATTAATCTTAACCCAAGTTTGAGAGTATTAACCGACAGAGTTAGTTTTTGAATGTCTTGAGTCGTGACGTTTACGTCTGTGATCTCATCATTGTTTAGTTCGTCATGCCTCTTTGGGGCTGGACCGTAATGAGCCGGGATCGGAAAGCCAAAGTAGGCTTATACGTTCAGGCCGAGGTGGTCTACCGTTGAGCTCTGACGAGCATCTAGTGCTCGGTTTTGATACGTTGAGTCTAACCGTTAGGACCAACTTAAGTCGTCTTATGTGCTAGTTGGAACTAGGCTTTAGAAGTTATGCGTAAGTGTGCTCGTCAACTTCGTTAGGGTGCTAGTTATTGAAACTAGGCTTTAGAAGTCATGCTTTAAGTATGCTCATCGACTTCATTAGGATTCTAGTTATTGAAACTAGGCTTTAGAAGTCATGCTTTAAGTGTGCTCATCGACTTCGTTAGGTAATCTCGGCATTGTGAATAACGCTAAGAATGTGTTGTGCACTATAATCAAAGCTTGATGTAAATAAAATAAATGAAATTTTATTGATGAAATCAAACTAAGACAACTAGATATCAACTATAGAATTGAAAATCTGATAAAAAGAATAAATAGCTAACCGAGGTGCTACTGATAGTACTTTCTCAAGTGCTCGGAATGCCATGGGTGTTTAAGCTCTTTTCCTTCCGGAGTTTTGAGCATGTAGGTCCCATCCCGTATAATGTGGGTGATGATGTAAGGGCCTTCCCAGTTTGGCGAGAGCTTATTTTGTTGTGCCTTCAAGTGTGTCGACTCAATTTTTCTGAGTACCCAGTCACCGACTTCAAAGGTTCTCTTTTTCACTTTGCTGTCATGGTAGGCCTTGGTTCTTTGCTTGTAATTGATCATTCTGAGTTGGGCGGTTAGCCTTTTTTCGTCGACTAGGTCTAGGTCCAGTAGTCGGTTGTATTCATTAACGACCTCGTCATAGTTGGTTACTCTGAAAGTCGGCAAGGCCATCTCGGCTGGTGCCATTGCTTCTGAACCGTAAGTCATAGCAAAGGGTGTCTCCCCAGTTGGCCCCCGAGTGGTTGTACGGACGGCCCATAGAGCTAGGGGGAGTTCGTCCAGCCACTTTCCTTGACTGCCTTCTAAATTCTTGGTGAGTGCTCTCAAGACAAGTTTGTTGGCGGCTTCGGCTTGTCCATTGCCCTGAGGATGGCTGACTGGCGACTTCTTGTGCTTGACTCCCAACCTATTCATCTCCTCGGTGAAGGCATCAGAGAATTGTAGGCCATTGTCTGTCACTATAGTGTGTGGCACGCCAAACCGACACCATATGTAATCATGGATAAAGTTGATGGCGTTCTCTTCAGTGATCTTTGCTAGTGGTTTCGCCTCTACCCACTTGATGAAGTAATCGACTGCCACAATTACATATTTGTTGCTCCCTTTGGCTAATGGGAATGGTCCAATGATGTCGACACCCCACATGTCGAATGGCCATGTCGGTATGATCAAGCTTTGTTCTACGGCAGGTACTTTGGGTATGTCGGAGTAGCGTTGACATTTGTCACATTTCTTTACATAGGCTTGGGCATCCTCCCTTATATTTGGCCAATAGTAGCCTAGTGTAATGATCTTGTCGGCAAGGGTTCTGGCCCCCGGGTGTCCCCCACAAACTCCCCCATGTACCTCGGCGAGGAGTTTCTCGGTGCTTTTTGGAGCAACACATCTAAGGAGAGGTCTGGAGAAAGACCTTCTGTACAGGATGCCATTCCAGACTATGTATCTTGCCGTCTTCTTTTTGATCGATTTGGTCTCTAACTCGTCTTCAGGAAGCTTTCCCTTCTCCAAGTAGTCTTGTAGTCATCGATCCATGTCCTTTCCTCATCATCCAGGAGCAAAATCTCCAGTCTTTCATAAGCAGGCTGGTCGGCGTAAATGAATAAGGGATCCGAGTCTTCAGCTGTTGCCATTTTTGAAAGCAGGTCGACTTCCAGGTTGTATTCTCTACCAACTTGCCGTATATCCCAGAACTCAAAGTTCTTGGTCAGGTTTAAGACGAGATCTTTGTACTTGGTCAGCATGTGGTTTTCGGTGTTGTATTCCCCTTTAACTTGATTCACCACCAGTTGAGAGTCGTTGTATGCTACCAATCTCGTTGCACCAAAGAACTTAGCTCTTTCAAGTCCCAGGATTAGGGCTTCATATTCAGCTTGATTATTTGAGGTGGGGAACTTGAACCTGATAAAATCACGTGCAACATGCTCGCCGGCAGGGCTAGTCAAGTAGACTCCAGCGCCGCTTCTACCTTGGGTAGTTGACCCATCGGTGTATAGGACCCAACAGTTGGGCGGTAACTCTTCCAAGAGCTCTCTGTCCATAGGGAACTTCCTTTTTCGGGTGGTTGGCGTATGTTCATTTGTGAAGGCGGTCTCGACCAAGAAGTCGGCAATAGGTTGGGCCAGAAGAGTCTTCCTCGGCTTATAAGTTATGTCGAATTCGGTCAGTTCGATCGACCAGTTAAGTAGGCGTCCTGAGCTGTCCATCTTGTGAAGTATTTTTTTAAGTGGGGCGTTGGTGTAGACCGTGATTGGATGAGCCGAGAAGTAGGCTCGTAATTTTCTGGCCGCAATTACCAAGGCATAAGCAATTTTTTCGGCGTTGAAGTACCTGCTCTGGGTATCTGACAGTGCCTTGCTGACGTAGTAGACCGGCTTCTGGATGCCGCCCTCTTCTCTAACGAGTACAGCTGCTACGGCTCGGTCGGTGGCTGCTAAGAAGACGTACAATGTCTCTCCCATGACCGGGCTGCTAAGTAGAGGTGGAGAGCCGAGGTATTCTTTCAGTTGTTGGAACGAGGTCGAGCACTCAGGCGTCCAAGCAAAATCCTTCGTTCCCTTCAAGGCTTTGAAGAAAGGGAGGGATTTTTCTACCGATTTGGCGATAAACCTACCGAGTGCTGCTACTCTCCCGTTCAACCTTTGAACTTCTTTGATACAAGTCGGCTCCCTCATGTCAATAAAGGCTTGGATATTTTCTGGATTAGCCTCGATGCCTCGCTGAGAGACCATGAAACCTAGAAACTTGCCCGCGGTAACCCCGAAGACGCACTTGCTAGGGTTGAGCTTCATATCGTTAGCTTTCAAGTTGTCAATGGTCTCTTTCAGATCTGGTATATGGCTGCCGATCTTGGTCTTGATTACCATGTCATCAATGTAGGCCTCCATGTTCCGGCCTATCTGAGATTTGAAGACCTTGTTCACCATCCTCTGATACGTGGCTCCTGCATTCTTTAGACCGAAAGGCATCATGACGTAGCAGTATACGCCGCCTGCAGCTTGAAAGGCCGTCCTTTCAATGTCGTCCTCAGCCATTTTGACTTGATGATAGCCAGAGTAGGCGTCCAAGAAACTGAGGGTTTGATGGCTGGCAATGGAGTCTACGAGCTTGTCAATCCTGGGGAGGGGATAGCTATCTTTGGGAAAGGCCTTGTTCAGGTCCGTAAAGTCCACGCACATCCTCCATTTGCCATTATGCTTCTTTACCATGACGACGTTGGCAAGCCACTCGGGGTACGCTGCCTCTCTTATGATGCCGGCTTTGAGGAGTTTGTCGAGCTCGGTCTTAATTGCTTTTTCCTTGTGTCTTGTCTGCTTGACCGGTTTGAAGAACTTGTCGACTTCCAGTTTGTGGAGAGCGACAGCTTCCTTTACTCCCACCATGTCATCCACTTTCCAAGAAAATACGTCCAAGTTGTTTTGGAGTAGGGAGATGAGCTCTTCTCATTCTTGTTGGGAGAGTTGCTTTCCAATCTTTACTTTCTGATCTGGATAGTCTGGGTTGATGATGACCTCGTCTAACTGATCCACAGGTTTAAGTTCGAGGCCGTCTCTGAACTCTAGGGTCTCGACAATGATCTGCTTGACCTTCTCCTTGTCCTCCCCTTCCAAACTTAGGTTTTCCATGTCCAACAGTTTCTCGATCTCGGTTTCCATATCATTCGGCTGTGTGGCCCCCGAGCTTGGGACGATGGCGAGAGCTAAGTTACGCGGCTCGTCCGAAGCTGTGTTCATTGAGATGCAGCCGAAGCCGTGTAAGCCGTAAGTTACCTCGACCGTAGTTGGGATGTCGTTGTCAAGAATAACCCACTCTTCAGGTTCATCTTCAGCAGTCGCCAATATAACGCCGATATGTGGCGTCGAGGTTGTGACCGTGGTTGATTTTGAAACCGTGTTTCTTTTATCTGGAGTATCAATCTCCATCTTGGCCTTTGCTTTCCTGGACTTCATAACATGTTCCAAAAAATCTCTAGGCGAGCCTGGGACGCACCCAATTCCAGCCGGGGTGGGGAACTTCACCCTTTGGTGCGGGAGGGAGGCAACCAGTCCCAACTTTCCTTGACTGGGTGCACCTAGCATAGCATGGTAATCACTGTCTAGATCCATGACTATGAAGGTGACCGTGGCCGAGATTTTATAGGGATGAGTGCCGACTTCCAAGAGTAAGTCGACGGTTCCTTTGGCATCGGCCTTATGATTAGTGAATCCTTCTAGCCTTCCATTATATGGGGTCAGCATTGTGTCAGGAAGTTCCATCTTTTTAAAAGTGCGATAGTATAGCACATCCTTGGCCGCTCCGGAGTCTATGAGGAGCCTGTCTGACTCGCAATTATCAATGCGGCCTGTAATGACCAATGGTTGTTCTCTCATCGCACGGTTTCCCGCCAACTCATTCGGAGAAAAACTGATCACTTCCTCCCTCTCATGGATCCAGGGAGGGATGTGGAAGACTTTACTTAGCTCGTAAATCTGCTCCTTGAGTTTCTTGTTTAATGGAATTTCCTCTCTGATCACGCCTATCAACCTAGCCCGAGGTGGCCTGTCTACCTGGTCATTGTTTTTGTCTTCTTCCCTTGGGAGTTTATTGTCCTTGGCCATGAACTGATTGAGCTTGCCTTGGTCGGCCCATTTCTGCAGAATCTTCTTCAGAGCAAAACAGTTCTCGGTGTCGTGGTCGTTATCTCTGTGATAGGAGCAATACTTTGTGGTATCCCTCGGGTATTTCGGGTTGTCTTTTAGAGGCTTGGGGTTGGGGAGATCCACCAGATTCATGATCTCAGAGATCGGTTTATTGAATGTGGTGAATGTCTCGGTCCCCCTGGTCCTGTTCTTGCCTTTGCCGTTTCCCCCGTTGGTCCCCTGGGACGAGTTCCCGTTATGCGACTTGTCATGATATCGTTCCCATTCCTTATGACCATATAACGTCTTTTTCTTCTCTTCGGCGATGGCCGTGGCGTAAGCAACGTGGTACAATTCGTCCTTTATGAGGGGCTCTCTGACTGACAGTTCATAAGTTAACTGCTCTGACCTGTGACCATTCGTGAAGCATACAATGATCTCCCTGTCGGTCAAGCGTTCTTCTATTGAGTCGGCAAGGTCCATAAACCGGTTGTAGAAGCTTAAGGTGAACTCATTTTTGCTCTGGACCATGTTAAGGTGCTTGCAAAGGCCTTACATAGTACGTCATCCTGATTGGACACTAGGGCCATGGTGGCCTCAAAGGCTTGGATGTGATCCAGAGCATCGGCGTTGCCGGAGTATTTGTCTAGGTGTGGAAGCTTTAACTGTGGATTAGGTGGTGCATCCTTAATCCTCTGGGCGAAAGGGCGCATAGCATCATAGTCATTATTGGGTTTCCTGTGCCCCTGATTCATCATCTCGATGTTGTCGAGCCTTTCTCTAAGGTCGACAATGTCCCTTTTGCTGAATGCCGAGGTATGACTAGAACTGACCATGCTTTGGTCTCGGCGTCTCCTTTCACCTTGGTTTAGTTCGAGACGATGCCTTGAAGGAATACGGCGAGGCGGGGTATGCCGGGGTGGATCCTACTGGGGTGGTGTGCACCGTGGTGGATCCTGCTTGGGAGGTGAATGACGTCGGGCGTCCCCACGACGTCTTTCCTCTATAATTCCCACTCCAGGGGATTCATATTCTTGTTCTTCCCGGCGGCGATTAATGTGGTCTCTCAGGTCCCCATCTAGATTGAGTCTTCCTAACCATCCGTCTTGGCGACTTACACGGCTCCTGGGAGGCACATCCCGTCTACGATTTTGTAGGGGCTCCCTTCCGCTCGCTCTGTCATCCAGATTTGTCCCCCTCGTTCCAGACGGCTGGAGTAGGTTAGCCAAGGAATTTTCGGGGTCAAGTTCTAACAGGGCCCGCTGTGCGTCGGCTAGCTGTTGGAGTGTGTGAACATTCTGCTGAAGCAATGTTCTCTTGTCTAATGGCAGCGGCTGTGATGGTCCTGCTCCATTGTTTCGGGATCCTGTCCGTCGGCGGCGCCCATATTGATTAACAACATTGGGGGCCGGCCCCTTTGAACGGGTATACATTCCTCCCCCTTGTGCGGGTGCTGTAGGTGGGAGCCTCTGGTTCTGTGCAGCAGCGTTTGTGTTTTTCGGGGGGCGGTGCATCCCTTGTGGTTTCTTTAGAAGGGGTGGCTTCTCGCCCGTCAACCAATTCTACGGCCATGGTCTGGAATTATCTGGCTAAAGAACTGACCAATCGATTTCCCGGCAATGGAACCAAACTGATGATGCCAAAATCTGGTTGGATCAGCCTTCGTCTAGCGGTTCGGATAATCCCAGCGACAGTTCTTGATGGCCGGATCTGCACACACGAATCAAACGTAAACTACACCTGGGCTTCACCGGCGAAGGCCCTCCGGTGTAAGAATAAGGATATGGGTGATTAGAAATAGAGAAAATCAATTTACCAGATTAGAGCCAAAAGTTCATTACCCTTCTCCTGTTGTGAGGACCTGTTTATATAGGTGTGGGTGAATGAGTCCTAGCTTGTTAGAGAAGCTAGGATGCCCGTGTTGATGTAGGACTCGCATTCCTTGGAGATAGACTCCTGATAAGGATGGATGATATCCTGTTATCTGGTATAAGAGATATCCTTGTTTAGATAAGAATTCTTTAGTGTCAGAGTTGTAACATAACTCTGTAAGAGGTTTCCCAACGATAATGGGAGGTTTCTCATATAAGTCGGCCCGTCATCTAACTCGGCTCATCATAGAGGCCGGCTAGGGATTGGGCTTCTCGGACTCGGCCTAGGCATGGACTGCCTGCTCGGCCTTACTGATGTCGGCCTATAAACATAGGCTTCCCGTGAGTGGGCCTCTCGGTATAGGTCTGTTAGGCATGTGGGCCCGGAGTATCTGGGTTCCGTTTAACCAAGTCGGTTTATGTCGTTCATTGAGTGTTGTAGGAGTGGTGTTGGATGGTGGTTCAGTGATGGTTGAGTGGTGGTTGAGTGGTGGAGCTAAGAACTTGAAGAGAGAATAGAAAGGAAACTTGGAGAGAAAGGGTAGTGGAATTGTGTAGTTGTGTTTGCGTAGTGTCTTTGCCTCCCCTTGCTTAGGCCATTTTAGGAGAGTTTTGGAAGGAGGTGGTTTTTTGGACTAAACTACCCCTATGGTAGGGGTAGGGGAGGGGGAGCCGGATTAGGGCCATAGGGTTGATGGGGTGATGGGAATTTGATGGATAAAATGATCATTAGGTTTGAAAATAAGAAGGAAAAACAAGCCAAAAGCTGAACTGGGGGTGCACGGCCGTGCGGCCTAAAGAGCACGGCCGTGTATCAGGCCAAAAGTCAAAATTTTGTTTTTCTTCCTAGGCCATTCATGTTGTGACAAGTGCCCCTTTTAGGCAGGTATTGACGTGAGTGTGCATGAATTTCTTCCGGCTCCGTCTTTCTGCTCCGCAACTGCTCCGTTGAGCGCGCACCGGTGTCCCGATTGTCCGTGGGCCCAACACGAAAGTTGTCCGGAATATTTCTTCGGTTCTGCCGGTGTATCTACAACTTATCAAATAGCAAGGAATAGCATATTAATATTTTAAATGCATTAGATGGCTGGTAAGAAGGCTTTTTTAGCAGTGCGGGACCCGCTGATATTTTAAGAATGTGCTCATCTACTCGGTTTTGAGTCCTGATCATGAATCCGGACTCGGTTTTTGCATCCGATGCACCGATAAAGCATTCGGTAGTCCCGAACGGCCAAATTTGGGGTTTTAGGTCGATTATCAGGTTTAGACCAATTAAAAGGTAGGTTCTAGGGGGTGCGAGATTGGGGTGTCTACAGCAGCCCCAGTTTGTGTTCATTCATTCGACATCTCTTGCTGGCATTGAGATTTTGAGATCTAAAGAACAGCATTCCTTTGTCTCTTTTGCTGTCACGACTTGCAGGAATTGGTAGGGGAATGCACGAGGCCAGTGTTTTGTGAAAGCAAAGGCAAATCCCAGTGGGATCTCCAACATCGAGTTTGCGCAGAAATGAGATGACGAAAAGACGAGAGTAGGGGGAAGACCCTAGAATTGAGAAAAATATGCATGCTTACACATTGAAATCAAAAACTCAAGACTTAAACAAGCGTTAATGGTTAAGTGCCTCAAAATCAAATGGACCCTTCTAGAATCAGATGAGTATTTTAGTTTTAATTAGATAAGCTTCACAAATCATCTGAACTCAAATTAGATCGTGACAAATTGACATGAGAACATCATTGGGCATGCGTTGTGATTCGCGCCGCAGTTTGACCTCATTTGGTGAGAGGCCTTCGTCATTGTCTCGCTTTCCAAGATTGAATATGTCGTTAGAGGCCGTATGGATTTTGGTTCTAGCTTCCCTCAGTGTAAGGGGGTTGGTAGAGCACGTTGGTCTCCAACAGAAGTCACCAGTTGTCGTCGTTGATGTTGCTTTGCCCAAAGTCGAAAGATCAAGATCTTCTTTAGTGCAGACTGGCCTCGTATGCGCGGTGCTCCTTGAAACAGATGATGTCATATGAGATTGTTTGACCCTCGGTCCATGTCGAGCGATGAATTTCTCAATGTGAAATGCCAATTGCCGTCGTTGAAGGAACACACACAAACTTGAAGTGTCGAGATACCTTTTCCAAAGCAATTGATTTAAACAATAAAGCAAATGGAATATGTACAAGAATAAATAAATAATGTTTCTTCTTCTTCTTCTTCTTCTTTTTTTCACTCAAGAAGAAACATAATAACTTCTGAAACATAATAACTTCTAAAACATAACAACTTTTACAAGACACAAATTTACAAAATGCGAGAATTTACAATGCATCATACATTAATATAAAATCGCCGACACTTGTACTGGCATAGGCGTGATAATCTTCATCCTTTTCTATTTGATTGGCTTCTTTGAACATGCACTTGATTGCACCCTAAAATCTTTGTTCGTCGGGTGACTTTGTCGATTGCCTTTGTGAACTTCGTTGATTGACTTCGGCCCTAGTTCTCATCTCAATTAATTACAGTCTAAAATTTGTTCAGATTTCATTGATTGCTCTTAATTAAGTGAGATTAATTGTTTGAGGGTCCAAATCTATAAGATACGCGATTAAGAAGGCACTTAGTTATAAGGAAAGTTCATTGACTGAAACATGTATTACATGACATGCAAGAAAATAAAAGCACGAAAACAAAGACACACTCTAGACTTAGAAGACAAATAGATGTGAGCACATTACTAAGCGATACGCAAAAAGGGACAGGACTTGGAGTAGGGGCGGTGAGCCCAGGTCAACAGCAAAAAGAGATTCATGCACTAGAGGCTAAAAATTTCCAAAAGTAAACAAAAGTGTTGCAGCCTTGCAAGCTAGAAAGCCAAAAGTTCGTCCCTTTATTACCTCGTTATCGATGAGGTTCTGAATTGCATTCTTAAGAGACCAGCACGAATCTGTATCATGTCCAGGGTATCGGTGGTATTTGCAGTACTCTAGGAAGTCCCAACCTTTAGGCAATGGCTGGGGTGATCGATATTTCTCCATGGGTTTCAAAAGTCCGTGAGCAACCAAAACACGCAAGATTTTAGACATTGGGGCACCCAAGTTGTCAAACACCTGCTGCCGATGTGGGCTTCTCTATGACCTCTTCATCAATGAGGTTTTGGATGGCATGCCGAAGAGAGAAACAATTTTTGGTGTCATAGCCATTTGATTGATGATGCTGGCAGTAGGCAGTAGACTCCCATCGGTTGGGTAGGTTGTTTGGCGGCTTGTATCCTTCCATCGGTTTCAGAAAGCCTTTGTTTGTGAGGTCATGGAAAACTGTAATCATTGGAGCATCAAGCTCATCAAATTGCCTATCATGGCAGCTAAACCTCCTCAAACTAAACTTATCCCTCCTTGGAGCAAACGCCAGATTTTGGGGAGTATTCTTAAAAGTCAAGTTCTGGTTGCGAGACTTTGAGAACCAAGACTTTGTATCATGTTCACTCTCAGTCAGACAGATTGAATTTTCCATTGATGATTTTCCTTTTCCCAAACCAGGGTATGAGGAGTGTGTTTTGATCCCAATGTGTTGGACCATTTTGATGAAGGAGGTAAAAGTTAGAATGGTGTCTTGAATGGGGTTTGGATAAGTGTATGGTACTTAGTGAGAGGTTCCATCTTTGGACAAGGTGGATATTTCTTGTGGTTGAACATGGGATGCCATGGTTTTTGGAATAACAAGTGAATGGGAGTCTTTGAGTCCCATGTGGCCTTGATTCTGTAAGAGGTCAGTCACATGGTCTATCATTTCCTCTTGATGCCCCTGGAAGATACTCATCATGTATTCTGTATGGGCTTTCAATTACTTCCCTAACCATTGCTCCATTGTACACCACGACTCAAAGTTGGATGAACCCTCAGTCGAGTTTGATGATGTTTGTCCTTTGTTGTCCATGGTTGATGAAGAAAACCAGAGTATAGATTTGATCAAATTGATGCTTGGAACGGACCTCGAATGTCGCGCTAGAGAACGAATGAAATTCTCCCTCTACAAGACGGATGAGAAAGGAAACCTTTTCTAGATTTTTGAGGAATGAAGCTTTATGTGCAAATTGGAGAAAGTTTAAGAATCAAAGAAACTATTTTTTTTTTTTTTTATTTCAAAATTTGAAGCCCAAGCAACGCACAAACCTGTGAAAGCCGGACAAGCACCTTGCTATGTTTTGACACGTTTTTTTAATTCAATCCTACAATAGTGGATACCATCTCCAAAGTATAGGACCAACATTTTTCACCTGTACTATTGGCCATATAAGCCCCTAGCTAAGGGCCTATACTCTTTCTGGGATCCACCATTCGGTTACGGTCTATGTGAGGGTCTTGACAATTTCAAGTCAATCCAAGAATTCCACATGATATCCACAATTGAGGTTGTTTATAACCTTCTTTTAGGAACTCATAGGATTGAATGGAAATTGTTAGACAAAAACCGGCATGAAGTCAAGGACGTGTTATTTTGAAAACATGGACTCGAGGCTCGGTAAGGGAGGGCTAGGCTTACACCCATCGCAACGACAAGTAGGCGCGCTTTGGGGCGGGAATGTAAACCGCGGACCCTATCGGGAAGTTGATGAGCTCCCTTATGTCCTCGGGTAACACTCCCTAAGGTTTGTATAGTTCTACATCGCAAGTTCGAAAAATGTGCATGTGTGTGAGGTATCTACACTTTTGAAAATGATTTTTTGGAAACAAGAAAGAAAAAAGAAAGTCTTTTTTGTTGTTTCATTTTTTCCATTTTTTTTGTTTTTCATGTAAAGGGAAACATTCACCACGCATATATACAAACAAAAGAGTTAGAATAAATGTCCCTACAAAAAAGATGTTAGGCATAAATATATACAAACAAGGCAAAGCATATACAGCATGGCATGCACAAAAGTTAGAGTCTAGCCCACTTAGAAAAAGTCCCCACCAGAGTCTCCACTGTGAGAGCCCACGCTCGAATCCTTAATCCGCACTCAATTTCACACAATGGTTTCCTCTCGAAGTTTTAAAGATGCAAGAGTCGTCACCTGACTTTATTTTAAGAAAAACGAAGATAAAACCTTTTTGTTTAGAGAAAGTGGGTTCGGGGGCTAAGTTACGAGAAGAGAATGAGTTAGGCACTCTCCTCGTCCGTGATGGTCTCTAGCATGCATGCCTCATAAGTTCATTTTATGCCTTGTTTTTATGCCTTAACAAAAAGTGGTGATTTTATGTACAAAGGAGTCTTCCTATTCTACGTATGTTTACTTCACTCACAAATAAGAGTCGGTTTGGGTGGACTCTCACTTGGTTTTGAAAATGTTTTTGAGCATTCATATAAAGTAAATGAAAGCGCAAAAGGTGCGGGGGATTATTATGTACACATGGTGAATATATGGGAGACAAAGCCCATGTCAAAATAAGTGTCCAAGTTTAAGTCCATGTCCAGTTTATGGACTGTTGTCCATTCTCCTTTGATGTACCTGTCTCAAAATTCATGAAATCTGGAAAAAAATGGTGATTACTTCTTAACATGTTAAGCATCAACCATGAATTTTGTATTGATTTTAGGATCATTTTATGATGTCCAGACAAGTTATGCAAGATGAAGGGCAAATAGCACATTAGTGCCCCAAAAGTTTCATATGAGTTGCAATTTAGGACCTAATGTTTCAATTTTGGGAATTTAGTGCCTATTCACATTTTGTGGCGAAATAAGTTTTTTTGGGATGATAATGGATGGAAGCTAACAGAATTAACGGAAAATCTAACGAGCTTATTTGAAACTTGCATTTCTTACCCATAAGTTCAATAATTATTTATGTTGACCCCATTTGTTAAAAATTTTACAACTCCTAAAATTATATATATATATATATATATATATATTCTATTAATAAAAGAATTTATATTTTAATTAACCCAAAAAAACATAATAAATATCAAAGTAAAATATTGATTATCATTTAAAATAATTAGTTTTTTATATAGCAGTGATAATTATAAAAATAAAAATTCCTTACACTAAAGTCATTTCTAATTCTAGTTCCTTAAGTAAAAGGGATAAAATTATGTTTAAAAATAAGTAAATGGCTAAATATAGATATTAGTCCATAGATAATAGCCTTAAAAAACTATTTTTAACCTGAATTTGCTTGTAAAGGGAAAATAAAAAATCAAACTTAAACTTCTACCTTCTTCGTCTCCTTCCCCCACCCCACCCACCCATCTGCCACCTTCACATCTCTTCTTCTCCCATGCTTTCTCTTACTCTCACAATGCCAACTTGCTTTTCTGGGTAAGAAATGTAATTTTTAAAGAAGCTCGTTAATTTTTTTGTTAATTTCGTTAGCTTCCATTCATGATCATCCAAAAAAGAGCCATTTCACCATAAAAGGTGAACATTATGCACCAAATTGCAACTCATATGAAACTTTGGGACACTAATGTGCTATTTGCCCCAAGATGAACTCAAAAGCAGTCAGAACAGGAAACATGGTGTACATCCACAAAATATTCATTATTTATCTTATTTTATCTTTTCTATGGGATTAGGATATTTAAATTGGCATTTAACTTATTAAGAGTCACCACGTTGTTTTTATCGAGCTAAAACATTGAGAAAAGCTAACAGAGAGGGTTCGGGGATCAAGTTACGATAAGAGAAGAATATCAAGTAATCACTCCTATCGCCCGATAGATCGGACTTTCTATCATGATAAATGTGTTAGTAGTGTGTTAGTGATTGAGACCGGATCCGAATATTTCCTACGTTCCTCTCGTTATGAGAAGCTCAGGTCGACGTAGTTCGCACATAATCGGAATAGAGAAAAGAATAGGGATCATGCATAATGAAGGGGGAGGAGAAAGAAACATACAAGATGATCACATCCTAGAATAATGATTATACCATTGATAAGATCAATGTGCAGTCATCACATTCACCATAGGAGAGCTAATGATCATGGGAATATTTGCCTAAAGTTAAGGGTTTAGAAGTAGTTCCTAGATCTCATTGATCATCCTCGGCTATGCATATGAATAGGGATTAAACCATTAGATCTAGCATTTTACGCATGATAAGTCGCAGATCTAGCATAATAATAAGAACGTCATGAATATATATAAGATAACACATAAGCACGAAGATCGTTACCCTAGTCATGGAGCATATTATGAATTCTAGCAAGAACATGAAGAACACGTTATGAATCATATGAATATGGGTTCATAAGCATAATGAAACTAGCATAAATCATATCTAAACTAAGAAAACATGTAGAATCCGTACCAATCTTGACAATAACGAAGCCGAATCTTTTCCGCAGATTCGCCAGACCTTCGGGATTGCTAGAAAGGCTTGGATAGAGTGTTATGCCGTCAGTTTTGGCTGTGGAACTCGGGGAGAGAATTGTTGTCCTTTGATTATGAACTGAGGTCACCTATTTATAGGAAAACTTGGACCGGAAGGACTGGCCGCCCGGCCGGACAAAGTGGACGCCCGGCCTATCTAAGAGATTGGCTCGGTTCCCAAGGCTCTAATCAATATGGTCTCTGGAGAACTCCTAGATAACGTCTATCTTTGATCCCTAATCCAACCAGTCGAGAATATCTTCTTATCTGGGATTTTTGGGAAGTTCCAAATAAGTCCTGCGTAGCTTGTAAATACCTGGGAGGTCCTTGTGAGTTCTGGAATGACTAACAACTCATTTTCAGGTTGGGTACTAACAGTATATCAAAAAGTTCTCATGTTTTGAACATGGAGAGACATATTGATCACCTTAAAAGGCTTGATTATCAAGTTAGTTTGGAACTAACAAACAGATTTGATATTAATTCATAAGCGACATTTGATGTTTAAAATGCTAAGTCTTAATATCAAATGGAAATTTTCTCAAACTCTAAAGGTTAATAAGGACAAGGATTTAAGATAAAGGCAAGACAAGAGTTGTCAAGCCTAAAAGAAATATTTGTGGCTAAACTTAAAATCCTGAGGATGTAATTGCTACCATGGAAATGTAATTGACCATTGGAGAAATTACAATTTGAATTAAAATATCAAAAGGAATGGTAGTAGGAACTTCAAGTATTTATGTTAAAATTCTACTTCTAAGTTCTTAGGTATTGGATACCAGATATGGATCCCACATTTGTATAAATGTGTAAGACTTGAGAAATAGAAAGACTACTTAAAAGGGTAAAGATTAACCTATGTGTTGATAATGATGCAAAACTTGCAACATTAATCATAGGAACTTGCGAAGTGTCTTTACCTAGTGGGTTCATATTTGTTTTAAAAATGTTGAGATGTTCCTACTTTAAGTAGAAATATTATTTTTATTCCTTCATTAAAAGATTACGAATAATTCTTATTTCGAATAAGAAAGTGTTCCATTAAATATAATTTGCTTTATTGTATTGCTAATCATATAATGGGACTTTATATCCTTATCTTGGAAGAACAAAATAATAAGTATAACATAAATAATGGAAATCTGAATCTAAGAATGTAAGCGTTACATCTTATAGCATTAAAGTCTCGATCAAATGATAAGAAACACATATCTAAAATTCCATGGAACGGACTTTTAAATTAACATGATTTCGAATCATGTGATATATGTGAATCTTGGAAATTGATCAAGACACCTTTTACTAATAGTAGTAAAAGGTAAATACTCTTTTGGATTAATACATGTTGATGTATGTAGTTCATTAAAGTAACAATGCTAGAGAGGACTTTGAAAACTCATGGCAAAAGTATTAGTGTACTCTGATCTGATCAAAGTAATGAATATTTGAACCATGGACTTTATGAGAATTCTGCAGAAAGTCTACAGAATAAGAAAAACAGAATCTGGCAACAACAACCGTACGGTTGCAAATTAGGCGTACGCCTAATGATGAGCCGTGCGGCTCCTGTTACAGAAATCCGCAGATTGTCTGCAAACTGCTGTGTTTCGCCTCATAATAAGTCGAATTGATCGTTAATTAACCTTTTGGATTATATGCTGAAAACAGTTGCGCTTACACTAATTATAGTTTCATCTAAGGAGGTTTGTTATACCATATGAGATATGGGATGAAAGAAAACTTAGTTTGTCTTTCATAAAGATTTGTGATGTGACACTTTTATGAAAAGTATTGTTTTGGACAAAATCACACCTAAATCTAGTTAATGTATTTTCATGGGATATCTTAACGATATTAATTTTACACCCTTTAGAGTACAAATCGTTTGTTACTCTAAATAGCACTTTCTAGATAAATCGTTTATCTCTAAAGAACTAGTGGGAGTAAAATGTATCTCGAAGAGTTCGAGACCCATAAAATGACATATAACCTAAGATGGAAGTTGAACAAAGTTTCACAAGGAGTTGCGGAAATTCGTTTAAAGTATACACAAGTTATTTGCATATATGATATGTAACGACCCCAAAAACCGTCCCTATTTATTTTATATTTTTGGGGGTTTTAAATTGACATTTTTTGTGCATTTTATGTGTTGCATCACATTTTATGAGTTGCACATATTGTTTGATTAATAGTGTTATTTACTTGATTAGTAGTAATAATGGTAAATGGAGTAAATGATTAAGTTGAAACCTTAGGGTCCTTATTGGAAATATAAGTTCAGGGGTTTATTTGTTCAAATGGAAAGTTGAGTGACCAAAATAAAAACTTGGGTAAAAAATATTTTATAACATGCTTATCTTCTCTACTTTTCATTCTCTGGGAAATTCACACAGCACACTTCTCTCTCTGTGTCAACGAAAAAAAAGGGTAAGTTCATTTCATTTTGATTTTATTTCTTTTTATTTACTACTCCGTTTTAAAAACTAATTATATAAAAATGATCAGGGCGTTGAGTAGGTCATTTCTACCCGATCAAATATTATTTCTGCGATACTTTTTCCCGAAATAGGTAAGTTACTAATTCCCCTTTAAATGTTAAAATGGTCATATATGTTATAATTGATACTTGTACTTGTTAATTTTGTGATTTGAATGATTTTTGTGATACTTGTAATTTTGGGACAAAGGGAGTATTTGGAAAGTTGGTTTTGAAATGGTAAGGGAAGTATAAGTGTGTTCCTAAGTGTGTTTCCTGGGTTCCCTTGGTTAAAGTTTATGTAAGAGGTAAGGGTGTTAGTACTTTTGGGACGGTGGAATGAAGGGAGTAAAAGTATCAAGTTTTAAGCTACCAGGGAAGGCCAAAAAGCCTAATCGTGCGATGGGGCGCGCGCTCCCTTTTAGGGAGGGCGTGCGCACCCTTTTGTGTCTCAAAAAGAAAGAGTCTGATCAAGGAGGGCGCGCGCTGGCGTGCGCACC
Organism: Campanula takesimana; assembly: GCA_026119855.1. Lineage (NCBI taxonomy): Eukaryota > Viridiplantae > Streptophyta > Magnoliopsida > Asterales > Campanulaceae > Campanula > Campanula takesimana. The sequence continues at coordinate 1,773,997 of JAOWBW010000115.1, read as the reverse complement.
CTCTCCTTTTGCAGTTTGTCCGTTTTACGTTCCATCTTTCGGAGGCCATAACTTCTTGATTTGGACTCCATTTTAGGCGTGTAAACTATCATTTTAAAGCTCTTATTGAGTACTACGAGATAAGTTGGTTTATTTAGTTGATTTTCAGGTTCAGATTATGTTGAGTTTTCAGTAAGTGTTTTATAACACAAAACGTTTAGGAATGGTCTGTTTTTTATTGAGTTTGGAATGATGTAACCGTTTAGGTTCATTTTGGGTGTTGTACATCTTTATGATGATTTCGTGGGGTTTCTTACTTTGTAATCCCTTGTGTGAGAAATGGGTTTAACGTACTTGGTTGTTGAGGATCGTGTTCAAGTGTGTGCAAGATTGTTGTTTGACTTAATGTCATTGATAAAAGATTGGGTTGTGACTTTATGTCAATGGTAAAGGATTGTGTTGTGAACTCTTTAAGAGTAACGTGTTTGCATCTTTGTGATGGCTTTGTGTGGTTCCCTACTTTGGAATCATGCCCCGGTTGTTGTTTAAGCAAGTATTTATTACTATGCTCATGTTAAAGTCCAGCTGGTACTTGTTGTGGAGTCGGGCAGTGGTAGGGATTATAATGGCACACGAGCCAAGTTCATTGTAAGGCTTCTACCATTGGTTTCCCATTTTTAACCCCTTTCCTTGGGCCACGGATTGGGTTTGGGCTAGCTCTCCTTTGTGTGAGTTTAGTCACCGTTTGGGTTATGACTTTGTGTCATTTTCCCCCGTTGTTGTTGTTGTTGTTTTTGTTATTGTTTGATTCCGGAACCGGCTTCATCCCTTTGGTGCTGCTCAGTTGATACCTCTTAGATGGTTATGTTTGATTCAAGAAACTTGGCTCAGTATGCACTTATGAGTGTTTATTTCCACCTTATTTGTGGTATGATGAGTTGGCTTTGCCTCTCATGTTATGTGATATGTGAATGCTTATTGACATTGTTCAATTATGAGTATCATTTCAGCATGTAACGTAGCTGCATTTTAGTAGCTTACTGAGATTTGTTCTCACCCCGTTCCTTTCAATGTTGTTTTCCTTAGATAAAGGCAAGCCAAGGGGATAGGTCACTTCACAAGGGAGGACGTCGGGTTGATAATCCATTTTGGAAAGTAAGTGTGGTTTATAGGTTACATTATATAAATGTATTACCTTTGGGGTAGTGTAACCGAGACTGTATCCGTGTATCACCTATTTTGTTAAAGTATGGTAATTGTACATTTGTATAAGAGTTTGTAAGCCTTCGGGCTAAGTACTTTCATTTGTGAAAGTTGTTTAAAAGTGAAATGGAAGTCTTTGAACTTCGAGTGTGGATTTTGTTAAACTTTATGAAAGTATATTTCGAAAAATTTTCTAAAAAGTGTTTTATGAAGTCTTCCGTGCGTGTCCTGAACGTGGGGCCAAGTAGGACCACAGGTTGGGGCGCGACAGTTGGTATCAGAGCTAGGTTTTAGATGGTCTAGAATGACTAAGTGACCTAGGAGGGTAGTTGTGTATGGGGTGAGTAACGTTTTATTGAAAATGGTTGGGACAGAAAGAGATCAGTTAGGACCTTCAAGGCAAGGGAATGTTTGAAGCAGCCATGAAAACCTTAAATGATTAAAGACAAGGAGAAGATCAATTACCTCCGAGATATGGGTTAGAACAGTTCTTAAAGATGAAACCAATAGGCTTTGATGGAGAACCAGATGTAACAAAGGTGGAAAGGTGGATTGAATCGATGGAAAAGATCTTTGATGTTCTGAGATGTTTTGATAAAGATCAAATCAGGTTTGGTACTTATAAACTGAGTGGAGCTGCTGAGTATTGGTGGAAAGATTTTAAAACTTGTTGGGATGAGACTCATGTATCTTATACTTGGGAAAATTTTCTAAAAGAAGTTCAAGGAACATTTTATTCCCCGGGTGGATCAAGACAGGAAATAAATGGAGTTTCTCAACTTAGAGCAAAATGTTATGTCCGTGGCTCAGTATACATTTAAATTCACAGAGTTATCCAGGTACTGTACTCATCTAGTTGCAACTGAGGAGAGGAAGGCAATGCGATTTGTTAGAGGATTGAGAACTGATCCGAACTCAAATAGTATTTCACAAGTTACAGGATGTTCAAGATGCAGTTGATAGAGTTTATCAAGTGGAACACGATATTGAAGAACATAAGAGGAAAATTGAACTGTCAGGTGAGGAAAGGCAAGGAAAACCTCAACCACAACATGGTGACAATCGAGGAGGTTAGGGAACATCATTACAAAACAAAGGACAACCTCAGGGGCAATCAATTGCCAATAATCAAGGTAAAACCTCAGGAAATCAAGGTAGAAGAATATGTAATTACTGTCAGAAGGAAGGGCACTCTGAAGAGCGATATTGGAAGAAGCAGGGAAAGTGTTTGAATTGTGGTCAGTTTGATCATTTTCAAAGGAATTGTCCTAGAACCAGGAATGTATCATTTGGGAGTGGAGCTGGATTATCACAGGGTCAGAAGAGGGATGCCTCGGGAAAGCCTAAGGTGCAGGGTTGTGTTTTTGCTACTAATCAACATCAGGCTTCAGATTCTTCTGCCGTGATAGGAGGTATAATTTTCGTGTCTAGTTTAAGGGCACGTGCACTTATAGACCCCGGCTCATTGTATTTATATGTGTCTATGCATTTTTGCATCTCAGTTACATTTGTCTCCTGAGTCTCTACCTTATGTGTTATAGGTGTCCACTCCTATGGGGGAGTGTTTGCAACTGATAAAGTGTTGCGTACTTGTGATGTGCATATTTGGGAGCATGTTTTATTTGTTGATTTAGTTATATTGCCATTGCAAGATTTTGATATTATCTTGGGAATGGATTGGTTAAGTAAATACCATGCTTCGGTTGATTGTTATAAAAAGATTGTCACATTCTCTATTCCTGATGTGCCTGAATTTACTTTTGAGGCTACTCCTTTGGGTAGGGGAATTTGCATCATGGTTGTACGGGGTATTTGGCCAGTGTTCTCGATACTATTGAAAAGGGTTTCTGAAATAGAGGATGTGCATATTGTTATAGAGTTTCCTGATATATTTTCAACTGAGTATTCTATGCCTCCCGATAGGGAAATCGAGTTCTGTATTGATTTACTTCCAGGTACTACCCCGATATCTGAATCACCTTATAGAATGGCTCCAGCTGTTTTCATGGATATGATGAATCGGGTTTTCAAACCTTATCTTGATACCTTTGTGGTTGTCTTTATCGGTAATATCCTTGTTTATTCTAAATCTCGAGAGGAACATGAACAATATTTGCGAATGGTTTTGTCTGGGCTCCTAGGGAAGCAGTTATTTGCGAAATTTTCTGGGTTTAGCAGAGTATTATTGAAGATTTATTGAGGGGTTTTCCAAGATTGCTACACCATTCACTCAGTGGACGTAAAAGAATGTACCATATATGTGGGATGAAAAATGTCAAGTCATTTTTGAGGAATTAAAGAAGAGATTGACCACTGCACTTATTCTTGCGTTACCTAATGGGAATGATGAATTGGTTATTTACAGTGATGCTTCGAGGAAGTTAACTCCTTGTGAACAGAACTATCCGACCCATGACATGGAACTTGTTGCGATTGTTTTTGCGTTACATAAGTGGAAACATTACCTTTATGGAACAAAGTTTGAGATTTTTACAAATCATAAGAGTTGAGATATCTTTTCTCCTAGAAAAAGTTGCACAACCAACAGCGTAGATGGATGGAGTTTTTGAAGGGTTATGATTGTACCATCTCTTATCATCCGGGCAAGGCAAACGTGGTCGCAGATAATATTAGTCAGAAATCTTACATAGTTTAGCATGGACATTCATTTGTTTATGAGATTTGTCTCCCATTTTTGTGTATATATGTATAAATCCTTGAATGTACATAATCCCCTCCCCCTGTGGATGTTTTCTTTCTTGACATGTTTTAAAATTATTTTCGAAAACCAATCGGAAAATCCACCCAAACCGATTCCCGGTTGTGATTAAAATGAACATGCCTAGATTAGGAGACTCCCTTGTACATAAACATACCCATTTTCATAAGTTAGTACATAAAACATTTTTTAAAGGCAAACTTAAAATAAAGCGTAGGCGGAAGTATGCTAGAGACCGAAAGGGCGAGTTGAGTGCTTAAAACCTTCTCTTCTCGTAACTTAGCCCCCGGACCCACTTCTCATTTTCAAAACAAAAAAAAAATTATCTCTATTTTCCTTGAATGAAATGAGGTGACGACTCTTCTCTTTTCAAAACCAAAGTGGGGTAACCATTATGAGAAACCGATTTTCGATTAGGTTCGAAGGCGCGGGCTCTCACACGGCTCGGTTCACATAACAGCCCGACCAACGCTAATTTCACCCCCTTTACAACGTTCAGTTAAAAACTCCTCCCATTTACCCATAAAGCATTACTCCATTTAAAATAAATATCTATTTAAATTTAAGATGCATTTTAATTTGAGAAAATTTAATAACAAAAATATATAATTATCACACTTTTGAAAATTAAAATCTTTTTAGTAAAAACGCAATTAAATATATATGTGTGTGTGTGTGTGTGTGTGAAATGCAGTATAACAAATACCTACATCAAATACTTGTTGGACCTTTACCCGGTTTTTTATTGATAGACAAAATCACTCAACATGTATTTGAGATAGTTGTCTTTGCTAATTGTGTTGCTAACCAGAGGCGGATTCACCCTTACAATTATGGGCGGTGGTGCACCCATTAAAATTTTAAATTTAATAGATTTTTTTTTTTAATATTTATAAGCAACACTAAAACAAAAATGGTTTTTCCCGGCACTTATTTACCGGCACTTTTATATGTGCCGCTAATTTCCGGCACTTTTGAAAAAAGTGCCGCTAATTCCTAGCACTTTTTCATAAGTGCCACTAATTCCCGGCACTTTTTCAAAAGTACGCTAAATTTCCGGCACTTTCTAACAAGTGCCGCTAAACTTCCGGCACTTTATAAAAAAGTGCCGGGAATTAGCGGCACTTATGAGAAAGTGACGGGAATTAGCGGCACTTTTGAAAAAGTGCCGGGAATTTCCGGCACTTTTTATAAGTGCCGCTAATTTCAGACACTTTTTTATAAAGTGCCGCAAAAAAAAAGATGTTTGTTTTGAAATTTTTATTTAATTTTTAAATTTAATCATATTTTTCATGTAACTTTGCTTTAATTTTGTTACTTACATTAGATATTTATGGACTACGATAATAGAAATTCCCTAATATAGGTTTTTGTTTTGTAACAAATAATTGTATGTGAAAATTTATAACAAAAAATGATTTAGCCTAGCGGTAGAAGGTGTGCTTCGTATGCAAGACGTCGTGGGTTTGAATCCGGGTAAATTCAAAAATATTTTTATTTAAAATATGGCACTTAAATAGTGCCGGAAAATGTCGGCACTTTTGAAAAGTGCAAGAAATTAGCGGCACTTTTTGAAAAGCGCCGGGAAATTCCAGCACTTTTAAAGTGCCGGTAAGTATTGCCGAAACCACTTTTTCCGACATTTAGAAAAGTGCCGAAAAAAGTGTCGGAAATAGATTTTCCGGCACTTTTTCACATTTCTGGCACTTTTTAAAGTGCCGCTAAAAGTCATTTTTGTTGTAGTGAATTTAGAGATATATACATTAAAAGTGCACCTACAATTAAATAGAATAACTTAGTTGCGTGGGAAAGTTTATGGGCTTTGTCCTTAAGATCTCTCAACTCACAGTATTCACATTTATTTTTTTGCACCCACTCTCATTTCTAGATCCGCCACTGTTGCTAACTCTATCCTAATTGGATAGTCCTCTTTCCCCGAAAGTTAGTTGTTATTGTTGTTGTTTTTTTCTTTTTTTTTCCTTTTTACGAATGAACTTTGAACAATAACAAGTTATATGTTTTCATCAAGATTGGTGTTACCACAAGTACTGTCTCAGTGTTATCAGACGAGTGTCTGAGTAAATATTTGAACATTATCTTCATGATTTATTTTTGTACTAACATCTAATATGTTTGCAAGAATATTGTTTATTGTTGGTTCATAAATCAGGTATACTATGGTGTGGGAATGCTATAATCATGGAAGGAAGCTGAAAGAAGATAAGTTATGCATAAAGATGGATTTTACGTATGACTTGGAGATAATGGGCAAATGAAAAACGTGGATAATTGACTCATTCAAAGGCTGAGTATTTATCAAGAGAGAGTACAAGGAATATAAAGATTGAAGGTACAAAGACACAATGCAAGAACTCGGGATTCAAGAATTTGTTCCTAAAAACGTGGACATGTGGACATTTTCATCTCCAAGACTTGGCAACAACTCTCTCCACTCCTCCACTATTTCCAACGAGTTTCGCAGCCATTATTGAAGTATTCTCCAAGTATTTCAACACTATAAATAGCAAGAGACTTGGACAATGAAGATAGAAACACTTCTGATGTACCCAAATTTGAAATATACTTGTGGTCCCGAAGTAATGGGGATAGAACCAATCAAATCTAGTTTAAGGCATAACGAAGAAGGAGTCCGCGTATAGGGTTCGTGGGTGGACTGACGAAGGAGAAGGTTAAGAGAGGGAGGCGGACTGTGTGAGCAATCGGCTAGGAGATGGGGCGGGCTGAGAGAGGAGTCCACATGAAAGGGGAAGGTGAGCTGAATGAGTGGGGAGTCCGCCGGGTGTGAATCGAGCAGAAGGGGTAGACTAAAAGTGTATGGCGGACTGAAGAAGGAGTTGGTTGGGAGAGGATGGCAGACTGCTTGGGATAGCCACCTGGGAGAGGGTGCGGGCTGGGAACGGAGACGGCAGGAGTAAAGTGAAGGGGCTCGGCTAGGCGATGGGCCGGAATGTGCTAGGTAGTGGAATAAAGGATATGGCAAGGTGACGAAGGAGATTGCATAAATGGAAGGGAGCGGACTGACCAAGGAGTTCGCGTAAAGGAGTGGTGGACTGGCAAAGGGCTTGGGCTTGGGCCGAGTGTAGACACCCCGCTTTGGACCTCTCACCCCGATTGCATACATAGTATTTTTATTTAACTTATTTTTGTTAATTTCTGTTACTTCGGTTAAGTTCCTAACTGATTCCTTTAGTTTTGGACTAAACTGCATAAAAGAATTAACTTTAGAGTCATTTCTGTCATTTTGTCTTTTCCACCCGCGGGCGCTTCCGACACTGTTTGTGGGCTGCGCGCGCGTCTCACCCCTAAAGCGGGACTCGCGCGCCTCCCATTATGGCAGTAACAGATTGCACCTTATTTCCCTCCCTTTTCTTATTTACAACATCTCTTCTTGATCACAAAAGAGACTCTTTTTACCTCCACATTCATCCCCCCTAGTTTTATAACCTCCAATCCCATTATTCTAGCTATTTCTTAAAAACAAAATATTTCTTTTTATTATTATTTGATTTCTTTTATTTATTTCATTTATTATTTTATTTATCTTATTTTCTATTGATCAATTCTATCTCACATGGATTGATCATTTTCCCTCCAACATTTCCCTCTCTTTTCTACCTATAAAAACCTCTCATTTCTACCTTAGAAAAGCACCCCAACTTTGATTCACAAACTACATTATACACAAATTCTCCCAACAACAGTTCTTAGTAACAAGACTCTACACAAATTGTTCTACAACAATTTCTCTACAACAACACCATTTTCAAGTCCAAGTTTGAAGTCCCCTTTCTTAAGGTACTTTATTCTTCTTCTCCTATTTTACATGTCTTTCTAATGTATGCAATCCCCATCAATGGGACATGACCAAATAATCACTTTACTATATTAAAGTTGGTTAAAGTTATCTCCCTACATTTACACTCTAGTTTAATTTACTCTTCTTCTCTTAATGTAACCTTTGGCATTTAATCAATAAAACAATTCTCTTTTAATTCCCCTTTTCTTTACTATATAATTGTTAGCACATTTTAATATCAATAGAAGGACTTTTTAGCATTAGAACACCAAAATTAGCAAGACCCGCGTAAGCGGGGCGGAGTGGGTGTTTAAGTACTTCCCACTCCGTCACCTAACCCCCGAACCCTTCTCTTCCTGAATCTCTGATTTTCGTACAAAAAGGCTATCTTTCTTAGGTTTTCTCGCGTTCCTCTAAAACGTGGGTGGCGACTCTTAAAATCAAGTAGACATCCTAGGTTAATTCACCGCTCTAGCCAAGCCGTGGTTCCCCGGGGTATCTACAGTGGCGACTCCGCTGGGGACATAGAGGGTTAAACTTGCATTTTCTGCTTTTGGTGTTCTTATATCTGTTTTCTGGGCATTCTTGTAAAAAGGGTAGGAAGCGCGCGCCTCCGGCCTTCTTGGCCTAAAGCGCGCGCGTCCGACCCTTATTACTAGAATCGCCCACCTTCCATCTTGTCCTTCAATTCCATGTTTCTGTGCTAACGTTTACTGCAGGGGAAAAAGTTCTATAATTTAGGGTCAAGGCAATCCTTTGAACCCGCTGACTTGCAGGTACTGCCCAGAAGCGGGCGCCTCCACTTCTCTCAGTCTAACGCGCGCGCCTCCCGAGTAGGCATTTGAATGCGCGCGCTTCTGGGCATTTCCCAGAAACAGTGAACAGAATGGACAGTTTTGACAGTGTGTGGGCACCGGGCCTGCATACACCCCCTTTTACTTTTGTTTATTTATTTTTATCGGTCACACGGGTGATTCGAAAGTTGTAAATTACGTGCTGATTTGTTTTTTTTATTTCCTTTGAAAAAAAATATTTTGTCACTTGTTAGACCTCACACTACGCGCACAATTCTTATCAACTGCTCACTATCGAGTCGCACAAGTCCAACCCCAAACCCGTCGAGGCCCGTCCTAGGAAGTTTCAAGCTCCACTCGACCTTGACTCTTCCGAAGCGGTAAACCTCAGCCCGTGGCGTAGTTCATGACTACATGCCGGGGGTGACCTTTAAGCCTCTCTTTAGCCGAGCACAAACCACACAATTCTAGTTAGGGTCTAACACTCCGTGACTCAAGTCGGTTTCCATGTGCTGAGATTTCCCTAAACTAATGTCTTCAAATCATATATGCCACTCGTTGTTATGGACGAAATAAAACTCCGTCCCCAAGTGGTCATAATGGACGCAAATAAAAAATCCGTCCCGGCATGTATGATTTACTACATTAATTTAGTTTAATCCCGACACATGCAGGATTCACAAGCGTGGTGGAATCCGATGAGTATATGGGACCGCGAGAATGTCTATATACTAGTGTGACGATTCCACTATTTTTCTAGAAACCCCAAAAAGGACCGCGTCCTTCCGATTTTTGTAAATAAAAAAAAAGAGTCATTTTTCTTTATGTGGTTGAGTCTTTTCTTGTTTGTGGGTGAAATCATTTTACTCAAAAGGTGTTTGTGGTGTCATCCTAAGATCAACCGTGTTCTCTCCATAGGTCCAATGGCTTCAAACGACAACGGCATTCCCGTGTCCAACGAAGGGTTATTCCGCATTGTGGAAGCATTGAAAGGGCAAGTTGATACACTAGCCGAGGATGTTCGCCGCAAGGATGATTTATGGCGATCCCGTTACGAGCATGTGGAAATGGCCCATTAAAGAGAAGTATCCAAACTCGAGGACCAATTGAAGGGGCTCACGGATGAAAGAAAGGTCCAAGGCATCAACACCAGTTTGGTCAACACTCTCATGTCCTACATTGACCAAAGGCTTAGTGGGCTAAATTTGCACAAGGGCCCAAGCACCGATCTTCATCAAGCTTCTCTCCTCATGAACACAATGGAGGCTCTTTCCGAAAAGTTCAAGATGCTCGATATTGGCAAGTTCAACGGCAACTCTTGCCCCGACGCTCATGTTGACTCCTACATTTGGGCCAAGCTACCAAAGAAAGTGTCTCCTCAAATAATGGCACAATGCTTCCCGCTTACTCTCGAGGGGGTCGTAAAAGATTGGTATATGGGTCTTCCAGTTTCCACCCGCCTTAATTGGGATGTCGCTATGCTTGCCTTCAAGTCACAATATCAAGGTAACTCCATATTCCGCCCCACCAAGAAGGAATTGGAGAGCACCGTGCAAATGGGTGATGAATCATTTGGGGACTTCTATCGCCGTTGGAATGACAAGCTAGCCGAGATGGTTGATAGACCTTCCAAGAAGGAACAAATGGACATATTCTTGAAGTGTTTGAAAATGGACTACCGCACTCATCTTAGTGGGGCTTTTCACTCCAATTTTTCAAGCATGTATGATGCGGGGGTTAGAATTGACAATTTGCTTCGAGAAGTGGCCGAGTCCTCCTATGACACAAGCTTCAACGAAAAAGGGTTCCCAAGCAATGACATGGAAGAATGTAGTGACATGGAAGACTACAACGACAATGAGGACTACAACGACATGGGGGATAACGACAACAATCTCCGTTTCTCTTTCTCTACCTAGAAATAGGATTAAAAAAAAAAAGAGTCAAAAGTCCTCTAATGTGTGCATTAATGTTTTCTCTCGTCCTATGTTAAATGTTCGAGTCCATTGAGTCATCAAATAAAAGTCGTTCTTGTCCTCATACACCCTTCCGAGTTGTTCAATTAATTCTTGGCAAAATAATGAAAAAATGTCTAAACAAGTTTTGGAATGAAGGCCATCGCTTGAACGCCTAGGGGCTAAACATCAACGACGGCATCAGCAACGAAGACATCAACAACGACGAAATCAAGACAAAGAAAGGTGGAGCAACGATCATGAAGCAAAGTTTTCAAAAGAGGATAAAAAAAAATAAAAAAAAAGGGGCTCGCTAGGTTGAAATCCTCAAATCAACCTAGGAAAAAGTTAGAGCACAAAAAAAAAATATAATAAAAAAAAAAAAAAAAAAAATCCCCCCTCAATCAAAGAAGTACAAAGAACAGCATCATTCCACCAAACGAAGGACGAAGCAACATTGACAACAATCACGACGAAACAATTCCATCTGCGAATGGAGAATCCACAAGAACTACGGTGACCTGAGCCTCTACACTGGAGGAACGTAGGCAACCTTCGGGTCCGGTCTCATGCAAGAAAAAATATATGTTTAGCCCTAGCGCGTTATGGTGATCGGCCTTCCTCTCGAACTTGTCATGACATCTTTGTACGATTCATTTGCCAATGAATTAATCACAAAAAGATTGAACAACTTTCTTAGATTTGGAATCGCTTTCCGTTCCTTGTCGAGTTTAGGGGTTTCTCTTCTTTTTGCGATACTCCCAGTTTCTTGCAATCAAACTGGGGCTTTCTTTCTCTTCTCTCTTAATAACTTACTTGCCTTCGTGAGTCAATCAAAAAATATACATAACATGAAGTCAATACTAGGGACACTTTCCTAGTCGAGTCAATGTCACTCATCTTTAGTGACAAGAGGTCTTCATCGCAAAATCACATGTCTTATCTTCTCAGCCATAGTCAATGCACACTTCCTCATTAATCGAGTAAAAAAAAAAAGACGCAAAATAGATGCCCGCTAGATTGAAAACCCGAAACGGCGGTCTAGGCAAAAAACAGGGTGCGTCATAAAAAAAAAGAGAGAGTGAGAGAGAGAAGGGAAAGAGAAATGGAGATCTCCAGCCTCTAAGGAAGACAACTGCACAAGCTCTACATTGGATCTCCTCAACAAATCAATTCCCCACTGAGTCAACTTTGGGATTGCAAAAGGCTCGACAAGATATGGCACCATCAAAGGTTGTCTTGGGTTATCGGCATCATTCTCCAGCAGTGTGCATTTTTGGGTTCATGAAAAGAAGGCCCATGGTAACCAAGACCCATCTGAGAACGAGCACATCATAAAAGGGCACGAGGTTGCACAAATAATCCCTAGCTAGTCAATTGGCTTGGGAAGCAAATAGCAATAACATGTGTCTCAGTTTTCAAAGCTTCTGCAAGTATGTGCTTCTAAAGTACGCCGAAAGGCTCCCGAGAAATGGAGTAGCTCTTGCCATGTCCTCTCATGTTTGTTCCCTCGCACGAGGATGAGTCACTCTTGCTTTGCTCAACAAATGGTGACGCCCTAGGGGCTATGTGACTCAAGAACAAGGGCTTCTTTTACTTCATTTGACAATCAATAAGCCCTAGGGTCTATGCTCGAGAAAGATGTGTGAGACTATCCTCAAAGTCTCTCAAAAGTGATGTCAAAGATCCCTCTTATCATGTGTGCCCGTGCTCGTTCCCCCAATCAAGGATGGACCTTTCTCGCAATCAATAATGGCACTCTAGGGGCTACGATCAAGTCTTAAAGGCTCCCTCGGCAAGAAGCAATTCACTTCAATGTCCCCAGCAACATTTGAAGCTTTATACCGAAAGGTCTCAAGGGGATTCGCAATCTACAAATCTTTTGGGCCACGGCTTTACAGTAATACAAGCAAAGGGCAACATTGGGGCTTCGCAATAAACAAGCTTTTGGGCAGTGGTACCCGAGCAATGCAATTTGGGAGTATTTTTATGGCTCCATGAAAGGGATCAAGCTTCAATGGTCCCTCAACACTTCTAGTCAAAAGGCCTCTTGGTTTTAAATGAAGGCTCCGATGATATGAATGAATTTGATGATTCTTGTTAGAACTCACAGCGAGATTCTGAAGGAATTCTTAGAGAAAAGGAAAAAGATTCAATATGCTAGACTCACCCGGCTGAGTTATAGCGGGCAATGCCAATATGTTAACTCTACAAGCAGAGTTACAGCCAATCCCAATGTTTCTGCAAGTACTGTACCCCCTTCTCCAAGATCAAAAGCACAGGCTGCATCCGAAGATCCGCCGTCGGCTCAACTCAAGAAAACTCGAGCAAACATACCGTTCGAGACTTTATCACACCAAGACCTTATCATCTTAACAACATCACCATCTCCCACGAGACGTCTCCCGAAGACCGTACTACATTTTCAACATGGACCTTCCGCTATTTGGGTATCAACCACAAAAAGGGTCATCCATCTCCAAACAAAAGAAAGAAGGAGATCGCCTTCAAGAGTTCTTCCCAATAGCGCCATCCGCTCCCAACATAATGCTAAGCCGATTCCAAGAAAATTTGAGGCTTCAACCGAAAGGTCTCCACATCCCTCCATCTACAAACTTGATAAGCCCATGACATTTGGGGCTTAGCAATCTCTCAAAGCTTGGTATCAATGATCTTCTCTTGGGGATTTCCCACGTCGACAACAAAAGACAGTTTATTTGAATGGGCTAAGAGTTGATTCATCTTGGGGCTTAATAAGCCACTCAAAGTTCAGCATTCGAGGGGCTTTACAGTCAGCAACCCCTTGGCATCTCGGCATCAATAGTCCTTTTGAAGCCCCATAAACGACAAATATCTTGGGGCTAGACATCAATTTTCGTTGGACACCGCGGCGACAACATTCAAGCGAGACAATCCGGACTTCGATTGAACATGACTTGATCTTGGGTTGGCTTTACAAACACACAATGGTTAAAATGATTCACCCACGAACTAAAAAAAAAAAAAATCTTTTTCTCACGTGTGTGCATATTCTTTCCCTTCTAATCTTAAAAAAAATAAATAATAATAATAATAATAATAAAAAAAAAGATTTTTCTTTTTCTTTTTCTCCTTCTATGTGCAAAAGTATGTGCTTTACTTTGCTTTGCTCCTAGCATTCTTCCCCAGCGTTCTCCATCATCCTTGAACTACGCTGGTCTGATTCCTTCCAAGGGATACGTAGGCAGCCTTTTGGCACGACCAACCCATCACCCGGAATACTGTCCCACCGACACTCCTTCAAAGGCAAGAACAATTCATCATCACCAACATCATCATTCTCCATCCAAAGCATGGATACTCTTCATCAAAAGCATCAACATCCTTCAGCAATCCATCTCCAATCAAGCGATAATGGTAAGTGAAGGTATGAATACATCCGAGGCTTTCCTCAAATCACACCGCACACAAAATCACTTTCTCCATTCTTAGAAAAAACTCTCTCTCATGCAAAACTGCTTTCAAATCACATTGCACCACGAGCACAATTTCTCTCTTCATTTCACACTTTATGCATCTTCTTGCACAAACACATATACCTGCCAAGCACACACATAACAGGTACCACCACGAAGTCAACAGCATCCGCTACTCAAGGCACTTCATCCCCAGCAGAAAATGGTCCACAGTCAACCATGCCAGCATCCCCACGATAAAGTCAACAGCAACTGCAGCTCTAGACATCAATTTGGTCCACGGTGATCCCGCAATTAGCAAACGGATCCCGCCATCAGCAAACAGATCCCGCAATCAGCAAACGGATCCCGCTTCAGCAAACAGATCCCGCTTCAGCAAACGGATCCCGTCTTCAGCAAACGGATCCCGCTTCAGCAAACGGATCCCGCTTCAGCAAACGGATCCCGCTTCAGCAAACGGATCCCGCATTCAGCAAACGGATCCCGCACCAGCAAACGGATCCCGCCTCAGCAAACGGATCCCGCCTCAGCAAACGGATCCCGCATTCAGCAAACGGATCCCGCATCAGCGAACGGATCCCGCATCAGCGAACGGATCCCGCATCAGCGAACGGATCCCGCTTCAGCGAACAGATCCCGCTTCAGCAAACGGATCCCGCTTCAGCAAACGGATCCCGCATCAGCAAACGCAACTCGCTACAGCAAACGGATCCTGCATCAGCAAACAGATCCCGCTTCAGCAAACGGATCCCACTTCAGCAAACGGATCCCGCTTCAGCAAACGGATCCCGCTTCAACAAAACGGATCCCGCTATATCCTTTCTATATCAATAAAGCCGCTCACACAGGGAGCGCACCCCTATCCTTCGCAAATTTCAAATTCATGTTTTATCGAGTCTTTGTTTTCTCTTATCGATGTCCTCGGCGGTTGTCTTTCTTTCGTCGACGCGTTTTGCTTTGCAATCCACGTCGCCGAGGGGCTGTGTAGACACCCCGCTTTGGACCTCTCACCCCGATTGCATACATATTATTTTTATTTAACTTATTTTTGTTAATTTCTGTTACTTCGGTTAAGTTCCTAAAGCGGGACTCGCGCGCCTCTCATTATGGCAGTAACGGATTGCACCTTATTTCCCTCCCTTTTCTTATTTACAACATCTCTTCTTGATCACAAAAAAACCTCTTTTTACCTCCACATTCATCCCCCCTAGTTTTATAACCTCCAATCCCATTATTCTAGCCATTTCTTAAAAACAAAATATTTCTTTTTATTATTATTTGATTTTCTTTTATTTATTTCATTTATTATTTTATTTATCTTATTTTCTATTGGTCAATTCCATCTCACATGGATTGATCATTTTCCCTCCAACCTTTCCCTCTCTTTTCTACCTATAAAAACCTCTCATTTCTACCTTAGAAAAGCACCCCAACTTTGATTCACAAACTACATTATACACAAATTCTCCCAACAAGAGTTCTTAGTAACAAGACTCTACACAAATTGTTCTACAACAATTTCTCTACAACAACACCATTTTCAAGTCCAAGTTTGAAGTCCTCTTTCTTAAGGTACTTTATTCTTCTTCTCCTATTTTACATGTCTTTCTAATGTATGCAATCCCCATCAATGGGATATGACCAAATAATCATTTTACTATATTAAAGTTGGTTAAGGTTATCTCCCTACATTTACACTCTAGTTTAATTTACTCTTCTTCTCTTAATGTAACCTTTGG
Source organism: Campanula takesimana (assembly GCA_026119855.1). Classification (NCBI taxonomy): domain Eukaryota; kingdom Viridiplantae; phylum Streptophyta; class Magnoliopsida; order Asterales; family Campanulaceae; genus Campanula; species Campanula takesimana. Next base: position 1,758,336 of record JAOWBW010000115.1, on the reverse strand, counting down.
CATTTAATCAATAAAACAATTCTCTTTTAATTCCCCTTTTCTTTACTATATAATTGTTAGCACATTTTAATATCAATAGAAGGACTTTTTAGCATTAGAACACCAAAAGTAGCAAGACCCGCGTAAGCAGGGCGGAGTGGGTGTTTATGTACTTCCCACTCCGTCACCTAACCCCCGAACCCTTCTCTTCCCGAATCTCTGGATTTCGTACAAAAAGGCTATCGTTCTTAGGTTTTCTCGCGTTCCTCTAAAACGTGGGTGGAGACTCTTAAAATCAAGTAGACATCCTAGGTTAATTCACCGCTCTAGCCAAGCTGTGGTTCCCCGAGGTATCTACACCGAGTGATGATCCAAGATGCACTAGTATGGGAGTGTAGTAACTTCAATATGAGATATGCCCAAATAATGCTACAAATAAGTGGACAGATGGGTGCTAAAAAGTTGTGGAGGGAGATCGGATAAAGGGAAAATGTCGGACTCCTTAGTCAGGTCGCATAGAGAGACTGGCGGACTGAGAAGGGTGTCAGATTGGGTGTGGAGGCTCAATTGTGTTAGTTGGAGTTTTGAGGGATATTGAGCTCGTTATAGGGGAAACCTAATTGACGACTTGCAATGAGAGTCCGCAGGGATGGAGTGTGGCGGGCTGCATGAGGAGTCGCCCGAGAGATGGAAATTACTTACAAGAATAAACTGGCGTGAGATAGGAACAAATTCTAAGCATGCGATTAACGAGAACAGAACACGCCGCTTTCTTGGTGGACAAGATAATGGATCCACGACCTCTGACACTCTGGATCAGATCTCTGGCTTAAAGGACAAGTCTAGCTTTTTACGTCCCACTAAGCATGCACCACTCAGAGTAGTGGTAACAGATAAAGTAATGCTCCTAAATGAGTGGGTGACACGTGGCATTTTGGTCAAGGCTATATAATCCCTTTGTCAACACAAGCTCTGTAAGCTCATTTTCTCTCAGCCTTGAACTCTCTCATTTTCTTGTTCTTGTTGATCTCAGTTACCGGAATACTTATTCTCACGCCGGAGGGTTTTTGGGGGGAAAACCATCCCCCACCCCTAACGGTGTTTGTTTTCTCAGGTGAACAGGTGAGCAAGGAGGGAATCCGAGTGTTCGTTGACCTTTGAATACAACCTTTGAAGAAAGATAGTGCAGCCACATTTTGTGGTAGCATCAACTACAACACAAACTCGAACATCATTGTCAAGTACACCCTTGCACACAAGAACATACACTTCTTGGTTCGATAAGACTCTGTCCTCTCTACACGTTTCCATTCTTGTAATCTCTAATTTCAAGTTTGTTTGGCTAGGATATAGTTTCGTGTATGATCTTCTTCGTTTCTTAGAGCAATTCTTGTAATAGCGATAGGAATTTTTCGGCCTTGTACGAATTATACATTATAATAGTAATGGTCTTGCCTTTTGAGGCACCCTCAAGATATATACATTTATATATCTTGAGAAAAAACAATTCTTGTGTTTTTATTCCGCTGCAAAACTCTTTTAAAAAGTTTATTCGGGTGTGTAAAGTGTTGTTGGAAGTGTTATCGTTGCACTATCAACACCTTTGATAACACTTTCTTTACGAACTAAAGCCGTTGACATTTTCAAAGACAATTAAAAATAGCTAAAATTATTTTTCAAATTTATTCATATTAAGAAAGAATAACTTTTTAAATGGAGGAAGTACTCCCTCCGTCCCACCTCACTTGAGACTTATTTCCATTTTGGTTCGTCCCACTTCACTTGAGACTCCCCAAAATAGCAATCTTTTTATAATTTTATATTCAAACTACCCCACCACTCATTCTCTCTATTCATTTTCCACCACTCAATTTATTCAATCAACACAACTATTTACCTCACTCATTCTCTCTCTTCATTTTCTACCACACATTTTCTTTACTTTATTGTTTTTTCTTAGTTATTGTGCCCACCTCTTAGGTCTCAAGCAAGGTGGGACGGAGGGAGTATGATGTAGTGATTGATAATATGATACTCCCTCTGTCCCGCTTTAAGGTTCTTACTTTCATATTTAGTCTGTCCCAATTTAAGGTTCTTACTTTGCTTTATTACCTAAAATGGAAAGTGGGACCCACTTGTCATTCTCACAACAAAAACTCCGTACCCACTTTCTCTCTCTCACTTTACTTTTCATACTCACAACATTTATTTTTTCTTAATCTCCGTGCAAAGTCAAACTAAGAACTTTAAATCGAGACGGAAGGAGTATTATAACTTGTTTTCACATCGTTTACCACAACACCAGTCTCAATCAATGGTGAAGCTACTACATAAAAAGTGCATGAGAATCAATCGATGGCTTTGATTTTGAAACTACCCCCTCAGTCTCATATCTCTGTGTATAAAATGGGTTTTGCATGAGAATTAAGTGATGAATAGTAATGGGTAGTTGTTGTGACTTGTGAGTAGAGCTGTCAATATGGGCTGGCGGGGCGGGGTGGGCTCAACCCACCACAGCCCGCCTTCAAACGGGGCAAGGTGGGCTGGCCCAAAATTCTTGGCGGGCTGAGAAAATGCCATCCCAACCCACCTTGGGTTAGTGGGCCAGGTGGGCCAGATGGTCCAAGACTACAATAGAGTTTTATTTTTATTTTTTTGCGATTTTCAGTTTAGCAAGTCACCTGCTAGTTAAAAAAAGAAGGGCATGATCTAGGCAGGTCCAGGCCCGCAACTCCGCAAGACAGCAACATATTACAGCATTTACAAGCTTACAGGTTGCATCAAGCATCAACATGGAATGAACAAATAATGTGTCATTCAATTTATACCAAAAGAGAGTGATGCACCAAGCACAAGCAGTCACATATGACTAATGAGTCTAACACCAACAAAACCAACATCAGCATTGATACTTTGATTAACCGAGCTAGATGCCATTTCTGAAATGAACAAAGCAAAAGAAAAAATGATTAAAATTGTAATCTACTAAAATTTATTCAAAAGTAAAATCAAACATATGAATCACAAATCCAAAACCAAAGCCCAAAAGATTAACAAAGAAAAAATATTTACTTCATCCCTAATGATGTGAAATTGAATGATAAGATTAGCAGATGGTTCACGGACTGACGGAAGGGTAGCGGCGCCGGTTGAGAGAGAAAGGTCGAATAGATAGAGAGAGAGAAAGACGATAGAAGGGTCGAAAAAAGAGGACTTACCAGATGGATCACAGACTGGCGGAAGGGGTCTGGTAGGCGAAGACGATGGCGATGGTGGCGATTGGTAGGCGCCGGTGGTAGCGGCGCCGCTTGAGACAAGGGTCGTCGTCGAAGAGAAAACTGAAAATTAAAAAGTGAAAAACCCTAAAGTAGAGAGAGAGGGGCAGGCGGCACAACGAGTCTCAAAGTAGACATCGGTAAGCAAACAAAAAAAGAAAAGAAAAAAAAAGGTGGGTTGGCCCGCCCCGCCCCAAACCCGTTTGGCCCGTGACCTAAATGGGCTAGCCCAAAATGGCCCACTTGTATTTGGGTTAGTATATTTAAGGCCCAACCCACCCTTATTCTATGGCCGGCTGGGCTAGCCCAACGGGCTCAGCCCAAATTGACGGCTCTACTTGTGAGTGTGAAAGTGAAGTAGGAGAGAGAAAGTGGGGTAGAGAATAGTAGGTTGATTGGTGTTGTGAGTGTAAAAGTAAAGTATGAGAGAGAATGAGTGAGATGAATATATAGTAAATATTTCTTTGTCATTTTAAGGAAGTGTAACTTATCAATGAGACATCCAAAATCACAATTTGTGCACATAGTTATGGGACGGAGGGAGTATATTATTTACAACTTTTAAGTTGGGCAAAATAAGAATGAAGCCGGTTTTTTATTTTATTAATTTGACCTCTTTAACATTTTAAACAGAAAGCTATTACTCTAATTTACATCTCAAATTGAAGAGTATGGGTATACTTGTCTTTTTCTTAGAGTATCTTTGTGATTCTGATTATGTAGATAATATATGTAAATACGTAGTTAAATATTAGTTTTATTTATTTGACTAACATACTAATACTTATCTTTGGTAAGTGGATATATTTTAGGTGTTTTATTTTAGGAAGACTCTCATATGGAAAGAAGGATTTCTTGGAGTGTAAGGAGCGGCCAAGTCTTGTATAAATACAAGCCGACTCCTTCATTGTCAGTTACAGATTCTTAGCAAAATATTCAGAGAAAAGAGTTTCTTCAGGGAGTCTTATTGTTCTTAGTAGTTCTTGAAAAAGAACTCTAAGTTGTTGAATGTTTTAGTGCGATCTAGAGTGTTTAGATCGGTTTGTTCTTTTGGTTACGTTTTGTTTTTTCTTTCATTCGACTTGTACTCTGCAAGTTGCTTTTAATATATGAAAGTTTCCAGCAAGATTTCTTGCTGAAGTTTTAATTGTTATTGTTTCATTATTTCCGCTGCAAATTTGATAACTGTTAAGACAACTGTCTGGACAACTGTAAGCACGGTTGAACACACAGTTGGTCAGTTCCCAGAACAGTCCTAGCCGCCTTATTTCTTACAATTGGCACCAGAGCCTAATCTCGACACACTGAGATCGATCTGTTATGGCCAGTATGGACTGTTCTCATACTCGTAATAAGCCGCCTACTCTGGATGGTTCAAATTATACCATTTGGAAGGCTAAGATGATCATGTACATCAAGAACATTGATCATCGGGCATGGGTCAGCATTCTAGTGGGATATCCATCCCCTACTATGGAATGGGTTGATCCAAAAGGTAAAGCGTCTGTGTCTGATGAAGAAAAGAAAGAAAAGATTTTTGTTCCAAAACCCGAGCAAGATTGGAATGCTGAAGAAATTGCCCTTGCAAATTTCAATGCAAAGGCAATGGCTGCTATTTCTGATCATGTGGATCACAATCTATATCTGTTATTCTCTAACCATACAGTTGCCAAAAATGCTTGGGACATTTTGCAACTTCATTGTGAAGGATCCGACAGTGTCAAACAAACTAAATTAAGAAGATTAATGACTGAGTTTGAAAACCTAAGGATGGGAGAAGATGAAACTATTCAGAGTTACTCTGCTAAACTAATGGACATTTCTAATGAATCTTTTGCACTAGGAGAATCCATCTCCAATGCAAGATTAGTTAGTAAATTTTTTAGGACTCTCCCAGAAAAATTTAACATAAAAGTCTCTGTCATCGAAGAAACTTGTGATACTCGGACTGTGAGTCTTGAAAAGGTTCTTAGTATTCTTACAACGTTTGAATTGAACCTTGAAGTGCAAAAGACTAGCAAAGCAAATTCAATTGCTCTTGCTAGCGCTCTAACTGTGTCCAAAGATCTTGTGGAATTGTCTAAAGAGTTGGATGAGTCAACCTTGGAGGAAGATGAATGTGCCTTAATCACACAGAAATTTCAAAACGTTTTAAACAAGAAACGGCAACAAAAGTTTCCCAATAAAGGCTTCTCCCCATCCACCAAGGCTGAACCATTCAGGAAAGAATCATTTGGTAATGTAAAAAAACCGTTTTCTGAAAACAAAAAACCAATTGATTCAGTCCAGTGTAGGGCGTGTCAAGGATACGGCCACTATGCTAATGAGTGCGCTAACACACTCAAAAATAGAGGGATGAGTTTATCCGCTACTTTGAGCGATTAAGATGACGATGAGATCGCTAATCTATCATGCTATCGTTCATCTCAATCATCCCTTTCTGATAGTGAAACTGATAGTGAGGCTGACAACACAGCTGACTGTGAACAAAGAAGATTTCTGGTCTTCACTATCGTGTTTGAAAATCTGAAAATGAAGAAGAGTGAAACCATTAAGTGTTTTTATGATAAGCTTATAAAAATTGTAAATGAGTTACATGTGTTAGGGGAGTCATTCTCTGACACTAGACTTGTAAACAAAATGTTGAAATCCCTTCCAAGTCAATTTGATGTGATAATTTCTGTTATCAAAGAATTTTATGATATTAAAACTGTTAGTTTTATAGAACTCAGAGGGATTTTAACTGTTTATGAAACATCGTTTCCAAAATCACAATCTTCTTCATCTTCAAAGGGAAGTCTCAAACCTCGCTGCACTCCTACTCTAAGTGACAGTGAGTCTGACAGTGAATCTGACAGTGAAGATGAACAGTCTACTGTCGAGTCATCTGTCAGCTCTAATGGTGCTAATCTGTATACCTGCTTGAATTCTACATCTGCAGGTGAGACTAAAGAGTCGAAACAGGAGGACAATGACTGCCTCACATATGAGGAACTACATGAGAACTATGTTGAGTTGTTCACAGATTGGTCCAAGCAAATGGAACAACTCAAAGAGTTCAAGAAGGTAAGTGAGAAGCTCTCTTTTGAAAATCTGAAACTCAAAGCTGAAAATGAGAAATTGTCGAGTGAGAGTGATGCTCAAAAGGAATCCATAGCTAGGTTAGAAGTCATGCTTACCAAGAAAGACAATGAGTGTGAAAAATATAAGAGTGATCTGGAAAAGGAAACTAATTCTCTTACAAGGATTAACAGTGGTAAGGCTAAGTTAGATGAAATTTTGAAAAAGGGAAATGAAGGAAAGTCAGGATTAGGCTATGGATATCCAATGTTTGTTAAAGAAGGAGAGGGCACATCAAAAAACAATGAGAGTTTTGTCCCTAATCACGTGTCTCCTCATAGAAATTCCAAAAATAGAAAGAGGAGATACGTGTGTCACCACTGTTTTGTTCCTGGACACATTCGTCCATTTTGTTATAAATTGAAACAGGAACTCGGTGTGGACAAGAACAACGGCCACTTGAGCAGACAACTGTGGGCACAGTCTGCTAGTCAACTGCCCAGTCATTTTCCCAAACAGCAGCAGCTCAGAAAAGCTGTGTGGGTTAGGAAGGAAAAATTACAATGCAAGGTAGTCCTCACCTCATTTAAGAGCAGTGTGGAAAGTGGGTGGTACTTTGATAGTGGCTGCTCTCGCCATATGACTGGTACCTTGGAGCATCTCAAAAATTATGAAGCATTCAATGGTGGAAAAGTCAATTTTGGTGGAGGTGCCAAAGGTCAGGTAATCGGCATAGGTATGTTAAATGTTGATGGACTGCCCAACTTACACAATGTGTTGCATGTTGATGGGCTTAAGTCAAATTTAATTAGCATAAGCCAGTTATGTGACGATGACTTGTTTGTGAAGTTTGACAAAACCAAGTGTGAAGTTTTTGATAAACAAAATGTGTGTGTTCTGTCTGGAATTCGGTCTTCTGATAACTGTTATAAAATTGGTAGTGTTGAGTCATGTCTCACTACTAACATAAATGAGACTGAAATCTGGCACCAAAAACTTGGTCATGCCAGTGAAAGAAAGATCAATGAGTTAATCAAATTTGGGGCAACAAAAGGTTTGCCCAACTTGGATTTGAAAAAGCTAAGCGTGTGTGGACCTTGTCAAAAAGGAAAACAAACTAAGTCAAGTCACAAGAGAGTTCAAAATTTTGGGAAAAGTAGGTGTCTTGAATTGATTCATACTGACCTTATGGGTCCCATGGAAGTGGAAAGTGTGAACCGGAAGAAGTATTGCTTTGTGTGTGTTGATGATTTCTCTCGTTATACTTGGGTCATATTTCTAAGAGAGAAATCCAACACTATTGAAGAGTTTAAAATTTGGTACAAAAAGGTCAAAAATCTATACGGTCTAAAAGCTGTTAGGGTTAGATCTGACCATGGTACTGAATTTGAGAATTCTGTGTTTTCATTATTTTGCGATTCAAAGGGGATACTCATGAGTACTCAGCCCCCAAAACTCCTCAACAAAATGGAGTAGCGGAAAAGAAAAATCGCATATTACAAGAAATGGCTAGAGTCATGCTAAGTGCTAAAAATCTGTCTAAATTTTTTTGGGCAGAAGCAGTTAACACTGCTTGTCATATAGGGAATCGTGTCTTTCTAAGAATTGGAAGTACCATGACTCCTTATGAACTCTTACTTGGAAAGAAACCCACTCTAAAATATTTTCATGTTTTTGGATGTATTTGCTACGTCTTAAATGATCGTGAGTATCTTTCTAAGTTTGATTCAAAAAGTGACAAAGCCATTTTCATTGGATATTCTCAGAATAGTAGAGCCTATAGAGTCTATAATTTGAAAACCAAAACAATTATGGAATCTATAAATGTTATATTTGATGATGCTACTGATCTTAATGTCAAAACTGCTGAGGATGATGTTTCAGGTTGCACCTGGGAGCACGAGCAGATTAATGATGAATCTGAACCACAGACTGCCAAAGAATCTGCAGAAACACAAACTGTGAGAACAACTGACAGACAGGATGAACAGTTAGTTGACCTATCAGATGGTCAAACAGCAGTCAATTCTGGTTCAGATTCTGAAATCGATAGAGATCAGGAGAGCAACGGCAATGATCCATCTTCAAGGATTCAGGAAGACCATCCAACTTCCCAGGTAATTGGGGGGGGTGAATGCAGAAAGAAAAACAAGAGGTAAGAGAATCAATTACCGGGAATTGGCCGGCTTAATATGCATGAATTCCGCATATCATCAGGTAAACTCTTGTTGCTTTGTGGCTGATTATGAGCCCAAAAATGTGTCTGAAGCCTTGAATGATGATAATTGGATCAACACCATGCAAGAGGAATTGATCCAATTTGAAAAGAATGAAGTTTGGTTCTTGGTCCCTAGGCCCTCTAACATCAATGTTATTGGGACCAAGTGGATATTTAAGAATAAATCTGATGAACAAGGCAAAATTATAAGGAACAAATCACGTCTAGTGGCTCAGGGTTACACTCAATTAGAGGGTGTGGACTTTGATGAGACTTTTGCCCCGGTAGCCCGCATTGAGTCCATTAGACTGCTATTAGCAATCTCATGCTATTTAAAAATCACTCTACATCAAATGGATGTAAAGAGTGCGTTCCTAAATGGTTTTTTAAATGAGGAAGTGTTTGTTGAGCAACCAAAGGGGTTTGAGGATCCCCATAAGCCAAGTCATGTGTTTAAATTGAAAAAGGCGCTCTATGGTCTGAAACAAGCCCCACGTGCTTGGTACGGAAGATTGACAGAGCACCTTATTCAAATTGGCTTTAAAAGGGGAGAGGTTGATAAAACCTTATTTATTTTGAAAAACAAAAGGGATATTCTCGTAGCCCAGATTTATGTGGATGACATAGTCTTCGGATCTACTTCTAAAACTATGCTTGACATGTTTACTGAGAGTATGACATCCACATTTGAAATGAGCATGATTGGGGAATTGAAATTCTATCTTGGTCTACAAATAACTCAAACTAATGAAGGAATGTTAATCTCCCAATCAAAGTATGCCAAAACTTGGTCAAAAAGTTCGGCCTCGAGAATTCATCTCATTTGAAAACTCCCATGGGATCCTCTCAAAAATTGTTTAAGGATGAGGATGGAGAGAGTGTTGATCAAACTCTCTATCGGAGTATGATAGGCAGCTTGCTGTACCTTACAGCGAGCCGCCCCGATATCATGTTTAGTGTCTGCCTCTGTGCTAGATATCAGGCTAACCCCAAGGTATCCCACTTAACTGCAGTTAAGCGTATAATTAGATATGTGATTGGTGCCACAACTCTGGGGTTAAGCTATACGAGGGACACAAACACGAATCTAGTTGGGTTTAGTGATTCAGACTGGGCTGGGAGCACTGATGATAGAAAAAGCACCACGGGTGGGTGTTTTTACCTTGGGAATAATCTTGTGTCTTGGTTTAGTAAGAAACAAAATTGTGTTTCTTTATCGACTGCTGAATCTGAATACATAGCAGTTGGTAGCTGTTGTACCCAATTATTGTGGATGAATCAAATGATAAAAGATTATGGTCTTAAAAGTGAAACCTTGATGGTATATTGTGATAGTCTAAGTGCTCAGAACATTGCCAAGAATCCAGTACAACACTCTCGAACCAAGCACATAGATATTAGACATCATTTTATTAGAGATCTCGTTGAACAAAAAATCATTACTTTGGAACATGTAAGTACAACGGATCAACTTGCTGATATCTTTACTAAAGCGTTGGATTTCGAGAGATTTTCTTCCCTAAAGAAGTCTCTCGGATTGTGTGTTACCAGTTGACTGCACAACTGTGTGGACAACTGTCTGCATATCTGTATAATGGTATATTACAGTTTACTCCAATAAAAAAAAAAAAAAACTGCATTCATTCTAGCACGATTGTCTCTTGTGATCACTTGTTCTTCTTCCAGTTCTTTGACTCTGTGTTCTGACCCTTAAATGTGAGACCCTTCTTAACATGATAATAAAAAATTGTCATGTTAATTCCTGCGTGTTGTTTATCATGGAGTGGGCATTTAATTTTGTTGCGGGGAAAACAAGCTGCCTCCAATCTTTGAAGTTACTACCCATTTAAGCAAAAAGCTGAAGTGTTTCAATACATAAATTGGGAATCAGTGTAACACTGTATTGAGAGAGTGAATAGCTCCCCGCAGCTAATTCTTAGTCATAAGCCTTAAAATGGGAATGTTCTAGAGGCTACATGATTGAAGGTGAATCTCATTGAATTTCTGTGTATTGGAACCGAGTCAAGGACTGAGTTGATCATACTATGTCACACCAAAATTGAGACAATCTTCTCTTGTGTGTTAAGGCATAATTTCTTTAAGTTTTTTTTTCTTTGGTATTTAAATCAGCAAGTTGAACTGTTTTCCTTCTTGTTACAGATTTAGTGATTTCATGTGTTTATCGATAATCCAATAACGTGATGTTCAAGTTTCATGCAGGGAGTTATTTTTTTTTCCATGTGGAATAAAGGATTCTGTGGAAATATGGCAAGATTTATTCTGAGTAACTGAGATTTTCACAATGTTTATCAAGATCTCTCTTGTGAAATCATAATCCCAGTCTTATTTGGTTTTTTAAAGGGTGTCCAGCACTAAAAAGGAGCCACAATTCTTTTTCTCCCTCATTCAGTGCACCGGGATGTGTCTGAGTTCTTCCCCTCCTGGAAATTACTCTTGTCTTGTCAACTGTAAGGACATACCTCCCCCCTCATAAGTGCTGTCAACTACTTCCTCTCTCTCTCTCTCTTTGATCAGAAATCTCTTTCTCATTTTTTTCTCTCTCAATTTGCTGTTCAAGGACCATTACACCGGGTTTGTGTTTGCGGTTTGTGCAGGAAATCTCCATGGAAGCATCGTCGTCATCAGCTCCGGCCCTCTCCTCCTATAACGCCATGGTTGCCGATTTGGTGAATTGCCCCCAATCAGACTTACAAATTGATCCGAGGTTCCTGGGTTTGCCCGAGGTGGCAATAAATGTTGAAGACCCTCTCCAAGTCACTGCTCTTGCATAAGCTCGGAAGGTTATGGCCCCTGGGTCTCGTCGATCAAGCCGGTTGAACTCAAAAGGAACCGGCGCCTCATCTGGGTCTTTTAAGCCGGAGGTAGCTCGCGCTCAAATGGAGGCTGAAGGGAAGTCAACGGGGAAAGCGAAAGGGACAGCCGTAACTCGCTGCCAGTTGATTTTGCCAGAATCGGAGGAGGAATCCCCTCCGTCTTCTCCGGCGTTGGCAACTAATGCCGACGATTTTGATGAAGATGTGCCGGTGGTGACTCTATTCCAGGCAATCTTCTCCGGTGCTGGCAACTAATGCCGACGATTTTGATGAAGATGTGCCGGTGGTGACTCTATTCCGGGCAACAAGGGCGAGATTGTCAAGAAAAGGTACTCCGTGCAAAAATCCACCTCCATCTTCTTCATCTCCGACAATTCCTAGGGTTCAAACCCGAAGTGCTAAAAGGAAGGTTCTAGAAACTTCCATGCAAGAAGAGGGGTCCACATCTCAGCATGACGATTCTAGTGACAAAGACGTTGAGGTTGACCTGAGGAAACCCCATCCGAGCAAGAAGGCCCACGCCGTGTTCGTCAGTATGCATCTTCTGGGGTCAAGGCATCTGACAGGTCAACTGTGAAGAAAACTGTGGGTTCATCTCAGCCTACAGTTGGACAGTCAAGGGGTTCGGCTGGAAAATAAAAACGGGTACGTAAATTCTCTGTGTTCATACCCAGTGTCCCCTTTAATCTGGACCTTCCCCATGATCCCAAATTTTATTATCCCTCTTCTGCCGAGCGTTTTTCAAAATATTTCAAAAGAAAATTTTCTGTTGAGAGGGTAAAGGATGATCGTAGTTTTGGGAGGTTATTCTTAGTTGATTTTTTGAGTGGGAGAAAGCTGTTAAAATCCTTGTCGTTTGCTAAATCTTTTTCTCGACAAGTGGTAACTGAGTTTTATTCCAATCTCTCTCGAGATGTGGCTTTGTCTGAATCCCCAAATTTCCATCGCACCTTCATTAGGGATAGAGTGATAGAGTTCTCACCTCAATCAATCAATGCTTTTCCTGAAACCCCAAACACTCCTCTCTCTGATATTCCCCAAGATGTTGATGAGGCAGTTAGGACCATTACCGGTCAGTCTGTGTTAGCTTGGCCTTCGGATCATAGGTCCACCTCTCTTTCCCGCCGTTACATTTGTCTCCACCACCTCATGCTCACCAACTGGAAACCCTCCTCCCAACCTTCTATTGTGACTAAAGAGCAGGCCCTCCTTCTGTATCAGATTGGGGTAAATAAATTTAATTTGGGTACTGAAATTTTTGAGACTATTGTGAGTTATTCTGAATCCCCTGATTCTCCATACCGTCTATCTCAACCTTGCTTGATTTCAGCCCTTCTGGGTGTTCATGGGATTTCAGCCAATCCAGATGACAATTTTATCTCTCTTCCTCCTCAACTTGTTCAACCCAAAACTATGTTTGCTCCGAATCGCTTCAATGACTGGCCTATGCCAGTTGACACTCCATTTGACAGGACAACTGTCAGTTCTTCTCTCCCATCAATTCATCCATCAGATTCTTCTCAAGCTATTCTGCAGGCTCAAATTGATTCAGTCAGTGGTCAGATAGCTGCTCACAAGGCTGATATATTAGCCAAGCAGATCATTATGTCAGGACTGGAATAAACTCTAGTTGAGCTTCACCGAGCATTGCATGGTTCTAAACAAAAAGGGGGAGAGAACGTGAATGAAGGGGGAGCAGTTAGAGCTGGAACAAATACAGGGGGAGAAAATGCAGGAGCTATGGTAGGTGCTGGTCCAAGTGGGACTCAAGATGATGATCTGGAGTTTTCTTTCGAAAGAGACATAGCCACTGCAGTTGAAGATGAAATTCTTGGCGAAGACTTATATTCTGGACTTTAAAGTTGTTTTTTTTAAAAAAATTTGGGTTTGTAAAAACTTTGAAAGTTTTGACGTTTACTAGCTGGTTATATATTGTTCTTGGAAAATGTGGTTTTAATATTTTTGCAGGTTTTGTTCAGAACCACAAAGATAGGGAGAGATTGAAGAGTATGGGTATACTTGTCTTTTTCTTAGAGTATCTTTGTGATTCTGATTATGTAGATAATATATGTAAATACGTAGTTAAATCTTAGTTTTATTTATTTGACTAACATACTAATACTTATCTTTGGTAAGTGGATATATTTTAGGTGTTTTATTTTAGGAAGACTCTCATATGGAAAGAAGGATTTCTTGGAGTGTAAGGAGCGGCCAAGTCTTGTATAAATACAAGCCGACTCCTTCATTGTCAGTTACAGATTCTTAGCAAAATATTCAGAGAAAAGAGTTTCTTCAGGGAGTCTTATTGTTCTTAGTAGTTCTTGAAAAAGAACTCTTAAGTTGTTGAATGTTTTAGTGCGATCTAGAGTGTTTAGATCGGTTTGTTCTTTTGGTTACGTTTTGTTTTTTCTTTCATTCGACTTGTACTCTGCAAGTTGCTTTTAATATATGAAAGTTTCCAGCAAGATTTCTTGCTGAAGTATTAATTGTTATTGTTTCATTATTTCCGCTGCAAATCTGATAACTGTTAAGACAACTGTCTGGACAACTGTAAGCACGGTTGAACACATGGTTGGTCAGTTCCCAGAACAGTCCTAGCCGCCTTATTTCTTACACAAATGATTGTCTGAATTTTTTTTTCAACTTTGTTTATGATTCATTTAGAGACAGGGGGCTGTAAACGAGCCGAGTCGAGCTTTGAGGTGTCGAGCTCGTTTAAAACTTATCGAGCTCGAGCTCACTTGTTTGTTCGAGCTCGAGTCGAATCTAGCTCGCGAATAACTCGAGTCGATTTCGAACTCGAGTTTTAACGAGGCGAGATCGAGCTTAGGTTTTTTTTCTATAAAAATGTGTTCTTAACGAGCTTATCTAGCCGAGTTCAAGCCGGTCGAAAACAAAAATTTAAGTTTAATTAGTTTATCGAGCCGAACTCAAGCTTTTAACGAGTCGAACACCGTCGGCTCAATTACTTAACGGACTTGAAACTCGGCTCGAATCGAGTTACAACTCGGGACCACTCGAGTTCGATCTTTTTCGAACCGATCCCGAGCCAAGCACGAGCCGGCTGAGTTAGCATAACAACTCTAACATGGATAGAATATTATAATTGGACCTCCGTTAAAAGATCCCTTCTTTTAGACATACCACTTGCCAAGATGCTTTAAGTAGAATATTTTTAAATTTGTTTTTGGAAAGAAAGTAGAATATTTTGGTTAAATTCTTGGTTTTGTCACTTGTCTATCTCTCACTCTCGGCAAATATAGAAACATTATCTTTTTCCTAGTTTTGGGCAAATGTGGTAAGTAGTTGTGAAAATAATTAAAGAAATTGATTTGCTAAATAAAGCAAGGTAGACTTTCCTTTCTTGAACTCCATGTCCATACCTCTTCTCTTCCACACACACACATATTCTCTCTCTGTACAGTACAGTACATACCAGTACCAGTATCTGTATCTTTTTTTCTTGATATTATTATTATTTATGGTAGCTGTGCTGAGCAGTGAACTGACCCCCTCACTTGTCCACAATCCATCCGTCTCTCCACACCAATCAAACAAGGTAAATCTACTACAGTACTTAATATATTATTCCAATCCAAATTTGTGGGTTCTTCTTTTTTTTTTCTTTTTTTTTTAATTTCACCCAGATCTACCTTAATTAACCTAGGTACTTTCCTTAATTCATAGGGTTTTCCAAATTTGGCAAAAAAAACCATGTTATTTGATGTGGGTATTGCTCTAAATTAGCTAGTAATGTTTTGAGATTTGTGCAGGAAGAACAGTTAGTTAATTATATGGCTCGGGAGAAGATAAAGATAAGGAAGATAGACAACATAACAGCAAGGCAAGTGACATTCTCAAAGAGGAGAAGAGGGCTTCTCAAAAAAGCTGAGGAGCTTGCTGTTCTTTGTGATGCTGAAGTTGCTTTCATCATCTTCTCTTCTACTGGCAAGCTTTTTGAGTTTGCTAGCTCTAGGTACACACACACGCACACTGATTCTACTTTCTTTATGAACTCTTTACTATATACTGTACTTTCTATGTCTTACATTTAACTCCGTCGCAAAGGATATGTCCACCCTCTCATTTGCACGGATTAAGAAATGGCGAAAGTGATATAAGTGTTGTGAGTATAAATGTAAAGTAGGAGATAGAATGAGTGGGAGGGAATAGTTAGTTGGTTGGTGTTGCGAGTATAAAAGTTTGAATTAAAAATGACAAAAAAAATTAAAATGACAATTTTTTTTTTTTTTGGTCCGGTCAGGTCGGCTCAAAACTTTAAATGACAAAAAAAAATTAAAATCACACTATAAAAATGCTCAAATCATAAATTTTAGATTTTAAAACCGTAAAATTGAATTAAAAGAATACCTTTTTGAGATTGAGACATTGCTACGGAGGAAGAAGTGCCGATTGCCGTGAATCAAGCGAGAGTCTTTTAGTAAATTTTTTTTATTTTTAACACTCTGCACTCCTCTTCTTTCAAAAATTACAATTTACACCCCTATTTTTTATATTTTTTATAACTACTTGGTAATATTTTTTTCGGAAAATCCAGGGTGTGCAGCTGCCCACCCTGGACACATGTTGCATCTGCCCCTGGACGGAGGGAGGATCAATTTATATATTTTTGGTACATCATTTCTCTAATGGTTTCTATTTTAAGACAACATTTCTCTAATAATCTCCATTTCGAAACAATATTTATATCGGTCACTACTTTAACATGTTATATTTATGTTAGAGATTGTTATTGTTATCTCTACAATGTATTTGTGACATCCACTCGATAAAACCCCTATTTCGTTTCTGTATTCTCCTAAATTCAAACTGGGACGTTACTGTAGCTATTTAAGACCACTTAATGAGACCCTATTTGTATCAATAAGTATGTTTTTTAGTACTGTCCATTGGTTTTAAAATATATATTTGCTTGTTTAAACATGCATTTCTTTCTCCTTCTTTGACCATGTTCCTATTTGAGAATAATATGCTAATGAATCAACAAGAACATGAATACTTGTGTGAGCTTCCACTATGAATTGAATAAGAATTGCATAAAGAATCCTATAACAAGAAAAACCGAAAGAGATCTAGGAAAATATTGTGTGTGCTTCAAGTGAAAGATAGTTTCTTTCCTTAAAATGGTATTTGCAAATTTCTAAGAAACCTTCCAAGAAATAAAGACTTTTTATAGTTGGAATTCACGACAAGCATACCATGGTGAAGTAAGCCTAAATATGGTAGTCCTTTAATTTCTATTACCCCATTTTGCATCGAATATTGTTTAGTTGTAGACTTGTAGTATATGTTAGTCATAATTGCCTTCATTCCTTCTGCGTATGATCCTTAATTTGACCAGATAATATCACATAAGCCAACTTTGTAACACTTTGGGTAATGAATGAATGAACAATCTTTCCCGTCTCTATATATGTTGAGTGAGCCATAAAATTTCCTTGATGATACTTCCGGAATACAATTCCTTAAATTCCGACTCATGAAATTAGGACTCAATAAGACTGCCTTTATTAAAATATATATTCAGATACGTGTTTTTCACATCCTCAATATTTCACATCATCCATATTTGTTTCTTCTATGAGAATGATCTTTGCTGGAAAAGTACTGATAACTGAAACTAAGGAGCAACAGATTTATTGGTTTTGTGCATGTTTGTGTATGTAATGACCTCATTTTTCTAAGCTAAAGAGGTGTGATTAACGCCTATTGCAGTTCAATTCTTATTGTTATGCTATCGACTTTTTTGTTGTTGTTGTGAAGCATGAAGGAAATTATGGGAAAATATAGGCTGCATTCAAATAACCTTGAAAAAGTTGACCAACCTTCTCTTGAGCTGCAGGTATACTCCCTACCCCCGTGTCATAGTAAATGTCGCACTTTCTCTTTTAGTCGTTCCAAAATAAATGTCACATGTCCTCTCTAAATAAAGAATTGGCCTTGATACAATTTAACATTGTACAAGCAACGTGCAAATAAGTAAAGTGTGTTCCTTAAGAACGTTGAAACAAGTCAAATGCGACATTTATTGTGGGAGGGGGAAGTATATTTTTATTCATTTCTTTATGCTTTATATTGATATATTTGGCTGTTGTCTTCTTGCTTTATTCTGTTTTGTGAAAATGAAGACAAGGGAGCATATTTGAATACCAAAGAGTATTTCTCACAAGATTTATCTATTTCACTTAACAAAAGCGGCTTCTTTTTTTTTATTTATCTTGTTTTTCCATGAATATGTCCTTTTGTAAGAGATTGATGAACAATATATACTCCCGGAGATAGTGAAGGAATTTTGCTTTTGTAAGAGAATTAATTAATTAGTTAAAATGTTATTGATAACTCGTGTAGCCGGAGAATAGTGACCAAATGAAGCTGAACCAGGAGGTTGCAGACAAGAATCGTGAGTTGAGGTAAAAATTAATTGCCAGTTTCAATGAGACAAGTCCACTTAAATTTCCTTCCTTTTTATTTTCTTCTTTTTATTGTATACTTATTTCATAATTTCTGAACTATAAAGTCAAGATTGAACTCCTTGTTTTGTAATCTACAAAATGAAATGTTCACTGAATCTATGTAATTTTAAAAGGCAGTTGCAGGGCGAAGAGCTTGATGGATTAAATATCGAGGAACTGCAGCGAATAGAGCGCTTGCTTGAGGGAGGATTGAAACGAGTGATTCAGACTAAGGCAATTTCTTAGAATTTCACTTACCCTTTTATTATATCCCTCCGTCTCAGAATGACGTTCCTTTTATCAATAACAAATTTTAGATTTTCATTATGATAATTAAATTTAACCAATAATTAATGCTCAAAGTTCATTTAAACAAAAATGGGAACATCACTTTGGGGGGATGGAGGGAGTAATTAGTAGCTTCTCTCATTTGAACAATAATAATGAACTAATTCATTCTTTCCAGGGTGAACGAATTGCTAGTGAGATCAGCAACCTTGAAGAGAAGGTCACAATTGAACCTTTTTTATCCTCCGAGTTCTTATAATGCATCATGAATATTATTTGAATGTGTTTATAAATATAAACCTTCACTAATTATCATCATGAATTTTCTTTCTTACAATAATGCAGTGTAATCAGTTGATGGAGGAGAACATACGACGAAAGCAGCAAGTAAATATCAAAAATTACTTAATCATTTTGTATTCGTCCTATATACTGACTGCCTCTGTTCGAAAAAACTTTGACTTGTCAACTGAGACAGTTTATTGTTATGACAGTAGAAGTATTACATTTTTACTTGTGTACATGAGATTTTGTTTGTTCCTAACGTTGTTAAAGCGGCATTAATTAATTTGTTTCTTGTAAGAACAGATGAGGATGATTTCTAATAAAGGAAAGGGGCCTCTTCTAATGGGGGATTCGGATAATATGATTCATGAAGATCAAGGAGGGCAGTCTTCAGAGTCAGCCAACAATGTCTACAGCTGCAATAGTGGTCCTCCTACAGAAGATGATTGCTCAGATACTTGTCTCAAACTAGGGTGAGCTAGTTTTCTACTCCCACCGTCCCATTTCAAATTGCAAAAATTAGATTGGGCACGAGAATTAAGAAAAAAGTGAAAAATGTGATGTGTTGTGAGTATAGATAGTTGGGTAGGAATGAGAAAGTGAGGTAGGAAATAGTAAGTGGGTTAATTGATGTGAGTATGGGAAGTGTGTCTCACTAATTAAAAAGTATTAAGAACTTTTTATTTTAAGATTTTACAATTTTAAGTGAGACACCCAAAATGATAAATTTTGCAATTTGAATTGGACGGAAGGAGTATATATAGAATGTGTGTATCTATCTATAAACAAATGCAACCTTAGTTAGGGCTAGGGTTTTTTAGTAAAAAATACTACAAATAGTAATTCATTTTTTAATCGCCTTGCTTCGAAATGAATTTTCATTTTTTGTCAAAAATAAGAAAATGGGCATATATTTGCGGATGAGGTTGTTCTAATTAAAGACTGATTTTGACAGGCTACCCTAACTAAAGCTGAGACTAGGAGAGAGATATGTTTTGCAAAGGCTTGATATGTATAATCTAGTTGTACACCATGCTGATATGTTTGTACCTTGGAGAAATTTATGGTAATTATGACAAATAAATTTGCAAGAATATTATTGTGGTGTGTTTTATTTGCCCTGCGGACATGATGAAAGATCGTAAAGGTTGTGTTGACCTAATTATTAGTATGAGCCTCTAGTTTTGTTTATTCACGGGTTCGGTTTTTATTTTTATATACTTAACATTGTTTTCTTACAATAATTATCAGAAATGCGTTTAAAAAGCAGAGCTAAAATTAGTAAGTTGCTTTAAGAACGTGATAAACTTTATTCATGTGACAATGCAACTCACATAGCAACTCTACACTCAACATATACTATCTCCGCTTTAGACTACGAGTCCTTTTTTTTTTTTTTTTTTTTTTTCCGTTAGCACGAAGGGATTTTGGGCAATAATTTTAGGTTATTTCAATTATGTTAATGAGCATATAGATATTGATATTGGCAGTACATATAATAGAGTATCAATAACAAGTTTAAAATCTCCATTAGGATAACTAGATCAACATAAAATTATTGCTCAAAATACCTTCCTGCTAACAGCGAAAAAAATATGACTTACTCTGAGACGGAGTGAGTATTTTTTTTTCCTCTGTATTTTAAAGATTATACAAAAAAATAAAGGTCAAAAATACCTTCGTTCTCACATCTTCGATAGGGAGATTCAACAAATCAGACCAAGAATCAATCACACCCAGATGATGCTTGGGGACGGCAATCTGACCCGCTACTGGCATGCCAAGAATAGCACCAAAAATCATCGACAGTCGGCACCATTTCATTAGCCGAAAAGTTAAAAGTGTGACTGTCGCAATCCCAAAAAGCTGCAGCGGCCTTCAACAAATCTCAATCCAGCTTCAAAGTTCGTAACGTAAAAAGAATGCGGAATCCAAAATCCTTGACAAAGGCCTTCTTGGGATGAGTCTTAAACGAGTACACAAAGGTCGACAAATCCTTCTCGTAGTCACCGACAATTTTGGCATCAAGGGTGAAAAGGTTTGAAACCATTGAAAAGTATGGATTATGAGCAAAATCAAGCAAGAAAAATGGTGTTCAAGAATGACAGAAAATAGCTGTTGGGGGAATGGTCTCGAGCAGGGGCTGATATTATAGTTGTTGGGGATCTTTTGTCAAGGAAATGTCAAGCCTCAGAATCAGCTCCCCAAAAGCGCTCGCTTCCCGCCACCCACATGGGAAGCGCGCGCATCCCACCGTCACAAGCGGAGACGCCCGCGCCCTACTTCAGAAACGCCTCAACAGGCCCTTGTCAAAGAAGAAAACTACGCAGAAAAAAAAAAGTCCGGACGTTCCCAGAATTAGCCAGATCATGACGAAAGCTCCGCCCTTGAACACACAGTTGGGCACACATTAATTTGGTCCGCCCCTAAGGCATGTCTAAATTGAAATAAGATATAAACTCCCACTAAGCTTAAAGTAGGATGTGTCTTTCTTTTAATTCAAAGCCAATCTCGGCATTCTCTCAAAAAGGAAAATTATAGCCCGAGGTTAACTGTGCCCGCACCTCACAAAGGTCAACAACAATCTTCAATCAAAGCTCGGTCAAGGTGAACCGCACAATCACCACACTCTCTACAAAATAATCATGACATGATGAGTTCGCCAACCGGATTCAACTTTAGTTCGCTCAACGGATTTCCATACAACTTCGGTTCGCTCAACGGACTCTAATTCAACATAACAGGTTCTCTCAACGGACTCCGAACAGACATAACGAGTTCGCCAACCAGATTCATCTTTAGTTCGCTCAACGGACTCTAAACCAACATGATGGATTCGCCAAACGGATTCAGCCGGTCCACTCCACGGACTATAAACAGGCATAACGGGTTCGTCAAACGATTACGACACACTGGACTCCGCCTAGGTCCGTTAATCGGACTTTAAACGAGAAAGCGACGGTTTCGCAAAACGGATTCAGCTCAACTCAAATCTGCCAAACGGACTCTTAATCGGCATGACGAAATTTTCTAACCGGATTCAGCTTTAGTCCGCCACCAGACTCTAAATGGGCATAACGATTCCGCTAAACGGCTCCAGCCTCAGTCTGCAAACCGGACTCTAAACCTTGGTCATGTTGGGCCGTCTCATATCATCGTACCTCTGGCATCTACAAAAGTCGCTCACAAAGAGAGCGCGTTTCTATCCTTTGCAATTTCAAATTCCTGCTTTTATCGAGTCTTTACTTTTCCTTGGTGATGTCCTTGGCGGATGACTTTAGTTCGTCGGCGTGTTTTTCTTCGCAATCCACGCCGCCGAGGGGCTCTGTAGACACCCCGCCTTGGACCACTCACCCCGATTGCACATTTGATTTTGTGTTTTTACTTGTTTTAAGTGTTTTCCGTTAGTTTCTGTTAGTTCCGTTAAGTTCCTTACTGTTTCTGTTAAGTCTGGGGGCTAAATTGAATAACAGTTCTAACTTTTCAGTCCATTCTGTCAAAAATGCTTTTTCAGAGTCGGGAGCCTCTGTCCTTTGAGGTCAGACGCTTGCGCCTCCCTCCCTAAAGACCGGAGGTGCGCGCTTCTGGGCGTCGGTTACAGATTCTCTCCAAGAATCCCTTCCTCGCTCAATTTATATGATTTTGCCCGAGAAATCTCTCCTTGTTGACCCTGTTTTGGCACCAAAAACGCCTTCTTTTGACCTATAAAAACCCCCCTTCTCCACCATTTCAAAGGGGACAAAAAAAAACTATACACAAATTCTCTCAAAGGATTTCAAGCATTTCAAGACATTTCCCAAAGAAGTTCTTGAAGTATTCAAACTTTAGGTATATTTTACTATTCTCTTTCTTTTTATTCCATCTCTACTTCTTTTATTTTCATCAAGTGTGCAATCAACACAAACCATTTTGGGACATGACACCAAAGGCTACTTCATTACATTGAAGTTGGCCAATGAGTTATCTCCTCACATTGTCTCTGATATCTGCGCCAATGCGCGTTATCTCCCCCTTAATGGCAGCAATCTCATCTACCTGACTGGTAATCATTTAAGTATGAAGCTCTAACTGAGACTCAATTCGAGCTTGGCCTTCATGAATTTTTTGAAGCATAGAAATAACCACACCTAAATCAGCATTAGGAGGAGACGCGTCATCAGATTGGGGCGCAGAAGGATCCGGGTGCCTGGTAGGAGAATGAACAGGAGTTGTTTTCTGTGGAGGAGAAGGAAGATATTCAGCACTTGAACTTGGTTCATCAGTAAGGGGAGGCGCATGAGTCATACGCGCACGAGTAGATCTGCACGGGAGTAAAGGTTCTGGCTCCCCCTCATCTTGATCCTCACTTAGGTCTCCGAATAACTCAGTAGATATTTGATCTCTGAGTTTCTGTTGATCAGCAGTGAGTGAGATAGAAGTTGGTTTAATAACTGGAGCAGTTGAAGGTTTTGTCGGAGGCGCGCGGGGAGGAAGAGGCGCAGTAGGAGCAGGCGCGCGTGCATCAGCACTTGAGCCTGCGCCTTTGAGCCTTTCCTTTTTAGCTAAGGAAGCAGCCTGTTTGAGCCTATAATCTTTATCCCTTTTCCTTTGCGCCTCAAGGCGGCTAGCTTCTTGAGCACGTCTGAGATCTGCTTCATCATCTTTTTCAGTTCTAGGGCGCTTAGAGGGTCTACTTCCTTCTTCAGCAATCCATTTACCCTTTCCTTTCTCTGCGCCTGGAGCAGCTGTTGTTTCCGCACGAGGTACAACTTCAATATCTGTGCCATCTTGTTCGCGAACTTCAGCACCTTCTTTTCCTTCATCTGACTCAGTGGCTTCATCAACCAACTGAGCACCCTTTACCCTAGGCGCGCGCTTTTCCATGCGCTTCCTGCGCCTCTTCAAGATAAGGTTGTCTTTTCCAAAAACTGGAACATCATCGGTTCTATAGGCAGGGTTCTCATTAAGGAATTGGGCAAGGGCAGGATAAGTGAGGAAAATTTTGGTAAGGATCATGCAGTGAGTTTTGAACTTTGTCTTCCCATCAGCCTTGTTCTTGTTGTATTTGTCAATCTGGTCTGACAAAGTTTTGAACAAAATCTGAGGCCAATTCAACCTAGTCTTTCCCATAATGGCAGCAGTATACTCCCACTGCTCCACAGTGAATCTATTCACATTGCCGGTCTTAAACACGATCGAAGTATCAACAAGATGCGCTATATGAGCGAGAAGATCACCACCATCTCTTATCTCAACATTTTTTATGTTGTTCAGAAGAGTAGGGATTTTGCGATAAGTATGCGCTACAATATTTTGCACTGCTACTGAGTAAGAGTTTGGTTGTCCAGAAACACCCTGAGGGCCAGCAGTGCTGAAACTCACTATGTAGCGCACGTATCCATCAGCAGGAGTCTCAACTAGAGCTGCGGTTGAGAAAAATTCATCAACAAGGAGCAGAGAATAGAATGGTTGATCCAGCGTGAATAAAGGAGTGAGTGATGGATAAAATTCCAAGTAATAAATACCTAGCAAGCGCACTAGTTACCGTAATAGTAACGCACGAAAGCGAGGGTCGATCCCACAGAGACTTGTTGGACAAACAAGTGAATTTAATTAGTTCAAAAGAGTAACCAAAGGGGGTTTGTGATTTGATTTTATTTTATTAACTAAAGACTGAAATTAAATACTAATTTAACAAGCAATGAGCAACTAGTAACGATATAAACAGATTAACGAGATTCACGGGTTGGATTTCACACTATCATCCTTCTACGTTATTTTAAAATAAAGTTATTGATTCATTCCAAGGTTCGTTCACTTCTTGTAAAGATTGGGACGGTGAGGCGGCCGGATTACAATCTTTTTCTCTCTATCTAATCACACTTCGCAAATCAAGTCCATGTAATTATTTAAAAAGTTATTAAGTTCTAAAGAACAATTGAACCTATACCCACTTGATTTCTATCACGGCATCAAATAAATATATTACTCAAAGCATTGGTCTACGCTTTAATCCCCAAATCAATGGCGGAGTTAAAACCCTAAATTGTTAAAAAGGCCAATAATGACTAGTTCAAATATTGAAACCCTAAAAACTTGATTAAAATACTTTGAATAACTAGAATGAAATCAATATGAATACAAACATTTATAACATAGAATTAGATAGTGTTTTACATCCAACCCATGAATTAAGAACTTAGCTACTCATACTCAACATAATGAACACAAATAATAAAACTAAAAACATAAAACCTGGATCTTGAATGATGAAAAGAAAATACTTCGTCTGCGTTTTACGTTCTTCAAAAACTCAGAGAAAAATAAAGCATAAGAATTAATAATCTCCTAATGGCTGCTACTGCGTTCCTTTTATACTAGGGTAAGATATCTCAAAATAAGGAAAGGAATTACAATCCTAAACCAAGGAGGACACTTCAAAAAATCTGCATCGGAGGAGGGGGCGCGCGCACCACTTCTGAGAGGGCGTGCGCACTCTATTCAATTACACAAATCCGAGCTTCTGATCCCCGGGGGCGCGCGCACTCTTCTGGATGGGGCGTGCGCACCCTTTCTTGACTTGATAAAATGCACCTTCTGATCAACGAGGGCGTGCGCTCCTATATATGAAGGGCGTGCGCACCCTTTGATTTTCCTCAGATGTCTTCTTTTTCTTCCTTAATTCCTGTATAATCCTCCGCCTGGGTTTCTCCGAAATTCCCATCAGGTCCTTTCTCTGCTTTTCAGCCACAATTTCTCCATTTTTCCCTGTACTCAAAGACACTCAAAACAGCCATTAAAACACTAAAATACCCGAAGATTCACTCCAAGATAAGACCGAATGTATCCAATATTGATGTGTAAAAACACATCCATAAAATACCCCCAAACTTATCTTTTTGCTCGTCCTCGAGTAAAAACAAAATACTAAATTAAACAACTACCCTTAATCACAGCTAAAACAAACTAAACTCAACTAAAAACAAAAGAAAATATTTTTTTGGCTTTTTCTCATCACAAATGGGGGATTGTTAACCACAAGTCTCACGTTCCTCACACGAGTGTCAATAATGGGTACCAATTGTAAAACCAAATTCCAACACATATACACTACTAACTCGTTTGATTTTCCACCGCAGCATGATAGGATGAGTGATGGGGTGATCAATGCGACCAAAAGAAGATTACTTTATGGGATCACTTAAGTTAATGCCCTTATTCCACAAATGATAACGATGATGCACGTTAACCCAATCAAGGACACTCATAATCATGTATACACAGTTGTCAACCCGGTTACCGATATTGAAAGAACGTATGGCATAGAGATTTAAGCACAACAAACGTGTGAGGCTAGGTTCACGGTTACAAATGAAGGTAAGGACATACGAAGTTAAGGAAGTGGACTAAGAAGTCTTCTACAATATGTATATCCTCACAATATGTTAACACTCTCCGCTCACCCAATTCCCACACTGTTTCACCCCCAAACTTGAACTTTATATAATTACATGGGTGAGACACAATTCCCTATTTCCTGCGGCCTTTTCCAAATCATCACTTCAATACATTAAAGGGATAAGCTTTTTCTCTTCTTTTTTTTTTTTTTTTTTTTTTTTATACTTACACAAGACAAATAGGAGCTTATTTAATCACTTTGCACACTCATCAATGATCACTTTTTTTTTTTTTTTTTTTTTTGCTTGCCCTTTCTTTTCATTACATACACCTATTTCATATCTTTGGCCATAAACCATAATTCCCCAAATCATTCTCCCCATTTCTAACCATAAATTCCCATCATTCCCTAATCCACTTCCTCGTCAAGGTGGGTATAACCTATTCTAAGTGCAAAAGGGTAGGAAATCGGGTATCAAAAGAAGGTGAACGGCGGTCTTTAATGTGCCATTCTTTCATCCATTACTAGGATCAAACGGGTGTTCTAGCGATGATTTTATTTAAGTGACTAGATAGACAAAATAAGGCTAAGAAAAGGGTTTAGAAAGAAATGCCATAAATACCGAATAACCTATTGACTTGTTATTGACAACCATGCAACAATGTTCTAGGGTCCCCGAACATACACCAAGTGATCCCATAAATTATTCTTATTTTGATAACATGATCATGGAAATAAAATGTAATTGAGAGGTGGTGCAATCATGCCTTTAGTAGTGCTAATGCAGTCTCAACTCTAGGTTAAACAATAGCACCCATAATGACTAAAATAAACTCTCGGATCATCATCGACTGTGGTCAACATCCCCAAATATAATAAGAACAAATTTTTAAATTTTTACCCTAAAACAACTAAAACTAAACACTAATTAAATCCTACTAAAGTGATAACAGATAACCAAAGCAGATGTACCCCATACCCCCAAACTTAAAAATTTGCATTGCCCCTAATGCAACAAATCATACAAAATTAGTTAAAGAGTAGGGGTACCTCAACCATCTCACTGCGGTGGGGGTAAAAGATGATCCCAAGGACCACTTGGACTACCACCTTGAAATTGTGGTGTTTGAGCTGCTTGCTGCCCATCCCACGTAGGGCCAGTCCATTGCCTGTTTGGCGATCTCATGTAGGGCGGATATTGATGAGGGTCATATGGAGGGGGGTATGACTCACCGGGAAAGAAATTGGCCATTATCCTCTGTCGAAAATATCGGTTCTCCGCAGCCTCCCTGTTGACTACCTCTTCCAAATTGTCCAGCCTCTGATCTGTCCTTGCCTGCCACATGCTGTTGGAATAAGATTCCATCGCAGTTTCTCTTCTGGACTCCCTCATTTGCTCCTCATGGCTTTGTACTTTCCCCGCCAAATAATAAGTCGCCTCATAGGGGTTGAGGTTGTGCATCTCCTCCTCCACACCTTCTCCAACCTGACTACTACTCCCCGCTGTAGAAGTGGGTCCCCTCCTTAAGTTGGTGGCTTTCCTCAACGTGATCGGAGCCCTGGCCTTGATATCCTTGATATTACTCCCAAAAGTGAACCCGGCCAATTCCACCAACTCAGTGACTAAAATGGGAAATTTGTAGCTCGAGGATCCCATCCCCTAAGTCAACTGTAGCATCTCCTGCCTGATAATTAACCCAGTATTTATCTTCTCCCTACGCAGCACCACATGCATCAATGCAGCTCGTCGCCAATGGACATCTCCCTTGTGTGAAGAGGGTATTATCCGTTCGCAAATAAACCGATGCAAATACTGCAACTCCGGCACTAGCTCACTAGTCTTGAGAATGTTGCCCTTATGGTACCTCTGGGGGTCAATGTTCACACCTAAAGTCGCAGAGAACGTAGGAAGAACTTCTTTCACTTTGTTCACCGAATTCATCTCCCTCAACAATCTTTGATAGGCACACTTCTCCTCAGATATCCCCACGGGCATACGGTAGTATTGATTGATTGTTCTACTCGTATAGTCCACCTCCACACCGTGTACGAATGAATTATTTGTGTCTCCTCTCCCAAAAACAGTTGCATAGAAATGTTTTACTACAGTCGATATTCCCCGAGCCTTCGGATCCGAAGCCAACTCTTTCCATTTATAAAAAGTGAATACCTCCTTCATACCAAAAGATTCCCAATCAAATTCCCTTTCTTCCATAAAACTATTCCCCTTGTAATTGTTATAAAATTCTTCCGCCTTTGCATTCACAAATTTGGTGTTATTATAGGGGGGTTCTCCCGTGACATTGGGTGCGGGAGTATTTTTCTTTGTTCGACCCATTATCTCAAACTTCACACAACAATTCTCAACACAAAACAATTCAGAAAACCAACTTACTTGACCGGAAAAGCTTGCCGGAAAAGTCGCCGGAGTTTGACCGGAGTTGTAGAAGATGATGACCCCAAATAGCTTTTGTTCCCACAAACGTTTTTCCCTTCTGCAACACCTTCCAATTCTCACCTGAAAGCACCCAAAACTCCACTTTTCGTCTTTTACAAAGCTTGAACAAAATCTTGAATTTGCCCGGTTTTAATGGAAATTGAGGCTTGAAGTCTTTGGAATGGAGGAGGGTTGTAGGGGGAAAGGGTGATTTATCCGGAAATTTGATGGGAATTGGTGGATTTGGTGAGAATTGGTAGAGAGAGAGATGAGGGTTTGGGAGGTTTTTTTCTAGAGAGAGAAAGAGATGAGGGCTGCTAGGTTCACACAATCAACATATGCCCGATTTTTCCCTTTATTTCGACCGGATGTGCGCATTCCAGGAGAAGGGGGCGCGCGCACCATAGTACTAGGGGCGCACGCACCCTTTTATCAGAAGGAAATCCAGTTTTGTTCACAGGAGGGGGCGTGCGCACCCTTTTTCTGAGGGCGTGCGCACCCTTTGATCAGAAGGTTTGATTTTTTAAGCTTGATAGAGGGCGTGCGCACCAGTTGTGAGGGGGCGTGCGCACCCCTTAGTCTGCTTTGAAATTTCGATTTCTGCTCTCTTTTCAGCTATTTTCCCCGCTCCAAAATGGTTATTGCCTATGGCTTAACTGCACATCACCACAAAACAAAAACAAGCGTAATATCCTTTATGAAATTTAAAAATGACTCAAAAAATAAAAATATTTTTGGAGGGTGACACTATTTACACTCTCCTAAAAACCCACAAACTCAGAGAGACCCGTTAGGGTGACACGGACAAACTTTTTGACCGCACTTTCGTTGCCTACATTCCCCCTAGGACAATAAGGGGCTCAGGTCACCGTAGTTCGAACCGACCCAGAAATAAAAGACACGAAAGCAATAAAAATAAATATATATAATTTTTTTTTTTTTTTTTGAATTTATGAATGCCACCACCCCCAAACTTAGAACATGCTATGTCCTCATTGCATCAAAAGTAAACATGCTCCAACGCTAAGAATGATGATAGACTGAAATAAAAGAAAGCAAATAAAATGATACCTGGTTGAGTTGCCTCCCAACAAGCGCCTTTGTTTTAAAGTCGTTGGCTCGACATAATGCCACATGGGGGTTAATTGGCCTTCTCTGGATCCACCATCTCGATCACCTCTACATCTTCATCAATATTCACCCCCTCATAATAAGGTTTCACCTGGTGTCCATTAACTTTGAACAAATTTCCCGTTTTCAAATTCTTAAGCTCAACTGCTCCATGTGGGAATACTTTCACCAACTCAAATGGCCCCGTCCACTTGGAACGCAGTTTACCCGGAAATAACCTCAAACGAGAGTTGAAAAGGAGAACTTTCATACCTGGCCTCAAGTCTTTTGGCTTCAAATGCTTGTCATGGTATCTTTTAGTTCTCTCTTTATACAGTTTGGCACTGGCATAACTATCTTGCCGCAACTCGTCAAGTTCATTCAACGTGAGCAATCTCTTCTCACCCGCGGCATCCATGTCCATATTCAACTCTTTCACTGCCCAAAATGCCTTGTACTCCATCTCAACCGGTAAATGACATTCCTTCCCATACACAATCCGGAAAGGACTCATGCCAATTGGAGTCTTGTATGCCGTCCGGTATGCCTATAATGCATCGCTCAACTTTAGAGCCCAATCTTTGCGATTCGGACGCACTGTCTTTTCAAGGACCCCTTTTATTTGTCTGTTGCTTACCTCCACTTGTCCCGAGGTTTGAGGGTGATAAGCTGTGGCTAATTTATGAACCACCCCATATTTCTTCAACACATTGTTGAACATTCGGTTGGTGAAATGTGTTCCTTGATCACTTATGATTGCTCGTGGCACTCCATACCTGCTAAAAATATTTTCACAAACAAACTTGGAAACCACATTAGCATCGTTAGTCCGGGTAGCAATAGCCTCCACCCACTTTGACACATAATCCACCGCAACCAATATATACACAAAACCATGGGATGGGGGAAACGGAACCATAAAGTCAATACCCCACACATCAAATATATCAACAACTAAATTAAAGTGTTGGGGCATCTCATCTCTTTGACCTATGCCACCAGTCTTCTGGCATCTAGCGGTCTTTTGACCACTAAAATGCCCACCACATTGAAGCTCATGACAAAAACGCAACACACTCTCTTGTTCATGCTCGGGGACACATCTTCTCAAAAGCTTATCAGGACAAATCTTCCACAAATAAGGATCATCCCAAATGTAATGCTTCACATCCGATTTAAACTTTCGTTTTTGATCGTATGTGAAGTGTGGTGGCATAATATTAGAAACAATGAAATTCACAAAATCCGCATACCAATGCTCATGAACATGTAAAGCAAATAGTTGCTCATCCGAAAAATTTTCATTAACCGGAATTGCACCATCTATCACATTAGTAAAAGTAAAGTTCTTTAGCCTAGATAATTGATCTGCCACCACATTTTCGGTCCCCTTTTTGTCTTTTATTTCTATGTCAAACTCCTGCAGTAGGAGCATCCACCTAAGAAATCTAGGTTTAGCATCCTTTTTATTCAGCAAATATTTAAGTGCAGCATGATCAGAGTAAATAATCACCTTGGACCCAAGCAAGTAAGAACGAAACTTTTCAAGAGCAAACACAACTGCTAAAAATTCTTTTTCAGTGGTAGTGTAATTCAGTTGTGCATCATTTAATGTTCTACTTGCGTAATGAATCACATGAGGTAATTTATCCACTCTTTGCCCCAAGACAGCCCCAATCGCAAAATCTGATGCATCACACATGATCTCAAATGGTAGAGACCAATTGGGGCTGGATAAGATGGGGGCACACGTCAACTTCTCCTTCAGCAGATTGAAGGCCTCTAGACACTCTTGGTCAAATATGAACTCAGTGTCCTTAGCTAGCAGGTTACATAAAGGCTTACAAATTTTTGAAAAGTCTTTTATGAAACGCCTATAAAAACCTGCATGGCCTAGAAAACTTCGCACACCCTTAACCGACACAGGGGGAGGCAATTTTGAAATCACATCGATTTTAGCCTTATCTACCTCAATCCCCTTGTTTGACACCAAATGCCCTAGCACAATACCATGCCTCACAAGAAAATGACATTTTTCCCAGCTAAGGGTCAAATTTGTCTCACAACAACGATTCAACACCATTGTCAAATTCTCTAGGCACCCATCAAAACTGTCACTAAATACAGAGAAGTCATCCATGAAGACTTCGACACATCGCTCGATTAAATCAGAGAAGATGGAGCTCATACACCTTTGAAAGGTCGCAGGTGCATTACAAAGCCCAAAGGGCATCCTCCTAAATGCGAATGTGCCAAAAGGACAAGTAAAAGTGGTCTTGGCTTGGTCCTCTGGTGCAATGGGGATTTGGTTATACCCCGAAAAACCATCCAAGAAACAATAATACTCATGTCCGGCTAACCTCTCAAGAATCTGATCAATAAAGGGCAAAGGGAAGTGATCTTTCTTTGTTGCAGCATTCAGTTTGCGCAAATCTATGCACATTCTAAGCCCAGTCACTTCCCTTGTTGGGACTTCCTCACCCCTCTCATTAATGGTGACCGTGTAACCCGATTTCTTTGGAACGACTTGAACCGGGCTCACCCATTCACTATCAGCAACGGCATAGATAATGCCTGCATCCAACAATTTTAGGACCTCTTTCCTAACCGCCTCCTCCATGTGAGGATTTAACCTCCTCTGTCTCTCCCTAGACGGCTTAGCACCATCTATGAGATTAATTTTGTGCATGCACATGGAGGGGCTTATACCCTTAATATCAGCTAAAGTCCACCCTATGGCCTGCTTGTGCTCACAAAGCACTTTGATCAACTTGGCCTCTTGTTCTAGGGTCAAATCTGAGGCAATTATCACGGGCAAAGTCTCTCCCTCCCCAAGAAAAACATACTTTAAATTTGAGGGAATGGTTTTCAGCTCAAGAGCTGGAGGGGTCACAATAGAAGGCACCGACTTCTCATTGAAGTGGCCTAGAGGGTGAAACGGGCCATCAATAGGATGGTGTTCGTCGGCCTTTTCCACAGCCATCAATTGAACATCCGCATTATCCCTAGATTTCTCACCGCCCCTTGACAACAAGGACTCTAACTCCTCACAATCTCTCTCATGCCATAAGACTTCACTCACACAATCCTCAACAATATCCACACAGTTACAAGACTCATCATCTAAGGGACTTTGCATGACATCAAACACAGATATTTATATTTTCTCATTAGCCACATACATAGATAGAGTCCCATCACCCAAATTAATGATGGTGTTAGTAGTATCCATAAATGGACGCCCAAGCAATATAGGAGAATCCTGACTATTCCCAACACCATTCACAGTTTCAAGCACAACAAAATCCACAGGGATAATCAAATTGGCTACCTGCACCAAAACATCCTCCACAATTCCCAATGGCCTCTTGATTGAACGGTAAGCCAATTGCAAGGTCATTGTGGTGGGTTTTAGCTCAGGTACAAATGATGTGGTAACAAATTAATGCTAGCACCGAGATCTAACATTGCCTTCACCTTTTTAGAATCCCCCATAGATATAGAAATATTGAAACTTCCGGGGTCTTTCAATTTAGGTGGGAGGTTCTGTTGTACCAAGACACTGGCACTTTCACCCATAACCAATTTCTCATCATTCCCATACTTGGGTTTCCTGGAATTAAGTTCTTTGAAAAACTTTGCATAAGCTGGGATATTTTTAATGACATTTAATAAAGGAAGATTAATGTTCACTTTTGAAAACATGTCATATAAATCAGACATTTGCTTATCTAGCTTACTTCTCATGAATCTACCAGGAAACGGTACATGAGGTACATATGGCTTGGGGGTGGAAGAATCAGTCACAGGAATTTCCCCCATGCCATTAGTACTCTTACCAACAACATTTTCAACAACAAGTGGTTCGGCAGTTTCAGAAGGAGAGTTAGGACATACCTCATTGCTTACCTGTTTGCCATTTCTCAGAGTCATAATGGCCTTGGCTTGCTCCCCTTGACTAGGGAAGGTTCCTGGTTTATGCCCTTGTTGACCCACAGCTAGTTGACCAATCTGAGTCTCCAGCTTTTTGTTGACCGCTTCCTGCTGCTTCTCACGCTGCTCCATCATCATTTTCATTTGTTGCTGCTCTTGCATCATGGACCTCATCATATCCTCCAGAGATTGCTTGGGCTGCTGTTCTGGATTCCCTTGTTGGGGAGGAGGATAGAGAGGTTTCTGCTGCTGGTACTGAATTTCTGGGTTACCCCTCCAAGAAAAATTGGGGTGGTTTTTCCAATCTGGATTATAAGTATTGGAATACATACCACCTTGATTTTGCCTTGGGGGGTACCCTTGCATCACATTCACCTGTTCAGAATCAAACTGTGCAACAACTGGACAACCATTAGTAGCATGAGTGTTAGATCCACAATTAGCACAGAAATCAGATACCACATTAGCACTTGAGGAAGACATATTAGAATTCATTTTAGCCATGTTTTGGTTTAACAAAGACACCTTCCTAGTGAACTCATCCATACAACTCAACTCATGCACTCCCCTAGGTTTCCCTCTAGAGCCTTTTTCTTGCGAATTGGCCCCTAACATCTCAAATAATTCTTGGGTTTGGTCAACAGTTTTGGCTCCTAGAAAGCCGCCTGCTGCATTGTCGACCATAGCTTGGTCTGCTGCAGTTAACCCACCATAAAATGTTTGATGTAAAAGGGCCTCAGGAAAAGCATGATGGGGGCACTGCACTTGCAACATTTTGAACCTATCCCAAGCCTTATGAAATGGCTCACCTACCTCTTGAGTAAACCCTATGATTTTCTGTCTAAAGGTGGCCAAAGTAGCGTGCGGGAAGAATTTCTTTAAGAATGCATCATGCAACCCATCCCATGTAGTGATAATCCTAGCAGGAAGCAACATAAGCCAAGTTTTAGCTTCCCCTTGAAGAGAGAAAGGAAAATATTTAAGCCTTAATTGTTCATCAGTAACCCCCTCTTTTACAGGGAATCCTGATATAATCATCATGTACTCTCTTAAGAAGTTCACAGAGTCTTCAGCGGGAAGACCCTGAAACTTGGGCAACTGACTAAAATAATGCCCCTTCACCTCATAAGATTTAGCGGCCTCAGTCAAGACAATACATGACACCGATGTGTCAACCTTAGGCCTAGCATATTCTTTCATTAAGGGATTAGCTATTACAACTTCAATTTCTTCTTCCCCGGTGGAAGAAGTTTCAAATTAACTTAAGACTACCTCTGTCTCGGTGACAGAAGTTTCAGACTCAGACTCAGACTCACAAATATGGGGAATGCCCCTGTCGAGTCTGTCGATAGTATCGTCCAAAGGAACCAACTCGGGGTTCAATGAACGCCTACCAAACATACACCGATTAAATTAACTTGTAAATCAAAACAAGTCCCCGGCAACGGCGCCAAAAACTTGATGGATAAAATTCCAAGTAATAAATACCTAGCAAGCGCACTAGTTACCGTAATAGTAACGCGCGAAAGCGAGGGTTGATCCCACAGAGACTTGTTGGACAAACAAGTGAATTTAATTAGTGCAAAAGAGTAACCAATCGGGGTTTGTGATTTGATTTTATTTTATTAACTAAAGACTGAAATTAAATACTAATTTAACAAGCAATGAGCAACTAGTAACGATATAAACAGATTAACGAGATTCACGGGTTGGATTTCACACTATCATCCTTCTACGTTATTTTAAAATAAAGTTATTGATTCATTCCAGGGTTCGTTCACTTCTTGTAAAGATTGGGACGGTGAGGCGGCCGGATTACAATCTTTTTCTCTCTATCTAATCACACTTCGCAAATCAAGTCCATGTAATTATTTAAAAAGTTATTAAGTTCTAAAGAACAATTGAACCTATACCGACTTGATTTCTATCACGGCATCAAATAAATATAATACTCAAAGCATTGGTCTACGCTTTAATCCCCAAATCAATGGCGGAGTTAAAACCCTAAATTGTTAAAAAGGCCAATAATGACTAGTTCAAATATTGAAACCCTAAAAACTTGATTAAAATACTTTGAACAACTAGAATGAAATCAATATGAATACAAACATTTATAACATAGAATTAGATAGTGTTTTACATTCAACCCATGAATTAAGAACTTAGCTACTCATACTCAACATAATGAACACAAATAATAAAACTAAAAACATAAAACCTGGATCTTGAATGATGAAAAGAAAATACTTCGTCTGCGTTTTACGTTCTTCAAAAACTCAGAGAAAAATAAAGCATAAGAATTAATAATCTCCTAATGGCTACTACTGCGTTCCTTTTATACTAGGGTAAGATATCTCAAAATAAGGAAAGGAATTACAATCCTAAACCAAGGAGGACACTTCAAAAAATCTGCATCGGAGGAGGGGGCGCGCGCACCACTTCTGAGAGGGCGTGCGCACTCTATTCAATTACACAAATCCGAGCTTCTGATCCCCGGGGGCGCGCGCACTCTTCTGGATGGGGCGTGCGCACCCTTTCTTGACTTGATAAAATGCACCTTCTGATCAACGAGGGCGTGCGCTCCTATATATGAAGGGCGTGCTCACCCTTTGCTTTTCCTCAGAGGTCTTCTTTTTCTTCCTTAATTCCTATATAGTCCTCCGCCTGGGTTTCTCCGAAATTCCCCTCAGGTCCTTTCTCAGCTTTTCAGCCACAATTTCTCCATTTTTCCCTGTACTCAAAGACACTCAAAACAGCCATTAAAACACTAAAATACCCGAAGATTCACTCCAAGATAAGACCGAATATATCCAATATTGATGTGTAAAAACACATCCATCAGTGAGTCCACCGGTGTGAAGGGTTGAGATGATTTCAAGCCCTATTGGATCAAGTGAGAGCTCAGCAAGATAAATCGTCTCACCGGGTCTGAAATTTGCAGGATCCTAAAAAGTAAACATTTGAGTGAAGTTAGTAGTGTATTAGGTGCATAGAATCATAATGATGTGCTAAGTAAACATAGGCGCATAGCAATATATAGGCGCATAACAATAGTAGGCGCATACTATTATTAGGCACAAACATGTTGAAGGCGCAAATAGGTACGAGGCGCATATCATGGTTCTATAAAAAAATACTAAGGAAAAATTAAAAACATAGAAAAATTTGACTAAGTATGAATTTAGGCGCATAAGGTGTTTAGACGCATAATGTTATTAGGCGCATAAAGGATTGAGGCGCACAACATTTGTAATAGCTAGAGGCGTATACGAATGTCAGGCGCATGAATCATTTTGAGGCGCATAAGGTCAATAGGCGCATAAATAACTAGGCGCATAAATTCATATATAGGCGCATAACTATGTATATAATTTAAACTTAGCATAAAAACACACAAAAACATACAAACACATGCAAACATACATATGCAAGATTTTAAGAATCAAAATATGAAAATTTTGAAAAACATATTTTGAAAATTTTGAAACCCAAGTCATGCAAAACTAACGAAGAACACGAAGAACATGCTTGAGTGCTTGAAGGACATCAAGAACACCGAGAACACATAATTCGTGAAACTTCACCAAATCAATCATACAATATGTAAAAATGACCGCATGAACACAAGGATCACGAAAATGTAAACCAAAACAAGTACAAATCAACAACAAATCCAGAAAATGGATTCAAAGATCCGAAAATTTAAAAAGTCAAAAATCTAAGATTTTCAGATTCGCAAAATACAGTGCATTGATCGTCGAAAAGTTGGTTTCAAAATATTCTTAAACACTAAAAGAACACAACCCAACAAACGATTTTGAAATCGGAGAATCGAAGCAAGATTAATCAAAGAAAAGCCATTTTCGGTTTATGAAGAACCCGAAACTCAGAAAAGTAAAAAAAATTGCAGAAATTTAAAGGAGTTTTGGGTTAGAAAGCCATACCATTTCGTCTTGTGATGCTTTGGATGCTTTCTTAGGACCCATATATAACTAATATGATGAAGAGAAGAAGAAATATATAGAGAAAATAGAGAGAGAGAGAGAGAGACGGAAGAGAGAGGGAGAAGAAACTGGAAAGGTGATGGTCAGAGAAGGAGAGAGTTGGTAGGAAGGAGTGTAGGTGATGATGAAAAGAGGAATGTGAAGAGGTAGGGTTAGTGTATATAAAGGTTTAGGGTTTCCAAAAATAGAAGATGAAGAGATGTGAATTTATGGTGATTTGACTAGGAAAGGACAAACATTAATGAGGGATCTTTATGAAATGATGGCTATTAATGGTTGAAAGACCCAAAGTACACTAGATGTGACATATTGGGTAAAGAAAAACTGCTCCACTTTCCCTATAAGTGTATGAGCAATTTTGACTAATTTTTGCACAAACTCCAAAAACATTTGTTTTGGTGTAAGTTTGGGGTGCAAGAAATATATCCCCAGAAAATAAAATTTTTGAAAAACGAAAAATGAGGGAAAATTAATTGCACAAGTACCCTTGAACAATTATGGAATGTCAAAAGACAAGAATTCCTATAATAAATGAATAGCATTTACATACCTGGTACTTGTGACAAATTTAATACGTTCAATCATTAAAAAAATAAATTTTGAGCATTGATTGAGCCGCAAACATTTAATTCGCGCATGAGGGGCGCATAACACTCAAGAGGCGCAGATGAAGGATAGGGCGCGATATGAAATGGGCGCGCAAGAGAGTGAGGCGCACAGTGAGTGGGGCGCATACTCAGGTGCATGAAGTTTCCTTGAAACTTGAAATGATTTAACTTTTGAGACCTAGGGTACTTATAACTCAACAAAACATAAAATCGTTAGTAGTAACAAACTATATAGAATTTAGTTGAGTTCAAGCATACCCATTTCACCTCTCAAAAAGATGAACCGTTTCGCATCAAGTGCTTTCGTTAGAATGTCGGCGATTTGATAGTCGGTTCCCACGTGTTCCAAATGAATATTACCTTTCTCCGCATGGTCTTTGAGAAAGTGATATTTGATGTCGATGTGCTTGGTTTTGGAGTGCATGACAGGATTTTCAGAAACGGCAATGGTTGAAGTGTTGTCGCAGTAGATGGGACAATTTTCTTCGACGATATCATAGTCCACCAATTTCTGCTTCATCCATAGTATTTGACAGCAACAACTTCCCGCAGCGATATATTCAGCTTCGGTTGTTGAGACAGATACGGAAGCTTGTTTCTTACTTGCCCATGACACAAGTCGATATCCGAGGAAATGACAAGTGCCACTTGTGCTTTTCCTATCAATTGTGCACGCTGCATAATCCGCATCTGAATAACCTACAAGTTTAAAGTTCGAATCTTTGGTGTACCAAAGTCCAAGGTTAACAGTACCGGAGTGAGCCAATCATACCTCGATAGAGCGTTTGATCAACACGTTTACCTTTTAAATCTTTGTCGAGTTTATTGCCGGTAGCCATTGGAGTGTCGTATGATTTAGCGTTCTCAAGTCCAAATTTCTTGATTAAGTCCTTTGTGTATTTGGCTTGATTGATAAATATGCCTTCATTCATTTGCTTGATTTGAAGCCCGAGGAAGAATGTGAGTTCTCCCATCATGCTCATTTCAAACTTGCTCTTCATTAGTTTCTCAAAGCGCTTGCACAACAATTCATTAGTAGAACCAAATATAATATCATCAACATAAATTTGAACAAGTAATTTATGACCATTATGTTTGGCAATGAAAAGAGTAGTATCGATTTTATCGCAAGTGAAGCCTTTTTCGATGAGAAACTTGGATAGTGTATCGTACCATGCTCTTGGTGCTTGCTTGAGCCCATACAAAGCTTTCTGGAGTTTGTACACATGATTTGGAAATTGTGAATCTTCAAACCCAGGTGGTTGAGCTACGTAGACTTGTTCTTGGAGTTCACCATTTAGAAACGCGCTCTTCACATCCATTTGATATAACTTGAAGTTCTTGTGAGCTGCGTAAGCTAGAAATAATCTGATAGCTTCAAGTCTTGCTACGGGCGCAAAAGTTTTATCGTAAACAATGCCTTCTTCTTGCCTATAGCCTTGAGCAACCAATCTTGCTTTGTTTCTTATGATGGTTCCATTTTCATCCATCTTGTTTCTGATCACCTATTTTGTACCAATCACTCCTTGATCATTTGGTCTTGGAACAAGAGTCCAAACCTTACATCGTTCAAATTGATTGAGTTCTTCTTGCATTGCAACAACCCAATTTGGATCTTGGAGTGCTTCATCGGCCTTCTTTGGTTTGATTTGAGAGATAAATGCAGTGTAAGCATCAAAGTTTGTAGCTCTCCTTGTACGAACACCAACATTTAGATCACCAATGATATTATTGATCGGGTGACCTCTAAATTTACTAATTTCAGGAGGTAAGTTAGGTTGAGTCGTAGTAACTTGAACGTCTTCAATTGGTACATCTTCACCAGATTCAAAATTATCAAAATTTGGGGGATGAACTGGTTCAGAATTGAAACTAGGGTTAACACCAGATGCAGCAGTTGATATAGGCGCGTGGGAATAATCAAGAGGCGCAACATGTGAGTGAGGCGCAGCTGATGATCCATTTGGCGCGCCATATGAGGAATTAGGTGCAACTGATGTGGATCGATTTCCTTGAGTTGATAGATTCTGATTTTGAGTAGGCGCAACATGAATAGGAGCACCTGTTTCATTAAGCTCAATAGAATCATCAGCAATATTTGGAGCCAAATATGGCTCAAGGAGAGAATGTTCATCAAATGTAACATGTACAGATTCAACTATTACTAATGTAGATCTATTAAAAACGCGAAAAGCTTTAGAATGCTTGGCATACCCAACAAAAATACCTTCGTCGGCTTTGGCATCGAATTTACCTCTATGTTCGTTTCCGTTGTAGAGAATATAACATTTGCAACCAAAGATCTTGAAGAATGCAATGTTGGGAGTTCTACCACGCCAAAGTTCATACGGAGTCTTGTTGTGAAGTTTGTTGATGTGGGAACGATTTTGAGTAAAACATGTTGTGTTGATAGGTTCTTCCCAAAATTACTTAGGCAATTTAGCTTCAGCTATCATTATCTTTCCCGCTTCAATCAATGTCCTATTCTTTCTTTCCACAACACCATTTTGTTGAGGAACACCAGCGGTTGAGAAGTTGTGATCTATCCCATGATCATCGCAATATCGAGCAACACCGTTGTTCTTGAATTCTGTTCCATTGTCGGATCGAACACTAACGATATCATCTTCTTTTTGGGTTTGGAGCAGTCTGAATAAGGTGGTCAAAATGTCATAACAATCATCTTTTGAGATCATCATTTCCACCCATGTATATCTTGAATAATCATCCACCACAACTAGAGTATACTTGTTTCTTCTAATACTTGCGGTGGTGACTGGTCCAAATAGATCAATGTGAAGCAGTTGCAAACATCTAGAAGTTGAGGGATTGGTCTTGCTGGAGAAAGACTTCTTCGGTTGTTTGCCAAGTTGACACGCGGCGCACTTCTTGTCATGATGATCAGCAACCTTGGGAAGTCCTTTAACAAGGTTATTCCTGCTGAGTTTAGATAGATATTTGAAGTTCAAGTGACTTAAGCGCTTGTTCCACAACCAACTATTTTCGCTCACACTTTTAGCTACAAAACAAAGATTAGTACTAGAGTTCATACTATGGAAATCAATAATGTAAATATTTGTCTTACGATATCCCGTGAGTAATGTAGCTCCAGTTTTGCCATTCTTGATAAGACATTGAGTTGAGGTGAAATGGCATTCTAATCCTTTGTCGCAGAATTGAGATATGGATAATAAATTGTGCTTGAGCCTTTCGACGAGAGAGACTCTTTCAATGCACACTTTGTCTTTGTTGAGCTTTCCATATGCAACAACTTGACCTTTGTTATTATCACTAAATGTTACTGATGGACCTCTTTCTTCATGGACATCTTTTAATAAGGATTCATATCCAGTCATGTGTCTTGAACACCCACTATCGAGAATCCATTCATAATTTCTAGCTTTTGAAGATCCAACCATGAAACAAAGAACCTGAAATATAGACATTTAAGCAGGTCCCCTTTATTCCTTTTGGGTCCTAGAGTTAGCAACTTTTGACGACCCACTCTTGCTTGACCTTAGGATTTTTACGTCCTTTGGCATTGGGAGTGAATCGCAAAAGGCATTCCACGGTCTTGTGTCCAAAACAATCACAAATGGAACAATGTTGAAAGCCACCAATCACATGAGTTTTCACAAACTCTTTACTTTTCTTTGGGATAGCATTCTTCTTTGGGTCAGATGGACTAGCCTTAACAAAATCTTTCTTTTGAAATTTTGGAGCGCTTGATCTAGGAGGGCGCATAGGGCTAGGAGGCACACGGTGATGAGGCGCGTGGCTCCTAAGCGCATAATGAGCACTCGGAGAAGGAGCGCGCTTTGTTTCAAGAGGGATTTTGCTAGAGGATGATTCATCTGTAGCTATATCTTTCCCATTAGCTTTCCCAAATTGCTTCGTTGGGTAGACATAATGGAATGTTTGTCTTTTGACTTTTTCCTGTCCTTTTCCCATTGAATTAGAATGTTTTTCCTTGGGAATTTCAAAAGTTTTCTGTTTTGTAAATTCACTATCTCTTTCAGCACAGACATCACACTTAAAGTTGTCACTAGTTGATGAGAATCTCAAGCCACTTTTATCACCACTGGCTTTTTGGGCCTCAAAAATATTGTCCATAGTGACACGAGAATTGGACCACTCATTTGTAATCTTTTTGAGATCAGTAATTTGAGCGACCAATTCATCGTTTTTGAACTTTAAGAAGTGAGTTCTGTTCTGTTAGAAAAGTATTTTTAACAGTAAGAGGAGTCATGCTCTTTATCTGCTCCTTAAGGAGGGTGAGTTCAGATTTTAGAACAGTTTTCTTGGTCTTAAGCTGGGAAATTTCATCACATGATAGTGCTAAAGCTTCCTTCATATTATCAAATCTACTGATTACCTTTTCAGCCCTTTTGAATAACTTTTCTTGTTCAGCAACAATTTCATCATCGTTGATTTTAGGAATTGGTGCAGCTGGTTCAACTTGTGGTCTGATGTAAGTTCCCTTTCTTAGCTTGTTCCTTGCACTTAGATCACATCGGGCACACAATAATCCACCATCGCTTTGAGCCGGAGTAAGACATCCTTGTTCAATTAGCTCACTGATGGTTGGTCCTTTCTTCTTTTTTGCCTCAGAGTGACTAGCAGATTTCTTGATTGGTTTGTTCAAGTTTTTCATATCGGGAACATCCTTTGAAAAGTCATCGGAGTCATAGTCATTAATTTCAACATCATCTTCATCTTTTGCAATAAAACAAACGAGTCCATCATCGGAGTCTTCATCGCTCTCATCGGAGTCTGTTTCAATCCACGTGTTGTGCTCATTTGCTGGTGCTTCTTCTTCAGCAA
The DNA here is from genome assembly GCA_026119855.1 of Campanula takesimana. Taxonomy (NCBI): domain Eukaryota; kingdom Viridiplantae; phylum Streptophyta; class Magnoliopsida; order Asterales; family Campanulaceae; genus Campanula; species Campanula takesimana. The sequence goes on along the minus strand of JAOWBW010000115.1, from coordinate 1,715,630 downwards.
CCATTCCCTTATGACGAGTGAACTTGGGAGTGAATTTAGGAGTATGGCTGCTCTTATTTTGCATATACTCGAACTTGGGAATTGGGCAGCTCGATGCAAAGTGTCCGGGTTTCCTGCAATTAAAACAAACAAGGTTCTTTTCTTTTAGAATCATTGCTCCTTATGAACTTTGAAGGAGCTTTGCTAGTAGATCCTTGATATTTACTGGTTGAGCCGGGCTTGGTGAATTTTCTGAACTTCTGGAATCTCTTCACAAATAAAGCGAAGTCTTCATCGTCCATGTCCAATATCTCAGAAGTAGAAATTTGGGGATCGGAACCTTTCTCTTTCTGAATAGGCGCAGGCGCAGGAGGTTGGGCTTCCTCTCTATGTGCCACCATTGCAACAGATTTTGATTTTCCTTCAGTTTCACTAATTCGCTGAAGTTTGAGCTCATAAACTTTAAGATTAGCATAAAGGTTCCTTAAAGTCCAATCATCCAAAGTTCCAGCGTCTTCAAGAGCGCTAGATTTATGTAGGTATCTTGATCCAAATGCTTGGAGAAAATTGACATTCAAATCCTTGTTTGAAAACTTCATGCCAAGTGAAATACATAGATTGATAATTTCACAAAAGCGTTCATAAGTTTGTCTTAAGGTTTCTCTGGGGAGTTGAGAGAAATTGTTGAATCTCTTTTGTACTTCGTATCTCTTGTTCTCCTTGCAAACGGTATCTCCTTCTATATGCTCTTCAATGGCATCCCATAGCTCATTAGCAGTAGCACAATGCATGACTTGTTGTTTCATAGCCGTGCTTAGGGTGCTTAGGAGAATGTTTCTAGCTTTCCCATCATTTGCAACTCTTCTTGTTTCTTCCTCAGTCCATTCTTCTTTCGGTTTCAGAACTGTAGGTTGAGCAGCGTTGGTGCGTGGATTTGGATTCGATTTAACTGGAATGTAAGGTCCATAAACTATGGTGTCATGGAGCCTTTCGTCGATTGAGTTGAGATGGGTCAATATGCTGAATTTCCACACGTCAAAATGATCTTCATCAAAGACCGGAACGTGAGTGTAGTTTGCAGTTGCCATAGGTTTTGAGTTTTCTATTTAGAATCGGCACCCAAGCTGTTAAGCTTGAAAAACAAAAGTGTTTTATAAAGGTGTTTGCTCTGATACCACTTGTTGGTCCCAAAGGGCAACAAGGGTATGAAAAATAGCTAGGGGGTGAATAGCTGTTTTAAAATTCTTTTCGTACCCTTGATAAACTCAATTGCAAATGCTCACTTTATCAAATAAGCGTTATGATATGCGCCTAAGTGAGTGAGTGAAATGCACAGCGGAATTTAGTAATGTAAATAGGCGCAAAGTATGATAAAGGGGGCGCACACACACTCTAAGTATTTTGGCTCAAAGTGGGTGAAATAAGAAACTAAGGTAAATGATATAACAAACACAACACAGTTCAATCAATTAATCTACAATGAATAAACAAACAAATAGTTAGATATGATATGAACTTGAAAGGAAATAGCAGTAAATAAGTACGCGCTATTTGGAGAGGTTCGATCGGTGAAACATCTACGTCCTCTACCAAGATGGTTAGTCTTGGATTTCTAATGGAGATCTTATATAATGAGAGAGTGTTACAAATTACAATCGTTTGAGCTTATACAGTAACTCAAGATCTATATCTATGAAAGAACAAATCCTAGACAATAACCGGTGTATCTCTTAAAGAAAGATCTAAGTGATCAAACTTAAAGAGGTGTGTGTGTGATTTTAGATTCAAGGCTCTTTAGATCTTTGAGATTGAGAGCACAAGAAAACTAAAGTGTTTTTGCTTGAGGATCTGGGCTAAGGATGAAGATATGAGGATGTTCTTGAGAATTCTGGAAATATCAAAGGCAATCTTCAAATCTTCAACAAATGATTGAGAGAGAAATTCTTGAAATGCTTAGCCACTTCAAATGGTTGAAGTTATGGGGTATTTATAGTAGAGCCCAAAAAACTAGCTGTTGGAAATCCTTGGTGAGTCAGAAAAAGGACGGATGTGCTGTCGCTCATTGAGTGGAGCACTTGTCCTTTTATAGCCGTTAGACACATAACACAAATATGACCGTTATGGACAGGTGTCCTTAGATGCGGATGTATACGTGTTATATAACCACCGTTGGATCATTGGCGTAGTTTGAATCTTCTTCAAGTCTTCGAATCTTCAATAAATCACTGAGTGTTAAAAACACTTTTTTGAGGCGCATTGAGCTAAGAGGCGCCCATGAGCCATTGAGGCGCGTAGCATAGCTAGGCGCATCACCTTATGCGCGCGCGCTGGATAGGCGCATGGCGCAAAGGTGAAGGGGGGCGCATGGGGCGTTGAATGGAGCGCATAGGCGCGTAGCTCAAACTCAAGGAGTGATTTACTTCAATCTTTATCTTCTTGCCATATTCCTAAGCCTGTTCTATTACAATGGACTACCTAAAAAATGAAGTATAAATACTTCTTACATGTGGGTCTAAAGTCCATGAAATAAAACTTAGGTGATGGATCAATCAAATCTAATCAATCCTATTACATTAAAACTGAGATATAAGTGGGCATACCCAACAGCAACACGCACCACCGTCCGTGTTATACCCCATGACATCCCCTTAGCCATTTTCTACGTGGGGGATAGATGTCATTGGCAAAGTCTCACCAACAAGTCACAATGGGCACTCATTCGTGTTGGTCGTCGTTGATTACTTCACTAAGTGGATCGAGGCTCAATCCTACAAAGTCTTAAATGCCAAAAAGGTGGCTGATTTCATTAAGACCAACATCATATGCCGATATAGGGTACCTCATGAGATGATATCTAACAATGGCACGCACTTTGAGAAAGAATGTGACCAACTACTTGCAGAGTACAAAATAGAGAGACATCAGTCATCACCGTACCGATCACAGACCAATGGAGCAGTCGAAGCTGCTAACAAAACCATAGAGACCATCATTAGGAAAATGGCTAAGACTGGCAGGGACTGGCCCGACAAGCTACCTTTTGCACTCTGGGGCTATCGTACTTCGATCCGTACCACCACCGGTGAAACTCCATACGCCCTAGCCTATGGGATGGAAGCAGTGTTGCCAATCGAATTAGAAGTACCATCACTAAGGGTTCTCCTAGAAAACCAAGTGAATGAAGTTTCATGGTTGAACAGCCGTTATGAACAACTAGCCCTGCTAGATGAACGACGACTTTGAGCCGCCGAGCATATCCAAGCGTATCAACGGAGAATGGCCCGAGCGCTCAATAAGAAAGTCAAGTCCAGAGACATCAAAGAAGGGGACCTTGTCCTGCGTAAACATCGTCCTGGACCATTCAATCCTATGGGAAAGTAGGGACCAAGATGGATAGGCCTTTACATAGTCAAGAAGATCTTCTCCGGAGGAGCGGTTCAACTCGCAGACCTAGATGGAGATCAACTGCCGAAGCCCGTCAACATGAACAAGCTGAAGAAGTACTACTCATAGCTCTGTCCTCTATTTCAAAAAAAAAAAAAAAAACTCGCTAGGTTGAAAACCCGCAAGGGTAGCCTAGGCAAAAGTTAGATCCAAAGGCACGAGAAAAGAGGCCCGCTAGATTGAAAACCTTAAAGGGCGGTCTACGCAAAAATCAGGGTGTGCATAAAAAAAATAAAAAATAGGGGACAGTCTCGTACGAGAAACCTATGTCTCGTACGAGACATGTCAGTCAGCAGACATATTTTTCTCTTAAACAATAACTACGATGACCTGAGCTCTTTATTTAATTAATGTAAAAGGAGAACGTAGGCAGCCTTTTGGTCCGTTCTATTCAATAAATAAAATCAAAGTCTTGTTTTCTTATTAATTGAATGCATTTCAAGAAAGCAATAAGAAAATTTCTAACATGAATACCAACTTGCAAAAGAAAATAAATAAAATACTAAAAATCTAAACATTGGTCTATCTATTGCAATCTTTCGATACTCCTAGGTATCTATCTCTTCCTTAACTTAGTAGGGGCTTGACCACGGTCCGCCTTGTCATTCCTCTTCCTCTTATGCAAAGGTATCTCGAAACCGGGAGGAACATCAACTCTACTGAACACCGAGGGAGTCAGTCTCGCAATCACATGAGGCCTATCTAGAGCTTGGAATTTACCGGGAAGTCCGTTTGCTCTCTTCTCGTAAAAGTCACTATCCAGAAAATCTTGAGTGGCATCTACTCTGACATTAGAAGTATCCTCCTTAGCTTCCTTCTCCCTCAAATTCAAGCTAGGCTCGAATTGGTCCCCCAACAAAGGACGGCGAATGTCATCAATATTCTCAGCATTGGGACGGAGTTCTGTGAGAAACCAATCCAAATATTTATCCGAAAAATAGATGCTCCCTCCATCATGGCGAAGATTGGTCCAACGGTCCATAGTGGTGCTTTTCCCCCAAGCACGATCCAAGCTCGTAGAGAACTCTGAGTCCATGAAAGAAATGTCTCGAGACCGTCCCCCTAGCACGAAAGTGTCCTGCTGTTGACCGAATTGTCGCATTACCCTCCGAGCAAAATAGAAAGAGGAATCCCTCAAACCCGGAAGGACGACCCTGTCGTATCCAAGGGTATTAGCCACAAACCTCCTCACTTTCCAAAACGATGGGCACCAAGCAATATCATCGGTCTCCGCTTTAGCAAAAAGATGGGCCCACTCCCCAATGCTGAGGCCCTTCACCAATAGTCTCCGCCTATGGAGAGTATAAAAGGAATACTCAGTGGTAGAGTCCAACAACTTAAAATGTTCTCTGAGCCAAATAGTCAACAATAATGGACTTCCCCGAGTCATGAAGCCGGTTCGGTGTAGCTCATCAAGGCCATGAAGGGTCTCCCCCAAGATAAGAGGAACTATGTTGAAGGCCCGTCCTCTAGCTTGCAGAACGATGTCCACAAGCTCCGTGTCCGCCATGCCACACTTGCTCATAAAAAGTACGCTTCGGAATAAGCACAACGCTAAGAGGAAACACTGGGAATCCGCACCGTGACCGCGAGTCACCCAACCTTTAAATCTCCTAGGCAGAGCATGGAGATCAACATAGCGGTTATGAATATAACTCTGCGCCTCAGGAAGGCCTATACTCAATAAATCCCTGAGAGATTCCGCCGGTACCTTGTGATAGACAAAATTATAATACCTCGCAAGTGCACGAGCTATCGTCATAGCAATATGCAAAAGACAAGGGTCGAACCACAGAGACTTGGATTAATTCTAAGTTAGTTAACTATTTTAAAAACAATAAAATAAAAGATAATAAAATAAGATAAATGATCAACATGAACTAGCACATAAATGATAGGATTCACGGAATATAGATTCACAATCATCTTCCCTATGCTATGATAATAATCAAGTCATCAATCTCAATTCATGGATTCGTTCACTTATGTAAGAATTGGGACGGTTCGGTCGCCGGATTGCAATCCTATTATTTCCTTTATGTTAATACTTTCCGCTAGGTCTATACAACATTCAAGAAATTCATGAAGCATTCAAGAACACATGAACCTAAATCCTTTTGACTTCCGCTAGGTCCTCAATTGAATTTAATCATCAAAACAATGGTCAACGTACTATCACCCACGCTAGTGTAGCAATATATACCCAATATTTCTAAAGCCAATTTATATATTAACATATAATTGAAACTAAATAATTTAGCATGGAGAATATTTTGATAAACAAGAATGAGAAAGAATACAAAAATTATATTAAAGCATAGAATAGATAAAAAAAATTACCTCCAATTCATAGTTGGTTAAATTGTTCTTCATAGACAAAGAACAATCTCCCCAACCTTGCAAACCTTACAAAGTATTTACTAGCTACATGATTGATAAAAAATACTAAAAACCTAGTCTAGTATTTATAGGAGAAAACTAACCTAAAACCTAAACTAAAAAGGAATTATAAAATAAAAAGGAAATCAAAAGGAAAAGGAAACTCATAAAATCAAAATCCTAAAATAAAAAGAAAACTATATAAAATAAATTTGCTTGTTGTTTGTGCGGCTGACATTTAGGGTTGAATTCCAAATTTACACTTTAGTCCCTGAAGTTTTATAATTTTGCAGTTTAGTCCCAGGCTTTCAAATATTGCAGAATAGTCCCTAGACTTTTAGGTTGCTGCAGTTTGTCATTTAAATCTCTGAACTGGCAGATTGGTCCCTGGATTTTAGCAGTCTTTCACAGCAGTCCTTGGCCTTCATAAGTTTACTCCATTAAGCACTTTTCGTCCCTCCTTATTGTAGATTGAGCACATAACCACCCTAGACAACAAAAACACAAGAATACCCAAATCAAATAACAAAAGCTTGAGAACAAAGCAATAATTAAGCCTAAAAGTACCCAATAGAATGAGTAAAAACTCGCTCATCAAATACCCCCAAACTTAATCATTTACTTGTCCTCAAGTAAAAATAAAGAATAAAAATAAAACTAAACTACTAAACAATAAACATAAATAAATACTAATATGACTAAATGAAAAAAACTACTACAATATTTTGGTTCTCTCCCATAGTTAACACGAAAAATATACTACCACACGTCTCAAAACGGTTTAGGAACAAGACCATGCAAATGACTATACACTTGGAATAAATTAAATATTTTTCTTAGGCAAAATGATCAAGCTATAAATCTCTTGTGCATATAGAATATAAATACCATTCCTTAGCCTATCAAGATATAACTTTATAAAGCATAGTACCCAAACATTCTCTTATTCACTCAAACATATTAAAGCAAGGCATAAGAAAAATTCAACACATGATTCTCCTTTGATGAGCTCCCACACAATTTATCGCTTGATTCCCTTTTATATTTATTTATTTGTATATATATCCTTATTATTTCTGGCCATTAGGGTCTTCGTAGGTACAAGAATTTTTATTTATTCTTGGAATGGGGATTGGCACCAAGGATTGGGAATCATCGTATTACACATATCCCTTTTAATTTTGGTCTTATCGCATTTTTGCGAGCATTCGATTCAATGCTTTCACTCCTTGCCATTTCTCCCACTCTTCTCTCAAAGTCAAATTTAACTCATGCCTACCCTTTAATCACACAATCTCACATAAGATAATGTCAGGGTACTATAACTCGATAAAGATAATCAAAGATTTTAACACCCAAAGATATGGTATAATTTGAATAGAGCACTAGGGAGTTATAACTTAATCATGGAACCTAAGTTAAATATTTAATAAATTCCACCTGTACAGAAATTCACAAGCTTCTATCCTTATTTTCAAAACAAATTATCATTTGAGGTAGTAAACTAGTACAAGAACTACGAGAGAGATTTATTTTTTATTTTTTTTTTCAAAAGCAAGAAAATTAATTTGACCGCACCGAAGTTGCCTACGTTCCCCTAGGACAATAAGGGGCTCAGGTCACCGTAGTTCAAACCGGACAAGTAAATTAGAAAAACGGTTTTTTTATAAAAAAAATGAAAAACAAATAAATTAAAAAAATGCATTCCCACCCCCAAACTTGATTTGAGCAATGTCCTCATTGTGAGCCATAAAGTAACGAGGGACAAGAACACACATGAACAAAAAATAAAAAACTAAAAAAAATTTGACATGGTGATTATAGCTCCTGATTACACCATCTCCAAACCAACACTTACTAAAATATACCCAACAACCAGAAACTTAAACAATGGATCTACACTCCCTATTAATATCTCTACGCAATTCCCACAAACATAAAGTCAGTAATTGCCAGTCCAACAATTATGAGCACAGTAACTTTAAATTCATGGCAAAAGAAATAATCAAGCAGTTTATTGCATACCGACAAACTAAAACAGATTACCTCTTGCCGGACGAAAAATTGTTGTCGTGAGAGAGAACGAAAACTCTTGGTGAGTGCACAGATGCCAGAATTGGAAATTGGATGACAGCACTAGTGATCTGTGCGGCACAGTGATGGAGGTCGGCGTTGGGTTCTGTGATGGGTTTCCGATTCAGGTGAACGGGAGATGGAGGACGGCTGAGGGATTTCTGGATTGGAGATGTGCCGGCGATTTGAGGACTGTAGGAGAGAAGAGGCGCTGCGCCGGCGGCGGTGAAGGGGACCGGAAAATTAGCTGGACTACTGGACTGGCGATTGTGTCGTCCGTGTGAAGGAGAGGGAGAAAGGATAAATGGTTTTCCTTTTGATTTGGGGATTTCATTCCTGAGTTAACCCTTCCCCTTTTTATTTTTTATTTTTTTTTTCGGGAATTGAACAATTAGAAAGCCTATCTACGGCCGTTTACAATCCGACGTAAATAGTTGACACTTTTCCTTTTCTTTTCTTTTTTCTCTCCACATATACCACCCTTTTTACAACTTCTCAATTTGCCCCAGCCTTCATTTTTTTTTTTTACTGCAATCTGGTTCTTTCCTGCAATTACACTAAACAAAAACCCACAAGCATAATATCTTTCAAGAGAGAAAAAAAATGGATCAAAAGAAAAAACCAAAAAACTAAAAGCTAACAAAAATTAATAATAAAAACTGCAAGGTTTACAATTGGAGGCACTTTAAAATAAATAAATAAAAATATTTTTTTTGGAGGGTGACACTATTTACACTCCTCTAAACCCACAAACTCAAGGAGACTCTTTCGAGTGACACAAAAACTAAATGAAAAAGGATAGAGTATTTACATAATTGAGACGTGTCTCAACAAGCATAAATGCTAAGTTTTTTTGGGTTTTTTTTTTTAAGAAAAATAAATAATCAACATGAACTAGCACATAAATTATAATACCTCGCAAGTGCACGAGCTATCGTCATAGCAATATGCAAAAGACAAGGGTCGAACCACAGAGACTTTGATTAATTCTAAGTTAGTTAACTATTTTAAAAACAATAAAATAAAAGATAATAAAATAAGATAAATGATCAACATGAACTAGCACATAAATGATAGGATTCACGGAATATAGATTCACAATCATCTTCCCTATGCTATGATAATAATCAAGTCATCAATCTCAATTCATGGATTCGTTCACTTATATAAGAATTGGGACGGTTCGGTCGCCGGATTGCAATCTTATTATTTCCTTTATGTTAATACTTTCCGCTAGGTCTATACAACATTCAAGAAATTCATGAAGCACTCAAGAACATATGAACCTAAATCCTTTTAACTTCCGCTAGGTCCTCAATTGAATTTAATCATCAAAACAATGGTCAACGTATTATCACCCACGCTAGTGTAGCAATATATACCCAATATTTCTAAAGCCAATTTATATATTAACATATAATTGAAACTAAATAATTTAGCATGGAGAATATTTTGATAAACAAGAATGAGAAAGAATACAAAAATTATATTAAAGCATAGAATAGATAAAAAAATTACCTCCAATTCATAGTTGGTTAAATTGTTCTTCATAGACAAAGAACAATATCCCCAACCTTGCAAACCTTACAAAGTATTTACTAGCTACATGATTGATAAAAAATACTAAAAACCTAGTCTAGTATTTATAGGAGAAAACTAACCTAAAACCTAAACTAAAAAGGAATTATAAAAGAAAAAGGAAATCAAAAGGAAAAGGAAACTAATAAAATCAAAATCCTAAAATAAAAAGAAAACTATATAAAATAAATTTGCTTGTTGTTTGTGCGGCTGACATTTAGGGTTGAATTCCAAATTTACACTTTAGTCCCTGAAGTTTTATAATTTTGCAGTTTAGTCCCAGACTTTCAAATATTGCAGAATAGTCCCTAGACTTTTAGGTTGCTGCAGTTTGTCATTTAAATCTCTGAACTGGCAGATTGGTCCCTGGATTTTAGCAGTCTTTCACAGCAGTCCTTGGCCTTCATAAGTTTACTCCATTAAGTACTTTTCGTCCCTCCTTATTGTAGATTGAGCACATAACCACCCTAGACAATAAAAACACAAGAATACCCAAATCAAATAACAAAAGCTTGAGAACAAAGCAATAATTAAGCCTAAAAGTACCCAATAGAATGAGTAAAAACTCACTCATCACCTTGTCATACTTGGGCACCGCAATCACTCATGTCAATGGCATATCCAGGATAGCCGCCATCTCCTCTACAGTAGGGACCATCTCATTAAGCGAAAAGTTGAAGAGATGAGTTGAAGGATCCCAGAGGCGTGCGACTCCCTCCAGAAGGTCCCAATCCATTTTTAGGTTCTTCAAGGTGAAAAGAATCTTAAAACCGAACATCTCTACGAATCGTTCTTGACGATCCTTATCAAACGAGCGAAAGAACTTTGCTAAATCATTCTTGTAGCGTTCCACTAATTCTGAGTCCAAGGAGAACTCATCAACAATTATTGATGATGGGACGGACTTGCTTGGGGCCATTGAGAGCAAAAGGTTGAGAATTTTACTCCCAAAAAAAAAGTTCCCAGAACTGATTTAAGGCTGTGTGATATTCTAGGACGGACTAGAGGTGTTTATATACAAGTTTGGACACCAAATCCTCGAGGAAAAAGGAGAAACAGCCGCAGACTAACATGATGGCCCGTACGAGACATCGATGTCTCGTACGAGGTATCTCCCAATTCAGATAACAGAAACTCTGCTCAGATTTAGGTTACCTAATGAGTCAAAACATGCCTCAAACACCTCAGAAATGCACCCCAGACAGATCATACATCACATATAGATGACCCAACACGAATCCATCTCATAAAAATACCCCTCGGTTGACCAACCGGATGTGAATCAATCCATTTACACAGTCAAAAATAAAAACTAAACTTAACAAAAGTATTGTGTGTTAGAGTTATGAGTTAATTGTTGCATAGGTACAAACCAAAGAAAGAAAAATTGTCTTCGCCTACGCCGAGGCAATAAGTACGTCATCAACAAAGAGAGGGGACAAAGGGGATCCTATCTACTCGGGCATCAAAAGGAAGGAGACGTCGCCATTGCCACGTAATCACTCGTCCATCCAAGGTCTCTTCCCGCAAGAAGCCGACTCTGCTGACTGGCGAGCCAATCGGCCTAAGAGTCCCATGGCCTCTCTCTTCACCCTCTTGGCATAGGCCATGAACTGGGCAAGCCGTCCCGCGACCTCTCTATACTCGGCAATGGGCACCTGTTGAGAATAAACAAATAGAGATGTCAAAATCCTCAGATAAATGGTAAACAGAGAGATGAAATGATGAAATGATGGAAATGCCAAAAGAAGGGTCATGAATCATACCATGGTCACGTCAGCAGGAGGTACAAGCTCCTCAGGCATGTCATAATCAGCGGGAAAGTCCTCAATGCTCTCTATCCCCTCAGCCATGCTGTAGGTAAAAGAAGCTGGTCCGAGCTGTGGACGGAAATGGACATGGACAACTCCCTGGGCCTGAGCCTGGTCACCCTCAATGATCACCCGTGGTATGAGGCGATTCAGAAAATCAGCATAATCAGCCTCCAGAGACACATGGTCGAAAGCATCCTGACCAATAATGAGGTCCCCTCTCTTTTCCTCCTCGATGGCATAAGAGTTAAGCATATAGGCCGGCGGGTCCAAAGGGACAACGACATCGAGCCTGCCACCACCTTGCTGGCTAGAGACTCTCTCTCCTAAGTAAAAGCATCCCCCACCGAGGCCGACCATCAGCAACCTCATACCGGCAAACCCGTAAGCATGATCAATGCCCAAACTCCGCCAAGGAAAGAAAGCAACAGCGGACTCAGGGACGGCCTCCCATCTATCAAAATATAGCCGCATGCGCTCCACCGTCATATCAGCCCCCTCTGCCTGCTCATCACGGGTATACCTGTTACCCCAGTGCCATCTCAAAGTATCCGGGAACATAACGGTGTTGTTTCGAAGATTAAAAGTGAAGAGACCAAACATGGCGTAACCCCAGGCCTGCAAAATGGGAGAAACATAGAAGATGTCAATATACAATAGCTAAAATAAAAATGCTATCAAAATAGACTGGGGCTTAAATAAAGGAGGAATACAGAAGAAGATGAGTATTATACCTCCCCGGCATGACTGTAGCCGCCTAAGCCAGCGTTCGCACTATCCCACGAACTCTCATCCATGGCCACATAGCAGTGGGCCAAGCCTTCCAATCCCCAACTGGCATCAGTCACATGCTGCGTATCCCACAGGCAACTCAACAGAGTAAACAGGGCAGTCGACGCATGATTTGCAAACAGCGTCTCAGAAAAAGCCCACCACAGAAAGCCGCGGACAGCTGCAATACGGGTGTCAGTGAGGTGCATCTGACCAGCATTGATAGTAATATAGGCATTAACCTTGCCCCTCAAAGCCTTCAGAGGGACACCCTTACCAAGGGTGCACACAGAAAAGCCCAGAAAGTACCTCATATCATCACCACTAGGAGAGAAATCCGTATCGACCTCAAGTGGATCACCGGCAATAGAAAGCCCAGTAATGGCATGAAAATCAGTGGGAGTCATGGTGACCTCTCCCCACCGCATGTACATGGTATGCGTGTTGTCCCACCAGCGCTCCCGAATAGCTTGGAGCAAGTGAACGTTCCTCCTCTCACCGACTAAGCCGTCAAAGAAGGGCTTAAGCCCGAGATTCTCGATCTCTTCCTTCATCTCACCATTAAGAGTTGCCCACCTCTAGGCAATCACTCGTACACTGCCTCTATAGTTATCGACAACTCTGAATGGCTGCAAATAACAAAGGCAAAAGAGACGAATGTCAGAAAAATCGGTAAAATCCTCATTTAAGCGTTTTACCCGAAAAGTCGCAGAATTGCCTAAAACTACAGTCGAAATCATGTACTACTATACTAAAATGATTTTCAACGACAACAAGGATGAAATTCCATCAAAAGATCAGCCATGCATGGTAAACCCTAGCAGCGACAATTCTAGACGAAAATTGACAAAAGTCGAACTGCAAAGGCACCAAATTGAGACATGCAACAACGAAATTGACATGGAAACTCAGTTAAAGGAAGAGATCCTTACCCGCCTCGTCCGAACGGCGTAAGAAATATGATCCTCGGGGAATGGGCACAACTCGTCTGTCGCCCACACTTTACCTCTCATATGCATACCAAAAAGATGTTCCTTATGACAACGGTTTGCACCGGCCATTTGAAAGGGTTAAGAATCACTAGAGCTTAGTGAAAATGAATATTTTTGAGTGAAAAAAACGCCTAGGGTTGAGATTTCCCGAAATGAAATGATAAAAGTGATTTGAAAATCATTTTCAGCACCTGATATCGTCTCTGATATGCGTAAAAACAGAGAAGTCTCGTACGAGACATCCTTATCTCGTACGAGATATCCCCAGAAAAATCTCAAAAAACCCTCTTTTCTTGGGAAATTCCAGAAAAGCCCTGCTTTTAACAAAAAGGTCAGAAAAAGCCCTGCTTTTGACTAAGAGGTCAAATCTGAACCCGGTTCAAGCTGGAACATTGAGTCGTCAACAAAAGAATATTTTCAGAATTGGAACAAGCAAAGTTGTTTCTCAGTACGAATTTATTCTCACCGCACATCCAAGATCATGGGTGAGCAACAAAATCTGCATCAGCAAACTCTAAATCCCACGACTGTTATCGAGACGTATGTTAATGGCACAGGATTTACAAAACCGGGTATCCCACGACTGTTATCAAGACGTAAGTTAATAACACAGGATCCCACCATTTAGAGTCCCACAATTGCCATCGAGACGTATGTTAATGGCATAGGATTCACTTTTCCGACGAAGAGGCAATCTCGTTGGAAGGAGAAGCAAGGATCCAAGTAATTGGCGTCTCCTCAACCAGTGATCCCACAATTGTTAACAAGGCGTACGCTAATAACATAGAATTCACATCCCTCAGAGTCCCATAATTGTCATCAAGGTGTAAGCTAATGGCATAGGATTCACATTTTTCGACGTAAAAGCAACCTCGTTGGAAGGAGAAGCAAGGATCCAAGTAATTGGCATCTCCAAACCCAGAGTCTGATCATTGTTATCATGACGTATGTTAATAACATAGGATTCCCACCAGAGCTGAAGGCAGTTCGTCATCAACAATAGGGCATATTCAGAATTGGCGTAAAAGAGATTGATTCCTCAGTATGGATTGCAACTGGAGACCGTTCGTCATCAACAAAAAGGAGTATATTCAGAATTGGGTCAAGGCCATTGATTCCTCAGTATGGGTTACTCTCTAAACTCTAAGCTTTAGTTACCGCAAGTATTGTTTTCAAAAATGATTTTCCAAATTACCTTAAACCCCGTTTTTGCGTGTTTTCGGAGTTGAACTACGTTTGGTCTGATTTCCTTCCGAGGAATACGTAGGCAGATTTCTAGCACAACCATACCCAAAGTTCAAAATGGCATCTTTTCTATCGACGACGTTACTTCATCCATAAGTATCGTCGCCGAGGGGCTCTGTAGACACCCCATTTTGGACGTTCATTCATAATCACACTACTTCTGTGTCTCACCTTTGATTTGGGTTGAAACTCGTTAAGTTGGACATGTTTCGTTAAGTTTCTGACTGACTCCGTTAGTCAGGGGCCGAAATGAACATTAAAACTACTGCAGAGGGCAAAAAGTGAATTCCAGCACTTAGATGTCTCGTACGAGACATTGATGTCTCGTACGAGACATCCCCCTTGACAGTCGGGTTTTGGTCAGTTTCCTTGTTGATCTCAACCCCTTTTCTTGGTAAACACTCAAGCAATCCGGGAAAAACCTAATGGGTGATCCTAGAGTCCAAAAATACCTCTTGGTAAATCAAGTCTTTGATTCCCATCCAAACTTACCTCCTTGGCTTAAACCCTAGGTTAAGAACTCCTATAAATATAGAGGTTCTTGAACCGAAAAACCTCTAGAATGGTCATTCACCCAAAACCACTCTAAATCTGATAAAAGAGGTCCTCATAATCAGCCTCTCTCCCTCACCCATGAAATTCCAACCTTCATAACACCATTCAAGTCAAGTTCATCAGATCATCAAGGCCTTTAGTCAAGGCCATCCATAGGATTCTCGAAGAACGCTTAGGTAAAACTCTTTGTTTTCTACCTTCTCATCCTCTTCTTTGTCTTTGAAGTAGTGTGATTCTATTAAAGGATCAGCCTAGAGCCTCTCCAATCCATGGAGATGGTCTCGAAGCATATGATCCGACATCCCAAATAAATAAGAAATTATTTATTTGTTTGCTTTTATTTTGGTACATGAATGCATAATATTAATAATGATGATGATGATTTCGTAAGCAAGACCGATCCTAGATCGGGTGGATTGGGTGCTCCTTGACCTTCCCAATCCATAACTTAACCCCCGAACTCAAGAATCTCACGTTCCGTGTTCCGTTCAATAACATGGTGGCGACTCTCAAACCAAATCAAAAAGGTAAAGCGAGGGAAAACTTGCTCCGGACACAAACAGGTTTACCCACGAACTAAAAAAAAATATTTTTCTTTTTATTTGTCTCTTTACTTGCGTAAAAGTATTTGCTCTAAGCTTCCTCCCCAGCATTCTCCATCATCCTTGAACTACGCTGGTCTGATTCCCTTCAAGGGATACGTAGGCAGCCTTTGGCACGACCAACCCATCATTCAGAATGTCATCTCACCAACATTCTAATGAAAATAAGAGCTATTCATCATCTCCATCAAAGCCACAACATCTCCATCCCGAATCAAGCAGCCATGGTAAGTGAAGGTATGAACATCATCCATCAAAGCTCCTTTCAAATCACATTGCACACAAAAGCAATTTCTCCATCTTTACAAAATCTCTCTCATACAATCTTTGCTTTCAAATCGCAACGCACCACAAGCACAATTTCTATTTCACATCTCACACAAGCACATATATCTACAAAGCATACACATAACAGGTACAAGAATTTGGACTCACAAACGGGTCCAACCAATGGATTCACAAACGGATTCAGCAAAGGGTTCACAAACGGACTCAACCATCGGATTCACAAACGGATTCGACCAATGGATTCACAAATGGATTCAACAAAGGGTTCACAAACGGACTCAGCTATCGGATTCACAAACGAATTTGACCAATGGATTCACAAACGGATTCAGCAAAGGGTTCAAAAATGGACTCAGCCATCGGATTCACAAACGGATTCGACCAATGGATTCACAAACATATTCAGCAATGGGTTCACAAACGGACTCAGCCATCGGATTCATAAACGGATTCAGCAAAGGGTTCACAAACGGACTCAGCCACCGGATTCACAAACGAATTCGACCAATGGATTCACAAACGGATTCAGTAAAGGATTCACAAACGGACTCAGCCATCGGATTCACAAATGGATTTCGACCAATGGATTCACAAACGGATTCAGCAAGGGGTTCACAAACGGACTCAGCCATCGTATTCACAAACGGATTCGACCAATGGATTCACAAACGGATTCAGCAACGGGTTCACAAACGGACTCAACCATCGGATTCACAAACGGATTTGACCAATGGATTCACAAACGAATTCAGCAACGGGTTCACAAACGGACTCAGCCATCGGATTCACAAACGGATTCGACCAATATATTCACAAACGGATTCAGCAACGGGTTCACAAACGGACTCAACCATCGGATTCGACCAATGGATTCACAAATGGATTCAGTAAAGGGTTCACAAACGGACTCTGCCATCGGATTCACAAACGGATTCGACCAATGGATTCACAAACGGATACAGCAAGCCATCGGATTCACAAACGGATTCGACCAATGGATTCACAAACGGATTCAGCAATGGGTTCACAAACGGACTCAGCCAACGGATTCACAAACGGATTCAACAAATAGACTCACAAGCGGGTTCAATAATTGGATTCACAAACGGATTCAACAAAACGGATTCACAAACGGATTCGGCAAATGGATTCACAAACGGATTCAACAAAATGGATTCACAAACGGATTCAGCAAACGGATTCACAAACGGATTCGGCAAATGGATTCACAAACGGATTCAGCACACCTCTTCTATCAACAAAAGTCACTCACACAGGGAGCACACCTCTATCTCTCGCAATTTCAAATTCCTTCTTTCATTGAGTCTTTGCTTTCTTTTCTTTCTTTTTCTTTGTCGATGTCCTCGGCGGTTGTCTTTCTTTCGTCGACGCATTTTGCTTTGCAATCCACGTCGCTGAGGGGCTCTGTAGACACCCTGCCTTAGACCTCTCACCCCGATTGCATACATAGTATTTTTATTTAACTCATTTTCGTTAATTTATGTTACTTCAGTTAAGTTCCTAACTGATTCCGTTAGTTTTGGACTAAACTGCATAACAGAGTTAACTTTTAGGGGCATTCTGTCATTCTGTCATTTATCACCTACGGGCACCTCCGACACTGCTTGTGGGATGCGCGCGCGTCTGGCCCCTAAAGCCGGACTCGCGCACCTCCCATTATGGCAGTTACGGATTGCAGTCTTTTCCCTCCTTTTTCTTGATCACAAAACCCTCTTTTTACATCCAAGTTCATCCCCCCCCCCTTATTCCATAACTCCCAAATCCCATATTATAGCATTTTCCCTAAAACTAAATATTTGATCTTTATTTTATTTGATTTTCTATTTATTATTTAATTTTCTTTATTTTCTTATTGGTTAGAAAAGCTTCTTTCCCTCCTTTCTCTACCTATTTAAACCTCTCATTTCTACCTTAGAAAAGGACCCAACTTTGATTATCTATCAAGAACTCTACATAAATTCTCTCAACAAGAGTTCGAACAACAAAACTCTACACAAATTTCTACACAACAACTTTTCTACAACAAACACCACTTTCTCACCAAGTATGAGGTCCTCTTTCTCAAGGTACAATTTTACCTCTTTTCTTCTCTTATTTTACATGTCTTAGTCAATGTATGTAATCCCCATCAATGGGACATGACTAAACGACCACTTTACTACATTAAAGTTGGTTAAGGTCATCTCCCTACATTTCAATCTTTACTTCAATTTACTCTTCTTCTCTTAATGTAATCTTTAGCTTAAATTAATCAATAAAACAATTTATCTTTTATTTCTCTTTTCTTTCCCTTGCAATTGTTAGCACATTTCTCATATAAATTGAAGGACTTTTTAGCATTAGAACACCTTTAGTAGCAAGACCCGCGTAAGCGGGGCGGAGTGGGTGTTTATGTACTTCCCACTCCGTCACCTAACCCCCGAACCCTTCTCTTCCCGAATCTTTGATTTTGTACATAAATTAAGCTATTCTTTAAGTTTTTCTTATGTTCCATTAAAAACATAGGAGGCGACTCTACAATATAAAATCAAATATACATCCTAGGATAATCCACCGCTCTAGCCAAGTTGAGGTTTTCCCAGGGTATCTACATCTATATGCTTAGACTTTGATGAACTCTTGTTGTTACAAGACTGCCGTCCGATTGTCACAATAAATCTTAAGTGGTCTTTCGACACTTGTTGACAATTCGCAGTCCCTTAATAAACTTATGCAGCCATATAATTTAACTAATATTGGAATACCTAATGATCTCAAGATGATCCGATTTCAAATATATAGGCACGTAGTTCTTTAATGTTTTTGTAAATATCTCATCATTCTTTTGGCTGCAACCCAATGTTCTCTCCCTGATTGCTTTGGTATTGACCAAGCATCCCAACAATGAATGCAAGACTTACGCATACATTAAGCTTCCTATTGCTGATGCAAAAAGGGATCTTTTCCATATTTTTGGATTCAAAATTACCTTTTAGGACACTGTTTGAGACTAAACTTGTCTCCTTTAAAAGTAGGGGTGTCATGTGGTTTACAGTTATGCATGCTAAACCTTTGTAATACCTTTTCTATATAGGCTTTTGTGATAATCATAAAACACCTCGTGAGCGATCACGGTGAATTTGGGATCCTAATACAAAAGATGCCTCACCAAGACCTTACATTTCGGGGAAAAATTTCTTAGTTTCCTTAAGAAGGTTCATATCATTACTAGCAAGTAAAATATCATCCACATATAATACGAAAATTATAAATTTACTCCCACTGAACTTATGGTATACACAATATTCACCAACATTCGTTTCAAAACCAAATAAAAGAATAACTTGATTAAGTTTTAAGTATCATTGACGAGAAGCTTGCTTGAGCCCATAAAAAGATTTCTTAAGTTTACAAACTAATTGATTAGTTTGATCCAAATGAGTCACCATTAATGTCTGCATTAAGGAAAACTGTCTTTACATCCATTTAATGAATCTCAAGATCAAACGGTGATACTAGTGCCATAATGATCCTAAAAGCATTTTTAGAAGATACCGGAGAAAATGTTTCTTTATGATCAATGCCTTCCTTTTGAGTAAAACATTAGCGACAAGACGAGCCTTATATCTTTCTACATTACCTTGTGAATCCTTTTTGGTCTCAAAGACCTATTTACACCTAATAGGTTTCACATCTTTAGGTAATGGAACAAGATCCCAAATGTCGTTGTCTTTCATAGATTTTAACTCTTCCTTTATGGCATTGATCCACTTATGAGAATTAGGACTATTAATAGTTTCATGAAAGGTGAGAGGCTCATCTCCCACTAAACCTAAGTGTCCTTCATTATCGGCAAGATACACCTTATAATCATCCGAAATTTCACTCCTTCTTACTCTATTGGATCTCCTTAAGGGCACCGGTTCTTCCTAATTTTGAGGTTTTTGAATTTCATCCTTATGATCAACATTTTCATGTTGTTCAATATTTATAGGAGAGTCATTGTTTTGAATTGTATGTTCCTCTTGGATTTCAGGTATAAAACCTTGATTTCCAATGGAAACTAAGGGAAGAGGTATAGAAATGGATGCCTCTTCCTTTCAAATTCAAAATTATTCCTAATTTCCCCTCAAAATTCAACATCCTCAAAGAACCTAGCATTTTCCGTTTCAAAAAGGTTCTAGTTTTCGGGTTGTAAAATTTATAGCCCCTAGATCTCTCGGCATGCCCAACAATATAGCTACTAACAGTCTTAGCGTCCAGTTTTGCCCTTATTAGGCCTATAAGGCCTAGCTTTTGCTGGACAACCCCATACTTGAAGATTATTTAAGGACGGTTTCTTATTCGCCCATAATTCATAAGAGGTTTTATTAGTAGCTTTAGAGGGAGCTCTATTGAGAATATAAGTTGCGGTTTTTCAATGTATCGCCCCATAATGAGTGAGGTAAGGAAGTACAAGAAATCATACTTCTTACCATATCCTTAAGGATTCTATTATGTCTCTCAGCTACACCATTCATGCAAGCCGTACCCGGCATAGTGTAGTGAGGGACAACCCCACACTCTTCAAGATTGCAAGCCAAAAGGACCCGAACGTCGTTCTCCCGAACCGTCATTCCGACCATAGTATTCACTACCACGATTGGACCCAAGTTGACTTTCAACTTCGGCCTTATAAGACTTGAAAACGTCCAAAGATTGAGACTTTTCATGAAGTAAATAAATGTACCCATAATGAGAGTAGTCGTCTATGAACGTAATAAAATATTTTTGACCATTCCATGAAGGGGTAGTGAATGGCCCACAAATACCCGTATTTATTAGTTCCATGACACTTGATACTCTCGAGGATACTTTTCTTTAGTGTTTGTAAATTTTCCTTTAAGGCATTCAATGCAAAAGTCTTTTTTCCGGAATATCAAGCTTGTTTAAGATTCCTTTTGACACAAGCTTGTCAATCCTCCTCTTGGAGATATGACCCAAACGCTTATGCCATAAGGTATAAGAATTTTCCCTTGATAACTTTCGCTTTCTACTTTTGGTTTCATTATTATGGGATTCTTTTATTTTTTGAATAGTGTCAAGCAAATAAAACTATCATTACTTGACAAAGTACTTGTACCAACAACCTTGGAATTAAAATAAAAAATCACACTTATTATTTCCAAATGAACAAAATAACCTTTCTTGTTCAATATTGTGATAGATATTAAATTCCGTTCAAACGACGGTACAATAAATGCATTATTTAATACAAAATAATACCTAGTACTTAACAAAAATCCTTATGCCTATAACTTCAACCGAGTTCCCAGCTCCCATATAGATGAATTTCGCATCTTCACTGGGTATTCGGTAATTTAAGTAACCCTGCATAGACATACTTATGTGAGTTGTTGCACCAAAATCCAACCACCATGTATATTCAGGAATTGAAACCAAATTAGCCTCAGTACAAACAAGACCAAATGACATACCTTTCTTAGCACGCCAAGCGTGATACTTAGGGCAGTCGTACTTCATGTGAGTGAGGTCCTTGCAAAAGAAGCATTTCTTTTCCTTATGACCATTAGATGATCCCTTAGGCTTCTTATTACTTGCAACCACAATTTCCTTCCCTCTTCTCTCTGTCCCATGAGAAGAGGTAGATGCCAAACGTTTCTCAAGAATATCAAGGAATGTTTTAGCATCAACATCCTTGGAGACACTATTCAAAATAGTCTCTGGGACAACAATATTCATGATCATTAGGCTTACACGGTTGGAGCGTTTCCACTTCTCAGCATTTAAGCAATCTTCTTGGGTGCTTTCATTAGTGAGAGGAAGAGGAAATGGTTCCCTTAATGCGAGATCTATGTCCATATATCCTAATATCATTGTCATTTTATTTTTCCAAGTTTTAAAGTTAGTCCCATTTAGCATCGGTACGGTACTCATAACAGCAATTACGGATGAAGCAATAAGTAAATATGTTGGAATTTCGAGAACAAGAATGAATACAAAACATGAATAAGAAACTACACAATGAATAAATGATTAATTATATCAACGAAAACCATCAACAAGACAATTAACATGACATCAAAATTAATCATTGAATTGCGAGTTGACTCATAAATAATTGCCTTAGGTAACAAACAATTTGAACAATATTTTAATTAAATGCTTAATCTTCCTTTGGGCCGTCTTAAGCATTTAACAAATGTCAAGATCTTCTTTGGAAAATTCATTTCATTCACATATCAACTTATACATTCAACACTTTAACAATTTTGGATTTATATAACGTTAATCACTTTGGCGATAATATTATTTAAAAATGAATAAAATTGTTTAAGCATATAATTAATCACAACTTATGGTTTGAAAATGTACGTTTTGCTCAAAAGGGAAACAAAATGTGCATTATTTATGAAAATCTCAAAAGGGCTGTGAACAGTGTCTGCTCGGCTGAGCATTTAGAGAATAGCACGGCCCGGCACCACTTTTATAGAAACTATGATTTTTGGCCAATTAGTGCACGGCCTCGCAAGACCAAAGACACGGCCGAGCAATGTGATCCGGTCCAACCGGGCTTTTTAAAGAACCGCCCGGATTACCCTTTCACTAAAGCCACCGATTCATATACTGAAGGTGCACACGGTCAAGCAGATCCCTTGACTCGGCCGTGCAGAGTGATTTTCTGCACTTTCTGAATTTTGTCAAAACTTTTCCCAAAACATGAACAATGAGTAGATCCACATGGGTATGCATTATACAACGTATAACCATGATATTAAGGGATAATCTCGTTTTTAAAACAATGGAATCAAGCAAGTAGATCCACATAATTATGCATTACACATAACTATGCTATGTAGGGATAGTCAAGCTTGAACCATTGTGTTCAGTGATCAAAACTTTCAAACCTTTTCTTAAAACTTCAGATGATGAATATCAGCACTCTAAATAAATAGAGCCTCTAAACAACATCAAAATCTTTATGATTCAACAGGAAAAATGAATCAAATAAAGCATTAAAGCTTTTCCAAAAGAACTCAAACCAAACCAGAATATGAGCGGGCTCTGATACCAATTGTTGGAACAATTTTAATCCCTTGAATGTCATACTCTATTCTGGAATAAGTTTGAGAAGGAGATGAAGGCGGAAGCGTATACATGTTGAATCCATGATTGATGTTGTAGGGAGAAATAAGAAGAAGAAGAAGAAAGTATTGAGGGGACGGAATTCTTCTAAATGATAAATGCCTTTCTCTCTAGATCTTCTAAGAATGAATGAAGAGTATGAATGAGAGAATAAGAGAATGTAGTATATTTCTAGGCTTGATGGAAGGGCCTTTATATAGGAAACAAATAGGCACTTCATTTAGGGACCACACCCTTTCAACCTAAGTGATGTTAAATTACCTTTTTGCCCATCAATATTGGTAATATTACATCCAGGAATTTTACACATTATTATTATTAACTACACTTTATATTAACATTATAATTATGATTTTATGTATGAAAATACTATATGACTTGTTATGCAAACCATGTTCTAACAAAATCTACTTGCGCCTGCTATCCCACTTCGCCTGAGTCTCTCATAATTTCACAATGAATGAAGGATTTTGAAACCACTCAAAATGATAAGAGGAAGTCTCTGGTGCGGCCGCCGCATTGGGGTGCGGCGCCGACCAAGACCCTTTTTTTTTTTTTTGGCCCCCACAACCTTTTTTCCTCCCACCAAAAGTAACACTTCTTATAACGAAATGTAACACTTTTGTTTTTCAAATGTAACACTTTTTTTTTTTAAAAATGTACCACAAATTTGATGCAATAGATTAAAGATAACATAAAAATTAACGACTAAATTGATGTAACACTTTTTATAAAGCAATGTAACATTCTTTTTTCAAATGTAACACTTTTTTTTCAAATGTACCACCCATACTTTTTTTCCTCCCAACAAAAGTAACACTTATTATAACAAAATGTAACACTTTTTTTTTCTTTCAAAAGTAACACTTCTTATAACGAAATGTAACACTTTTGTTTATCAAATGTAACACTTTTTCCCCCCAACATTAACATAGGATTGACAACTAAACTAATGTTACATTTTATAAAAAATGAATGTAACATTTTTTTTCTCAATTGTAACACTTTACATTCTTAAATGTAACATTATATATGAAATGTAACAATTTTTTATTGAGAAAGTAACAATTGAAATGCAAAACCCAATTTTTTTTATAAAAACTGCTGTTACATTTAACAGTAGAAAAGTGTTACTTTTTGAAGATGAAAATGTTACTTTTATCAGAACAGAGTGTTACATTTGAGATGACAAGCAGATCAATTTATTTTTTTTGTCTTAAAAAGTATGTTTTTTTAAAAAAAAAATCAAACCATATCATGACCTATGTAGTTTTCTTCGTCTCGTCGAGACGAACACAACGGTATTTTTAAATTTTTTTTCTGAGTTATAAATCTCAAGATATAGCATTTTAAAGTGTTTGGGTTTTTTTTTTTTTTAGAGACGACACGTGGCAGCGCGCGGTTGGGCGAACCAGATGTGGCTCACAGCGCGCCACGTGTCGCCTGAGGAGTGGATGAGAGCTGGATACCGGGCGGGTGGGTCGGGCGGGCGGGTTTGACCCGCGGGTTTTGACCCGCCGCACGCCCGCCGCACCAAATGGGCCGCCGCATTCAAGAATTAGTCAAATGATAATCAACATGTATGAAACAGTACCGAGTAATTAGCACAAAGGAAAGATTGGACTGAACAACAAAAACCAGGCGCACGCATAGTGCAAACCATGCGCAAACAAAGAGTGATTTTTACTTATATACTCATCATTCTCCATATTGACTACTTATTGACCAATCAAAGCCATACTAGTATTATAAGGCCATGTACAATAAGGTGATTGAGAGGGGGTTGAATGTGGGTTCAACTAGTTGAGGGGGTCCAATAAGGTAGTTGAGAGGTAGGGGGTTGAATTGGGAGGTTGAACAAATTCAACCGGGTTGAATGAAAAATGAGGGGCCCCGCCATGGACACGCGTCGCCTCCTGGTTGGTGCCGACATGGCGCGTGCGCCTCACCGCCGACAGAGGCGCGTGAGGGCAGCGTCCAATATGCCAGTTTTTTAGATATGATTTTCAACCTAAATTTTCGAGCTCAATTATTTTACAGCAAAATTTTTTATTTTATTTTTTTTTTCGCGAAAATTCTGGATTTTTTTTCTCTATAAATTGATATAACTTTCATTTTATTTGTACACCAAAAAAAAACCCTCTCTTTTCTCTCAAAAAAATCTTAATTATCCTTCTTTAACCCCTTATTTTTTAAAATATTCATCATCTTTTTAGTGAAATGGATCCCAATAATCCGAATAATCCTTATTTCAACACTCAGAATTCAAGTAATTTTCCACCAAATTACTACAATCCTAATGATTTTCAATCGCCAAATCAATTTTCTAACCAACCACGTCCTCAAAATGTCCCACAATTTTATTATCAACCAAATGTCATGCCTTCAGCTGTACCCACCTGGAATCCATATTATGGTATGCAATTTCAACGACCTCCACCACCACCACTACCCTCTCAAGAATCAGAATAGTCAAATGGAGCACGAAGGACAATATAGTGCTAATCAGTGGGTGGATTAAGTTTGGAACCGACAGTGTAGTCGGAAAAAATCAGAAGAGCGAAAATTTTTGGGGTAAGATTGTTGAATATTGTAACGAACATTGTGAATTTAACCCTCCCCGTGACGTAGTTTCATGCAAAAATCGTTTCAATTATATAAACGCCAAATTGGGCAAATGGGTAGGTGCATACGATAACGCTAAGCGTATGCAACAAAGCGGGTGGTCGGATAATGATGTTTTGAAAAAAGCTCACGAATTATATAAAAATGCTAACAATAGCACTTTTAATTTGATGGACGAGTGGATAGCTACCCGAGATCAACCACGCTATGCAAGTCAGGTTGGAGGAAATACTGGATCTGATAGCAGTGGATCTAAGAGAGCACGAGAAGGTGATGTAGGTGATTCAAGCTCGGTTGGATCCATTCCTCGTCCTATGGGAAGAGAGGCAGCTAAGAAAAAGGCGGGGAAGAAAAAAGTGGGGTTGTCACCGGTAAAGGAACAAAAGTGGTCAGAATTCGTCAACCTCAGCCACTCATTTTCTTATAAATAACACTCTCTTCTTTCATTCTTCCTACACCAAACATATTCTTCTTTCCTTCTCCCTACATCAAACACTCTCTCCTTTTTCAGAATTCCTCCTACATCAATGGATCCATCTGGATTTCTTCCTTTTGATGTCGAAGCCTACAAAAGGCAACTTGAAATTGAGGAGAGTTTTATCATAAACGAGTTTTTTGATGATAAACCTCCGAAAAAAACTCGAAAAAATTTGAAAAGAGATCACGCTTTGCACAATAAGAGCCTGATTGATGACTACTTTTCCGAAAATGCTATGTATAAAGATTATTTTCGGCGCCGATATCGGATGCAGAAACATGTATTCCTCCGCATCGTCGAGGATCTTTCAAGCCATGACACGTACTTCACACAAGGATCCGATTGTTCCGGCAGAGAAGGCCTATCTCCATTAGCAAAATGTACCGCAGCCATGCGATTGTTAGCATATGGTATGTTCGCTGATTCTATTGATGAATACATTAAAATAGGGAAAACTACAGCGTTTGAGGCATTACGGAGATTCTGCAAGGGGGTCATTCAATTGTACGAGGGTCAGTACTTGAGAGCCCCAAACGAAGCTGACCTGCAAAGAATTCTTGAGGTCAGTGAGAAGCGGGGGTTCCCAGGGATGATCGGGAGTATTGATTGCATGCACTGGGAGTGGAAAAATTGTCCTACTGGTTGGGAAGGTCAATTTACTAGAGGTGATAAGGGAACCACTACGGTTATTCTTGAAGCCGTTGCCAGTCATGATTTATGGATATGGCATGCTTTTTTTGGATGTCCGGGAACATTAAACGATATAAATGTTCTGGACCGATCACCAGTTTTCGATGATCTTGAAGCAGGAAATACTCCACGAGTCAATTTCTTTGTGAATGAACGTCAGTATAATATGACATATTATCTTGCTGACGGTATCTACCCCTCTTATCCGACCTTCGTCAAATCCGTTAAACTTCCTCAAAGTGAAGAAGACAAGTTATTTGCAAAATACCAGGAGGCTTATCGGAAGGATATAGAACGGGCCTTTGGAGTGCTCCAAGCTCGATTTAAAATAATTCGAGAACCAGCTCGAATGTGGCAGATAGAGGACTTGGCTATGATCATGAGAGCATGTATCATATTACATAATATGATCGTTGAGGACGAACGTGGTACGTATTCTCAAAATTGGCTTGACTATCAGGATCAGCCTGGGGCAAGTGGGTCTAGTACACAACAACCATTCTCAACTGAGGTATTACCAGCGTTTGAAAATCATGTACGTACTAGATCGGATTTGCGTGATCAGAGGGCTCATAAACAATTGCAGAACGATCTAGTCAAACACATATGGGCAAAGTTCGGAAATCAATGATTTTTAAATTTTATTGTACTGTGAGTCGAGTCTATGTATCGTATGTTTTTTTTTGTTTTTCATCATTTGTGGAACGAGCTTTTATTGTAATTTTTCTTATTTTTATTAAAATTAAAATATTTTCGTATTTATTTAATTGCTTCGAAAAAAATTAATTAAGTTTGAATTTAAAAAAAAAATCTCGAATTTATAATTAAAAACATTAATAATTTATTTTTTAATAATAAATTATTAATATCAATATTTATTTTTAATTATAAAAATAAATATTGTAAATAAAATAAAAAGTGGTGGGGTATAGAATGATGAGTTGGGAGGAGTTGAATTTTAAACTAAACTAGCTTATTGTGGGAGGGGTAGTTGAGAGTGTAGTTGAATGATTAAGTGGATGGAGAGAGAAGATGAGGTGTCGTAATATTAAGGTAGTTGAATGTTTTTGGGGGTTGAAACTATTGGACATGGTCTAACTAGTCTCCTAGTAAAATACCAATATGTCACTTTAACTTTTAACTGGGATAGAGTGTCTTTTCAATATTATATATGTTTATAATATCATGAGACTCTTTACCCTAATCAATTATAACATCCGGTCAACAATGAGTATTAGAGTTTCATAAGGCTTTGACTTTCTCAACTATCTCATAAAGAGAGAGTCCGAATTTATTTGATTACTTTAACTAATCCAACTCAATAAATGATTAATTATACAAGTAAAATTATAATCAAATTTAACTAGTTAAAGTATCCTAACTAATTAAATTAGGATTACTTACTTTAGTTAAACTACATGTAATATTAAACTAAACTAGGTAGTGACCCGTCGATACTCAACGGGGCATAGAAACCAACTAATAAAAAAATACAATTTAAATTTGTGTCTTAAATTCATAAAATAATAACAAATAGTAACTTATATTTTGGAAGAAATAATTACGTTACTCCTTCCGAAAAAAAAAAAAAAAAAAAAAAAAAACATGTAGTAGAAGAAGTAATTTTTTTCATTTTTTTTTGTTGTATAGTTTTCAATAAAATTTTGCCACAGTTCACCTAAAGTACGCTTGTGTACTATGCATACAGTGTCTTTATATATAATTTAAATAACTTTTGTGAAATCTTACATTCTCAATGTTCTTTTTATGAATAAGGAAGGTTAACATAGTAATTTTGAGTACTAATCGAAATCATCCTTAACAACATACTCCCTCCGTTCCGGGTAAGTTCTAACAATTTGTCATTTTTGGCATTCCACTTAAGTTGCAACAATGTCAAATAAGGAAACTATTTATTACTTTTATAATCCTCTACGCATTCTCTCTCTTCCTCTCAACCACTCATTATTCTCCATTCATTCTCTTTCTTCCTCTCAACTACTCATTATTCTCTACTCATTCTCTCTCTTCCTCCCAACCACTCATTATTCACCTTTCTTAATTTTTGTGCTTCCCCTTCCATGTTGCAACTTACCCGGAACGGAGGGAGTATATTTTGGAACAAAGAGTATACATCATAATATAAAATACAATACAATACTAAATTGTATACTCTCTCCGCCCCAAAATAACTTGAACTAATTTCTTTTTTGGGTGTCCCATTTATAAAGCTCACCTCTTAAAATGTTCAACTTTAATTACTCCCTCCGTTTCATAATACATGACGTTTTAGGAGCAATTTTTTGTTCCAAAATATTTGACGTTTTACTGTTACTATTACCAAGAAAGAATTACTCTTGTTTACCTATTATACTCTTATTCATTAATTGTGAACTATTTCTTGTATAAGCATAGGTAATTGGATACTTTTAGGGGCACATATGTCTTTTTAATATGTATTAATTGCATTTTTTTATATGTGTGAAAAAGTCTAAAACGACATGTATTATGAAACGGATGGAGTATTTTTTTTTATTTACCCTATCCTCCTTATCATACTCACATATTTAAATTGCTGGTCCCACTCTCAAATCACCATAACCACTTTTACACTTACAATACTATTGAATATATACACTGCATCCTCGATTCCCGTGCAACTCCAAACTGGTGCAAGCTGTTTTAAGACAGAGAAGGTAAATGAATCGATGAGTTTGAATTATTTCTCTACGGCTCAACCTGAAAGCACTCATCATGATTTTCTTTGTATTTGTGTTCATGCGATAACATGACATGATTGATGAAACTTAAGCAAATATTGGAATCAAAAAATAGTTATTGGTAAAAAAAAAAACACTATCTCTTTCTTTTTAGTCTGTTCACTTTTTGCTATTTTGGGTGTCTCATTTGATTGTTCACAACCCTAAACTGGTAAGTTTATATTACTCTTTATTCAATGGACCCAACTGTCATACTCATAACAATTATTCCACTCACAATTTCAACCCCACTCACATATCACATCACACTTTTCATACTCACAACACCCACTAAACTATTAATATTGGTTTAAAAAAAAACTATTAATATTAAATATTTTCCTTAAAACCCGTGCGTTATCAAACTATAAATAAATTTAAAATCGGAGGGAGTAAGTACTAATATAGATTGCTCTGCCTCTCCTTTTACGGCCAATTCGAAATGAGACCCATTTTTTCTTCTTCTCGAAAAATCTATCTCAAAACCTAATTCCTAGAAAATTCCAGAAATGTTGAGTCCACCATTTTCTCCTTTAATACATGAACAACGTCATGCAGAAACAACAATCATCGCCATTTCCCATCACTATCATATTCCTCGTGTTATTGAGCATTACTCTCCCTGTATCTATAAAGTAAATGAATGTCTTTTTTTATGACACAAGCTTTAAAGTGATGAATTATGCGTTCATCGATTTAGAATTGGAGATTCTTTTTAGTTTTATGTACTCCTTGTAAATCATAATGACTGTTATTTTTCTACTAAATTTTAGTTAGAAATGATTACTATTGTTTTAGAAGTATTACAATATTTAAATTTTACGATCACCCTTACATCAAAGTTTATTATGTTCTTGATTGTTTTATTGAATGAATGAATATAACAAATGAGCCAATTTATATGATAATTAATTTTACGATCACCCTAAATCATAATGACTGTTATTTTTCTACTAAATTTTAGTTAGAAATAATTATTATTGTAAACTTCTTTTGTGCCCCTAGCATTGCCCTTCCGAAAATCACAATCAACTACAAATTCAATAGATATGCATTTTTCATCTTTTTTTATACTCCAGTAATAATGAACTGGGATCGATTTTTTTGGGAAGAAATCACACTAATGGGGATTTACAAATAAATCACAAAGCATGAATGTACTTTTCATTCACTAACCATGTAAACCCTCAATATATATCTGAAAGTACCTCAATCTGAAATTAACCAACTTTAGAGGAACTCTTCTGATAGGCTGAGACTCACTAAGATAAACCTAAAATTCCAGGACTATTCTGGAATTAAAACTTAGAAAAATCCAGAAGCTCGCCAGGCTAAGCCGTACGGATGGTTTGGACGCGGGAGAGCCCCAGCCATACGGCTACTATGGGTACCCTCAGTCCCTATAAATTAAGACTCTTGCTGATCATTTTAGGGGGGAGAAAAATCATTTTTGTGTGCAAACTCTGCCAAACTGGGAGCAGATTAGGGATACAAACACATTCTTGAGTGAAAAGAGAGAGAGAAGATAGGCTTAGAACCAAAATTGGTGAGGCTTCCTTCTCCCCATCTTCTCTTCATCTCATACTCTATTTCATTTTGCCTTAATCATATTATGTCTTTATTATTCTTGCAAATATTATGAATTAGAACCAAGTCCTTGATGTGAATCAATGGTACCCTCATGTTCTATGCATGATCAAGGGTTCAAACCTAAGATGATCAAAGCTTGTTATCATTTAATGTCTCTTTACATTATGTCTTTATATTAATGCACTTTACATTATGTCTTTACATTAATGCACTTTACATTATGTCTTTACTTTTATGAAATTTATATTATGTCTTTACATTTATGCAAGTTAAATTTCATGTCTTTACTTTTAAGTTGATTTTATGGTGAAATGATCAAGTTTGGATGATAAAGTTTCAATCTTTATCATTCAAACTTTGATCGAACTCCAATAATGTCCATTTGGATGGTAAAGACTCAATCTTTATCCATCCAAAGGTTGATTTCTTACTTCCCCAAGGCTTTTCCTTGGATGAATCATCCATTTGGATGTTAAAGTTTCCATCTTTAACCATCCAAATGATGATTTTGGCTCAAATGCCATGTTCATTACCTTTCTTAATTTTTCCCCAATTATTGCCTTGATCACACCCAAAACCTTTTGTTTTCGTGTTTAATTAGTGATAAAAAGCATAGGGATGATTCAATTCAAGTTTTGTGTGAGTAAATAAACTGGAAAAATGTAAAACAGTTCAGTTTCAGCAGAATGCTCTGTTTCTGCCTGAAACTGGACTGATTTCTTGACAATCTACAAAAAACCCCAGGGGTGACCTTCCTAGCCGTACGGCTAGTTTGGTCAGAGGGGCGATTTTTTCAGTCTTTCCCCTCTTCTGTTAAACCGTTTACAAAACAACCCTTTTTTGTTAAGTTTCTAACTGATTTTGTTAAAAGTCAGTTTCTCCCATTTTCAAGAACACACACACACACACACTTGCACAATTTTGGTTAACAAACTTAGGGAGACTTGGTTTTTCTGAGGCACTTTGGGTGAACTACCGGTTAAGTTCTTCCCAAAATGTAACCTGACCTCCGAATCCTTTGTCTCTAACCTTTTTTCGTTAAGTTTGGGTTTAAAGTTAAACTAACGTGGCGACTCCGTTTTCCGTTGACAATTTTATGCAGGGCAGAAACATTCTGTTGGTCCCTTTGCTTCTGCTTGTCCAGGTTCCAATTTACAGCCTCTACTTGTGCACATTTACCTTCATTTTCTTAGCAAAAAATGGACTTTCAAAGCTTGGTTATGCACAAATTTTTTTTGGACATAAAATTGGGTTTTCAAGGCCTCATTGTGCATCACCCCTCTTTTGAAAGTTTAGTTTTTCAAAACCCTTTTGTTGTGCACAATCTTTTGTACAAATTGATTTTCCAAGAGCCTTGCTCCTCTTGCAAAATTTTTGGTTTTCAAAAACCTTTGGTTGTGCACAACCTTTCCATGTACAAAATTTTGATTATTGCTTGTTCATATCCTTGCTTGATTACTTGTGCAACTGCTTGTTCATTATACTTGTTCATATATTGTTCATACATTGTTCATGATATTAAAACAAATTGAAAACTCCTATTTTGACTCAAAAGGGAACATAGAAGGCTTCACACAACGCGCAGTTGACCTTGTGCACGTTCCAAAAACCCTTTAAACCCGGGATGGATGCCACGATGCAACTTGATTGGTGCTCTTGTGCCCTTCTCGCACGCACGGGTCTATTCCACCTCCCCTTCCGAACCGAGTCAACCACACATTTCCGTGACACACAAATACCGTGACCTTGGTTTGTTTTTGGTCTAGCTCACGTCATCACGTCCCTAATACGTGCCCGAAGTTGATTATGGCCAAGTTAATGCCCGGGTCACGACTCCTTGTGAAAGCAAGTATGACCAAGGTCATCTTTAACCCGGTCCTTGACTTATGTGTTGATGTTAACCATAATTAACCTAAGTCATGTATTAAGGATAGGGTGACACCGTGTCATTAATCCCTAATGTTTGATTCATCCTAATCATCCTTAAGCCCAAGGTTGAGGTTAAAGAACCCTCGTTAAACGAGGTCATGCCAAATTTTCGTTAAGACAATGAGCTAATCTTGACCTTAACCGAGGCTTAATTATGATAAGAATGGCCCATGCATTGGAACTTTGCGACACACTAGATCCTAGGAATGGTTCTTTTGGTCGGTGGAAGCCACGTGCCCTATAGGACCCTCGCCCGGGACAGTCCGTCCTTGGGAGTGTGCAATACAGGTGAAATACGAGGGGCTTATAGACGTAGTGTTGGCCTCCACTGATCCAGGATTTAGGTTAGTTGCGAAAAAGAAGAGAAATCTTTTCCAACCATCTAAGGATAAAAATGCGTTTTAAAGAGAGCTCGAACAATAAATGAAAGCATGTTTTTAAGTTGCGCTCTAACGTTTGTTCATGTGAAATATCACCCAATAAAAATGTTTTTTTTTAAGAAATGAAATGGGTGAATTCCCCAAAGTGCATGGCTCGGGTCTTTCCCCAAAATTTTACCCTTCGAGTCAAATCAGTTTTCCCTTCCGAGTCGAATCTCCTTGTGTCAAAGTCTATTTCTTACTCAAAGCATGGTTTTTCCGAGAATCTCGCCAAAGTTCCCTTATGGCTTGTTGGTCCCTTTTGTGATAGGAAGCAATGGAAGCTAAATCCATCACAGCAGAGCCTGATATAAGGTTAGACGCTTAATCCCGACTAGAAGGACGGGTAAAGCTTCTGGAAAAGATGGTTAGCACAATGGGAGAGCGGATTCAGAAATCGGAAGCTAGCCGCAATGGGGTAATCAATATGGTCCAACAGCTTCATGAGGAAGTCAAAGAAATCCTTCACGAAAGAGTTGAAGAGATATGGGAGAAGGGTGGCAGGAAGTTCAAAAAGGACATCGAGGAAAGGTGTGATCGCCGATACGAGCTCATGCACAGCCGAGCAGAGCTAACCGATGAGATGGAAAGGCATAACTCGAGGCATACCTGTAAGGATCCCGCCCCGTGATGAAGGTCAACACGTGTCCAAATCCGGGATGGTTCCAAACACAATGGCACAATTTAACGGAGTCGCCACACTTTGTTAATTTTAAACCCAACAAAATGAAAAAGGTTAGAGATAAAAGGTTCGGAGGTCAGGTTACGGCTTGGGAAGAGTTTTACGTCACCCAAGCCGCCTCGGTCAAAACCGAGTCTCCCTTGTTAATTAACAAAAGTGCATGTGTGTGTGTGTTTTAACGGAAAATCTCTGTTTTTAACTGTTTATCAATTTTAACTGAACAAGAAGGTTTTATTTGCACAAAAAACAACAGAACAAGGGGTAAAAGACTTGCAATGAAATTAAGTTGCTTGAATGGACAAGACTTGCAAGAATTAAGAGATGAACAACAATAATATGAACAAACAAAAGAGATAAGATGAAGAGAATGATGGGGGAGAAGGTGGCTTCACCTATGTTTAGTTAGGCCAATCTTCCTTTCTCTTTCATTCTCAAAACACTCTCAGGAGCAATTTTAGTAGAGTAACACTAACAATAATCTTTTCTCCCCCCTGGAATGATCAGCAAGGGGTTCAATTTATAGGGGCTGACTGTAACACCCCGAAAAATTCTATTTTCCATAAATAACAAAATCTCACAATTTACATTTCGAAAATACTATACAAAGCCTCACTAATAATTTTAAAATGCTCCAAATCAATTCCTCGCTGTCCCGAACCACGGTCAATCGCCAACTGCAAAAGTCAAACTGGAGGGGGGTGAGCTGGGGGGCTCAGTAAGAAAGGGGATACACAATATCACAGAAGCCAATGGAACACAAACACCAAATAACAATGTCCATGAAATTATAAATATGGACATGCCAATAAGACTCGCATTTCATAAACCAAACAACCGATCAATCATACTTTACAGTCCGATGTACTAATTATATTCGGGTCCAGTGACTCAACCAAATCAACCGAATTGTTGGCCGCCCTCGACGGAGCCGGACCCAACACAAACACAATAACCGAGTCCACTGCGACCGTCACATAATTAGATACATCGCAACTGTTCCATATAACAAATCTCATATTTGAGAGCAATTAACACACAAAGCATGTTTTTCAAATAACCGTAATATTTACTAACCAAATTCAATATCAAAACAATTACCAATTGGACTGAACAAATGATATACGTATCAATAAAACAGAGTACTACGATAAGACGGGTATAAAAGAAATGACACGAAATCGATACTGCGTAGTCTCTCTTACCTCAAAATACTTAAATCAGGATCACCAAATAATTAACTGATTGACTCACGACCCAAAAACTTGTTAAGACATAGCATTTTATTTTGCAGTCTCTCGGCATATATTTTGAAGTTCTCCCTAAGGCAATGAAAGCTTAAGTACTGTCAATGCAGTTTTTTTATTATTAGTGCCACATATGAGTCACTAGGATGGACAGCTCAAGAGAACACGTCACCCACAAAAGCCATGCAAATCACTTGTTGGCAACCCGTCTATTTTTGTAAGAGAACAAAGGGACCCACTTTTTCATTTCAACAATTTAATTTCTTACATAGCCTAATTCGTCCCAATTATTTTTGATCAGCCCCAAAATGTCGTGCTTAACTTTCGGGATGTTACAATCTTCCCTACTTAAAAGAATTCGTCCACGAATTCTAAATTCCATAAATAACAAAATGTCACAATTTACATTTCCAAAATACTATACAAAGCCTCACTAATAATTCCAAAATGATCCGAATCAATTCCTCGCTGCCCCGAACCCCGGTCAATGGTCAACTGCAAAATATCAAACTGCAGGGGGGTGAGCTGGGGGGCTCAGTAAGAAAGGGGATACACAATATCACAGAAGCCAATGGAACACAAACACCAAATAACTTTGTCCATGAAATTATAAATATAGACATGCCAATAAGACTCGCATTTCATAAACCAAACAACCGATCAATCATACTTTACAGTCCGATGTACTAATTATATTCGGGTCCAGTGACTCAACCAAATTAACCGAATTGTTGGCCGCCATCGACGGAGCCGGACCCAACACAAACACAATAACCAATAACCGAGCCCACTGCGACCGTCACATAATTAGCTACATCGCAACTGTTCCATATAACAAATCTCATCTTTGAGCACAATAATACACAAAGCATGCTTTCCAAATAACCTTAATATTTACGGACCAAATTCAATATCAAAACAATTATTAAATCACGCCGAACAAATGATATACGTATCAATAAAATGGAGTACTACGATAAGACGAGTATAAAAAGAAATGACACGGAATCAATACTGCGTAGTCTCCCTTACAGAAAATAAAGTACAACGGAACACCAAATAAATTATCCAGACTGTCTCGAACTCGCACAACTCACTGTTCAACCTTCATCCATACTGTCAAGCTTGGCTAAGTAAATATAACAGCACATTTCTCTAACTCTCGGATGGATTGATTGACTACAAAAAGATACATTTTCTCACTTAATATTCAATATACTAGGAAATACTAATGATAAGTCAACAATGAAATACAACAAAAGAATACACCTCATATGGAGTGAAATTGCTGCCAACTAAACACAAAACGGGGGCCACAAAGAAACTTGCTGTCAATTTGGTAAAGGAAAAACGTGGCCCACAAATCTAAGTCACCACCTAGCCCGTTCCGTCCCATAATCCTTTTACATTATTTATTTAATTTTTTCATCCATCTCAAAACGTCGCGCTTAATTTCGGGGATGTTACAATCTTCCCTCCTTAAAAAGAATTCGTCCGCGAATTCTACTTAATCTAGCTCTCAATTATCTTATTCGAATACCGCAAGATCTTATCCCCGAGCTAGCTCACAAGCCTTAAGGTCGGGGTTCCGCTCTGATACCAACTGTAACACCCCGAAAAAATTCTAAATTCCATAAATAACAAAATGTCACAATTTACATTTCCAAAATACTATACACAGCCTCACTAATAATTCCAAAATGATCCGAATCAATTCCTCGCTGCCCCGAACCCCGGTCAATGGTCAACTGCAAAATATCAAACTGGAGGGGGGTGAGCTGGGGGGCTCAGTAAGAAAGGGGATACACAATATCACAGAAGCCAATGGAACACAAACACCAAATAACTTTGTCCATGAAATTATAAATATAGACATGCCAATAAGACTCGCATTTCATAAACCAAACAACCGATCAATCATACTTTACAGTCCGATGTACTAATTATATTCGGGTCCAGTGACTCAACCAAATTAACCGAATTGTTGGCCGCCCTCGACGGAGCCGGACCCAACACAAACACAATAACCAATAACCGAGCCCACTGCGACCGTCACATAATTAGCTACATCGCAACTGTTCCATATAACAAATCTCATCTTTGAGCACAATAATACACAAAGCATGCTTTCCAAATAACCTTAATATTTACGGACCAAATTCAATATCAAAACAATTATTAAATCACGCCGAACAAATGATATACGTATCAATAAAATGGAGTACTACGATAAGACGAGTATAAAAAGAAATGACACGGAATCAATACTGCGTAGTCTCCCTTACACAAAATAAAGTACAACGGAACACCAAATAAATTATCCAGACTGTCTCGAACTCGCACAACTCACTGTTCAACCTTCATCCATACTGTCAAGCTTGGCTAAGTAAATATAACAGCACATTTCTCTAACTCTCGGATGGATTGATTGACTACAAAAAGATACATTTTCTCACTTAATATTCAATATACTAGGAAATACTAATGATAAGTCAACAATGAAATACAACAAAAGAATACACCTCATATGGAGTGAAATTGCTGCCAACTAAACACAAAACGGGGGCCACAAAGAAACTTGCTGTCAATTTGGTAAAGGAAAAACGTGGCCCACAAATCTAAGTCACCACCTAGCCCGTTCCGTCCCATAATCCTTTTACATTATTTATTTAATTTTTTCATCCATCTCAAAACGTCGCGCTTAATTTCGGGGATGTTACAATCTTCCCTCCTTAAAAAGATTTCGTCCGCGAATTCTACTTAATCTAGCTCTCAATTATCTTATTCGAATACCGCAAGATCTTATCCCCGAGCTAGCTCACAAGCCTTAAGGTCGGGGTTCCGCTCTGATACCAACTGTAACACCCCGAAAAAATTCTAAATTCCATAAATAACAAAATGTCACAATTTACATTTCCAAAATACTATACACAGCCTCACTAATAATTCCAAAATGATCCGAATCAATTCCTCGCTGCCCCGAACCCCGGTCAATGGTCAACTGCAAAATATCAAACTGGAGGGGGGTGAGCTGGGGGGCTCAGTAAGAAAGGGGATACACAATATCACAGAAGCCAATGGAACACAAACACCAAATAACTTTGTCCATGAAATTATAAATATAGACATGCCAATAAGACTCGCATTTCATAAACCAAACAACCGATCAATCATACTTTACAGTCCTATGTACTAATTATATTCGGGTCCAGTGACTCAACCAAATTAACCGAATTGTTGGCCGCCCTCGACGGAGCCGGACCCAACACAAACACAATAACCAATAACCGAGCCCACTGCGACCGTCACATAATTAGCTACATCGCAACTGTTCCATATAACAAATCTCATCTTTGAGCACAATAATACACAAAGCATGCTTTCCAAATAACCTTAATATTTACGGACCAAATTCAATATCAAAACAATTATTAAATCACGCCGAACAAATGATATACGTATCAATAAAATTGAGTACTACGATAAGACGAGTATAAAAAGAAATGACACGGAATCAATACTGCGTAGTCTCCCTTACACAAAATAAAGTACAACGGAACACCAAATAAATTATCCAGACTGTCTCGAACTCGCACAACTCACTGTTCAACCTTCATCCATACTGTCAAGCTTGGCTAAGTAAATATAACAGCACATTTCTCTAACTCTCGGATGGATTGATTGACTACAAAAAGATACATTTTCTCACTTAATATTCAATATACTAGGAAATACTAATGATGAGTCAACAATGAAATACAACAAAAGAATACACCTCATATGGAGTGAAATTGCTGCCAACTAAACACAAAACGGGGGCCACAAAGAAACTTGCTGTCAATTTGGTAAAGGAAAAACGTGGCCCACAAATCTAAGTCACCACCTAGCCCGTTCCGTCCCATAATCCTTTTACATTATTTATTTAATTTTTTCATCCATCTCAAAATGTCGCGCTTAATTTCGGGGATGTTACACTGATAGTGCCCAAAGTAGCCGTACGGCTCATGTTGGCGACCTTCTGGATTTTTCAATCTTTTAATTCCAGAACAGTCCCTGTGTCTATATTTTGTCTTAGTGAGGTCTTGGCCTATCAGTTTATCCCTGAATGGTGCCTAGAATTCCTCTAAGTTGGTCAAATTCAGATTGTGGTACTTATAGAGCCCCTCGGCAACGTCGCTTTTGAAGAAAGCGGGGTTGTCGATAAAACAAGCATCCCAATCTGATGGGAGGACGGAATAGCCGATTTGTTTTATGGATGGACCTAGAGGTATATGATTCCTACGTATCCCTATTCGAGGGAATCAAGCCTATCGTAGTTCGAAAGAAGGTGAGAGATTTTAAGGCTACTCAAACCTATGGGCGACCGTCGAGGTCGGGTGGAGAACTTAGGGTCTCAAGCCTAAGGGCGACCGTAAAAGGTCGGGTGGAGAACTTAGCGTCTCAAGCCTATGGGCGACCGTAAAAGGTCGGGTGGATAACTTAGCGTCCAAGCCTAAGGGCGACCGTAAAAGGTCGGGTGGAGAACTTAGCGTCTCAAGCCTAAGGGTTTGGTCAACACTAACTATGAGATGGTTGACTAACAAGCATGGTCTTACATCATGGTCAACTTGACTCTATGGGAGAGGGTTGACTAAATGGCTGGACTTACGAAGGACTTCCGGGGCATGGTCAACTTGACTCTATGGGAGAGGGTTGACTAAATGGCTGGACTTACGAAGGACTGCCGGTTCGTGGTATGGGAGAGGGTTGACTAAATGGCTGGACTTACGAAGGACTGCCGGTTCGTGGCCAACTTGGCTCTATGGGAGAGGGTTGACTAAATGGCTGGACATACGAAGGACTGCCGGTTCGTGGGCAACTTGGCTCTATGGGAGAGGGTTGACTAAATGGCTGGACTTACGAAGGACTGCCGGTTCGTGGTCAACTTGGCTCTATGGGAGAGGGTTGACTAAATGGCTGGACTTACGAAGGACTGCCGGTTCGTGGTCAACTTGGCTCTATGGGAGAGGGTTGACTAAATGGCTGGACTAACGAAGGACTGCCGGTTCATGGTCAACTTGGCTCTATGGGAGAGGGTTGACTAAATGGCTGGACTTACGAAGGACTGCCGGTTCGTGGTCAACTTGGCTCTATGGGAGAGGGTTGACTAAATGGCTGGACTTACGAAGGACTGCCGGGGCATGGTCAACTTGGCTCTATGGGAGAGGGTTGACTAAATGGCTGGACTTACGAAGGACTGCCGGTTCATGGTCAACTTGGCTCTATGGGAGAGGGTTGACTAAATGGCTGGACTTACGAAGGACTGCCGGTTCTTGGTCAACTTGGCTCTATGGGAGAGGGTTGACTAAATGGCTGGACTTACGAAGGACTGTCGGGGCATGGTCTCAACCTATAATGACTATTCTGAGTCAAGGTTTGACTTGGGTCAACTCCATCTTTGGGGAGTTCGACGGGAAAACTGGTCTTACGTCCGACTAAGGACTGCCGGTTCGTGGTCTCAACCTATAATGACTATTCTGAGTCGAGGTTTGACTTGAGTCAACTCTACTCTACGGGACGGTTGACACATTTTCTTGACACCGAAGAAGGGCCTAGGGGTAACCATTAAGGCACATTGTGGACGAAAGAGTCCAAAACTTTGGAAAAATCATTTTGAGAGGAGATCAAAAGCATTTTGCTTGAAACATGGTCTTTGATAAATGATGCCAAAAGGGAAAATTTTGGAAATGCTTATTCCTAAAGGCAAATCTTTTAACAAAGCATTTTAGTCAAATTTTTGATTTTAACTTAACCGTGAGGTTTGTTATGCATAAAGTCCTTTGGAGCTTTGTCCATTTCTTAGGAGCGATCGGGAGTAAAGAACCCTTTTGTCGTCGATGTTGGGGTAGCCCCATGTCCTTCTCGTCGTTGATGTTGGGGGTAGCCCCATGTCCTTGTTGGCGTCAAAGGCGGCATAGCCCCATGCCCTTGTTACCATTGATGTCGGGGTAGCCCCATGTCTTTGTAAGCGTCGATGGCGGCGTAGATCCAATGTCATCTTTTCACCTTCGAAGCGAGGTTAGGAACCCATCCCTTTTTCATGACGCACCCTTTCTTTTGCCTAGGCCGCCCTTTCGGGTTTTCAACCTAGCGGGCATCTCTTTTGCGTCTTTTATGGCACACCCTGTTTTTTGCCTAGGCCGCCCTTACGGGTTTTCAACCTAGCGGGCTAGTTTTTTGGTGCCTTTCTCTTTTTCCTCTCTCTTTTTTATGAGTGATCCAGCCGACTCGATAGAACGGGACTTTAATGTATTATTTTTTTTATGGAGGAAACATGCAAGGGCATTTTATTTGGGTGAGAGTCCCTTTGTTTTGGTGAGCTCTTTGAGCAATTTATCATGAAATGGAAGGAAGCCCTTGCTTGACAGAATACAAGTGTTTAGCTCTTTCCTAAGATGTAGAGAAGAAGTCTTGTCAAGACATTTGAAATTTGCCTTAGTTAATATCATCAAATGATTGCTTGAACGGACCATGTCTGTCATTAAGTCAGGATTATAGCAAGCAATTAGCCTTAACATGTATAAATGTTGTGATCAATTAGGATTAAGATTCGATCAATGGCAAGATCAAAAGGTGTTTATGGAGAATTGGTCCTTGTCTGGTAAATTGGTCATTGATGGTACCAAGGGAGAGAGGTTTGGCTACTTTGGGAAAGCCAAGGTTTGACCGTTCTTTCTCATGCTGTGACCGGACCCGAAGGTTGCCTACGTTCCCCTCAGTTTGAGGAGCTCAGGTCGCCGTAGTTCGGCCTTAGGCCGTCTTTTGCTGAAATTGGCTTTCTTTCGATGTCGTCTCGGAGGACGTTGTTGCTCACTTTGCTTTGCGGTGAACTCCTTGGAATGGACCTCTTGGGGTGAACCCTCTTTGGTGTGAACGGGCCTTTCTTTCCGCCATTTCCTTTCCTTCTTTCTATACATTCATTTCCTTTCCCTCTTTTTTTTTTTTTTTTTGGAGGAGGTAAACATTAGCCCCAGCTCGCTTTCTCGGGCATTGGCTCCTTTGCGGCCTCTTGGTGGCGTGCCTGTTACTTTGGGCTGACTTTGAAGATTCCCGAAAGCCCTATGCTTGGTCGCACACGTGTGAGCACTGTCAAATCTCGGTGGTCAAGCAACAACGTCCTCACCTTTTCACTGTCTCGGGATGCCTTCGATGTGCATCAAGAATTTGTATCGGGTTGTGTATCGCGGATGTGTATAGGGGGTGTGTATAGTGGAAGGTTTGCCATTAATGGTCTCTTCATGCCAATTGATCACAACATTTATTCACATCAAGATTAATTGTTTGCATTTAGCATTTTTCATTTGTGTTAGGTCCATTCGTCCTTAATGAGTCGTCATTGACTAGTATGCTTAGAAGTCAATTCATCATTTTAGGGACGTAGCAATCAATTGATAATAACAAGCAAGGCAATTTCAAGAGTAAGTGTATATTGAAAATAATGTCTCAAGTCTAGAGAGAAGAGAAGGAAAATGACTCTTTTATTTAGATAATTTTATACATACATGTCCAAGTATGGACCTTTGTAAAAATAAAAAGACACAGTCTGGGACTGGCTTTTGGTGAAAGTCTAGATCCTACGAGGCTGGAAGACTCATTTTTTATTTTTTTTTTTTATTTTTTTTTTTTAGGGATGGGCTCCCATGAAGCACGATGATCCATTCTCTTCCTCAATTGTTGGAGGGGTCGTCGGCGGCATATTCCATGTCTTCTACGGGGAACTCGGGTTCCATGTCGTCGGGAAAGATGTCGTGAGGTCTCCATTTGGCTTGGCGTTGTACTTGCCGGATCCGTCCACTACTCATGAGGTGGGAGTTTGCTCTGACCATCTCCTTTTGGTGATTTCCTTTCAAGACGCGCAACCTTTGTGCATGACACTCGACGAGGGTACAGACCTCCATTTGATGTAGCCGCCTTTGGGCTTCCGAAGCACGGGCTTCTCCTTGTTGTTCACGTGGATGGTTGTCTCGGACGCCAATTCTGGTGTGGGCTACTTGGTCGATGTTTCCGATGGACAGAACTGCGAAGGACTTTTAGCATATTAAACCTCAAGGTGAAATTATAACCATGATTTGAGAAAAATGCTTCATTATCGGATTAACCTTTTAGGAAAAACTTGATCTTTTTATTTTAAGATTTTTTTTTTTTTTTGAAGACATACTTTTGTTTTGAATGAAAGACTCACACACATTTTTGTAAACTTTTGATAATGCAATAATAATAATAATTTTATTAAGAAAACTGACAATGGACTCAGAATGGTCACCACATGGCATCAACCGGGGAGTCAAGACTCTAACTAAACCTAACAGACACCTTAACTGACTCTTCTTAAGGGCTTACCACACATCCTAAAAGCAGCTGACTCTTCCTAAGGATGAAAACAGACTTTTTCTAAGGGGAGATTGATGGAAGGGATTTCGAAACTCCGTCCTCTACTGTGGCAGCCGCAGCACCATTCATTTCCCAACCCGGGGCATTCAGTCCTTCAGACATTTTTTGTGCCGATGATCCTTTCCAAACGCCTTCCGTCATTTCGGCTTTGCTGAGTTTAGGAACCATCATTTGGGACACTGATTTCGTCAACTCTTCCAAAACAGGCTCTCCCACTTTGGGATTAACAACTTTGTCAACCGCGGGCTCCTTTTCCTTGGGACGGACATCACTCCATTTACCGACCATCGGGGAAGTCACAAATTCGAGCATTTTGACGCTCGGGTCATCGGCTGTGTCGGGGGCGTGGGGGCGTCCAAGCTTTCCCTTCTTGATTAGCTTCGAGATGATGCGTTTTATGGCGGTGCAATCATTGGTATCATGGCCATGGTAGTTGTGAAAGGCACACCTTTTGGTCTTGTCGCGACATTTTTCGAGATTCTTTGGCCGAAAATCTTCGAGGGGCCACATGAGGCCTTGTTTGACCAATCCTTCAAACACTTTGCTTATGGGCATTCCGAAATCCTCAAACTTTGCGAAATGGAGCTTGGCTCGGCCTTTGGATTTTCTTTCATTGTTGACCGGAGCGTGGTGGGGATGAGAATCACCGTTACTCAATGCAAAGGGGTGCCCCTCGAGTGTCCTTTCAAATTTAGCTTCCATTTGTTTTCTCTTTCCCAACAACGTACCCGACTGAGGTGCAACATGAGGATTCTGTGGAAGTGCGTGGGTGTTGGCATACCCATAACCTTGGTTGCTTGCAGGAATATACATTGGAGGCATGCAATGAGCTCGTGGTCCAAGAGGTCTCCGATTGCAGAAATGATACGGGTCACCATGGAATCTTATCGGGAAATCCGATGGAAGTCGGTTAGTGATGCATGGTTGGGTATCCACATATGGTCTAAACAGTGACTGAGCTCCGGTGACTTGGTTGATGGCATTAAACCGAAGGGTATGGTATTGTGAGTATGATGCTCGGGGTGTAACCGGTGTGAACAGTGGTTTGTGGGCCTTTTGAGTGGATTGCGTTTGGGGTTTTATAGGAAGTGTCTCATGGGAGATGTTGGATTTGGGATGAGGCGGAGTGAGGAAGATTTGAGTGAGAGGCTCGTTATGGATGACGGCGTGTTGGGGCAGAGAAACGGAGGCCTCGGTATTTTGGTGAGATGGAAGGGGCAATCTTCGGTTACAATCCGGAGGTCGGG
The DNA here is from genome assembly GCA_026119855.1 of Campanula takesimana. NCBI lineage: Eukaryota > Viridiplantae > Streptophyta > Magnoliopsida > Asterales > Campanulaceae > Campanula > Campanula takesimana. Next base: position 1,670,674 of record JAOWBW010000115.1, on the reverse strand, counting down.
TAGCTTCCACCCTTTCATTGTGGTTGGTCACTTTGGTGAAGGGCCCATCAGTTGTGACATCTCTTTGTCTTATCAACTTATTGAACGGGTTCCGTGTTTCCTTGTGGCCCTTCGTGATGACTTCCTCCGTAGCCCAGGAGGCTTCTAGAGTTTGGAGCGGCTCTCCTTTCGTCAGGCTATCCGGGTTGTCTGCAACGTCGTTTCCCAAACTACCATCCATCAAAGCGGTCTTTCTGAGGTACCGGATCGGAGAAGTTGTAGTGACAGGGGAACTTTCTAACTCCACACGCACTAAGCGGTGATATGATGCTCTCTTCCACTTCATCTGAGCTACGGGGAAGACAAAAGATAGCTTTAGGCTTGGGTAAACACTGAGTGAATGCTCATGATACTGATGGGGAATGACCGCTAGGCTTAGACCTATGGGGTAAAAAGGGGGACAGGGTCAAATGGGATCTTAAATCCATCTGAGATTCAAACGGGGGTCTACTTACAAGGTTGTAACAGACTTCTTGGGTGGCAACGGGGGATCCATTCAAAGACTTGAGTTCCTAGGGGACTATTCCTAGGGGTTTAGCGGGGACCTATGGGGACAACGCCTAAGGTCTTGACGGGAATCTTAACGGGGACCTAGGGGACAACGCCTAAGGTCTTGACGGGAATCTTAACGGGGACCTAGGGGACAACGCCTAAGGTTTGGCGGGAATTTCAATGGGGACCTAGGGGACAACACCTAGGGTTTTAACGGGAATCTCAACGGGGACCTAGGGGACAACGCCTAAGGTTTGGCGGGAATTTCAATGGGGACCTAGGGGACAACACCTACGGTTTTAACGGGAATCTCAACGGGGACCTAGGGGACAACACCCAGGGGTTTAACGGAGGTTTCATCGGGGATCACAAATGGGATCACAGCGGGGATCACATCGGGGATCACAACGGGAACCTTGGAAGGATAGCGGGGATCCATCCAAAGGCTTAACGAAACGCCTTTATGGAAGTCTTGGAGGATAACGGGTATCCGTCCAAAGACTTAACGAAATGACGCTTATTAGAGAGAGAATGCAATGTGTCAAAGACAAGAAGCAAAGACGGAGCGAATTCATGCAACGCGCAATTAATTAGCTGTTCAGGTTTACTTAAAATGCATTTTTATTCCTAAATGGTTGGAAAAGATTTCTCTTCTTTTTCGCAACTATTCTAAATCCTGGATCAGTGGAGGCCATCACTACGCCTATAGACTCCTCGTTTTTCACCTGTATTGCACGCTCCCAAGGATGGACTGTCCCGGGCGAGGGTCCTATAGGGCAAGCGGCTTCCACCGACCGAAAGAAATGATCCTAAGGTCGAGTGCGTCGCAAGGTTCCCGATGTGCGGGTCATCCTAATCATAATTAAGCCCCAGTCGGGATCGAGACTGTTCCGAAGGCTGCACTGATATTCCGACACGACCTCATTTTGAATGAGGTGTCCCAATCCTCGACCATGAGCTTAAGGATGATTAACATGACTCGTTCATTAGGGATTAACGACACGGTGTTACCCTATCTTTAGCACATGACCTTTGTTAATTGTGGTCGTCATTAACACACGGGTTAAAGGTGGGTTAGGCTACGCTTGCATTACATCAAGGAGTCGTAACCCGGGCATTAACTTGGCCACAATTGACTTTGGACACGTGCTTAAAGACAATGGCAACGTGAACTAGACCAAAAACCAACCAAAGTCACGGCATTTATGTGTCACGGACATGTGTGCTTGACTCGGCTCGGAAGGGGAGGTGGAATGGACCCGTGCGCGCTCGAAGGGAACAAGAGCGCCAATCGAGCTGCATCTGGCATCCATCCCGGGTTTTAAAGGGTTATTGGAACGTGCAAGGTCAAGTGCGCATTGTGTGAAGTCAAATCTATATTCCCTTTTGAGTCAAAATAGAGATTTTCAATCCGTTTTTAAACATGATGAGCATGGCATAAGCAAGACATGAACAAGTATGAACAAGAATGAAGTAGGCAATTTATACACACAATGAATCAAAAGAACATGATTAAACAAAGACCAAAACTTGTACATGTACCAAGTTGTGCACAACCAAAGAATTTTTGAATCAAACATTTTGCCAAAAGAACAATCTTTACATTGAAACCATTTGTACAAAGTAAGTTGTTCACAACAAGAAGAGTCTTTTAAAATTCAAGAAATCTTTACAAAAAGGGTTATGCACAATGAGGCTTTGAAAACCATTTTTATTGACAAAAGATCATGCATAACCAAGTTTTAAAAAACCAAGTTCTGGCTAAAAGAATAAAGGTAATGTGCACAAGTAAGACTGTAAATTTGGAACCTGGACAAGCAGAAGAAGAGGGGCATCCAGAATGTTGTTGCCCTGCACAAAATTGTTAATTTGCAACATTCTGACCCCTTACCAAAGTAGCCGTACGGCTAGACCAAGAGGGTTGAGATTTTTCTCAGTTTCTCCAACTTTTGATCATCACGCTCCAATTTATTGCATTTCCAGAACGTATTCACTCAAAACAGTTCAAACAGAAACAGCAAACACACACAAATATGCACAAAGTCAACTAACGAAAACGGGAGTTTGACCCACACAAAAGTGCCTTCAAAGCTTCTAAAGAGAAGTTTGCAAGCACTTTATCTCCCCAGCGGAGTCGCCACTGTAAGGATCCCGCCCCGTGACGAAGGTCAACACGTGTCCAAATCCGGGATGGTTCCAAACACAATGGCACAATTTAACGGAGTCGCCACACTTTGTTAATTTTAAACCAACAAAATGAAAAAGGTTAAAGATAAAAGGTTCGGAGGTCAGGTTACGGCTTGGGAAGATTTTTACGTCACCCAAGCCGCCTCGGTCAAAACCGAGTCTCCCTTGTTAATTAACAAAAGTGCATGTGTGTGTGTGTTTTAACGGAAAATCTATGTTTTTAACTGTTTATCAATTTTAACTGAACAAGAAGGTTTTATTTGCACAAAAAACAACAGAACAAGGGGTAAAAGGGTCATTTTCCCTCCAACCCAAACCATCCGTACGGATGGGATGATCTTCCCTGGGATTTTTTACAGTTTATCAAGAAACAGTCCAGTTCTAGGCAAAAACAGAGCATTCTGCCTGGACTGGACTAAACTGTTTTATTTCCAGCTTTCATTCCAACATATAAAACCTTGAATTACTTCATTCCTATGCTCAATGATCATCAAAAGGACCCCAAAACATGAATTTGGGTATGATCAAAGGCAATCATGGGAGAAAATTAGAAAAGGTGGTGAACATGGCTAAATGAGACAAAATGACCATTTGATGATTAAAGATAGAAACTTTATCATCAAGATGATATTTTTATACATTATTAACCTCTTAGGGACCAAATTCTTGCATAAAGATTCAATCTTTATGACCCAAAATGGGATTTCAAAGCTAAATCAAAAGGGTAAGATGATAAACACTAAGGTTTTATCATCCCACATGATTATCATTGCCAAATCGAGACAAAATCAACATAAAGATTTGGACTTTCACCACAAAAGTGGATCCTTAAGCCAAATACAACCTTGGGACAACATTATTTGACATAAAGATTTGATCTTTATGACCCCAAAGGGGATTTTGAAGCTAGATCAATGTTTGGATGATAAAGATTGAAACTTTATCATCCAAATGACCATCCTTGCTACCAATGAACAACATAATCAACCAAAACATGTGCCTTTTTCATTAAAATAGATCATTAATTTGTTATAAGTAAGAAATTCAACAAACCATGATCATCCTTAGGTTAGAAGCACTTTCACACAAAGTGTGAAGGGCACCTTGAATCATCCATGGTTTGGACCATAATGTATAACAATATATATATATAGTGCTTGAAGGACAAGACTTGCAATAAGATTAAGATTAAAGTGCTTGAAGGACAAGTCTTGAAATAAGATTAAGGTTAAAGTGCTTGAAGGACAAGACTTGCAATGAAATTAAGTTGCTTGAATGGACAAGACTTGCAAGAATTGAGAGATGAACAACAATAATATGAACAAACAAAAGAGATAAGATGAAGAGAAGGATGGGGGAGAAGGTGGCTTCACCTATGTTTAGTTAGGCCAATCTTCCTTTCTCTTTCATTCTCAAAACACTCTCTGGAGCAATTTTAGTAGAGTAACACTAACAATAATCTTTTCTCCCCCCCCCCTGGAATGATCAGCAAGGGGTTCAATTTATAGGGGCTGATAGTGCCCAAAGTAGCCGTACGGCTCATGTTGGCGACCTTCTGGATTTTTCAATCTTTTAATTCCAGAACAGTCCCTGTGTCCATATTTTGTCTTAGTGAGGTCTTGGCCTATCAGTTTATCCCTGAATGGTGCCTAGAATTCCTCTATGTTGGTCAAATTCAGATTGGGGTACTTACAATACCCGAGAGTGCCTCCACGAGATTGTGAAATACATTGAGGAAATCAAGAAAATTCTCGTAAAGGTCGTCATCTCCACCGAAGGCCACCTCCGATAGTTCAACCCGAGGCGGGCAAGGGCCCCACGACCAAGTTAAGACCATCGCACTTTCCCCTGGGAAGCTCACGACAGTCATAGGGGGATTTTACCCACAAGGCAAGGGGGCCTATTATCGCTGGTTCCACGAGTTGGGTATGCCCAGAGAACAGATGTTGGATCATCTACTGGAAATCGGAAAAATCGAGTTGCTCAGCCGCCATATGATATGGACCGAGTCTCCTTCCTTGTGCCGTGACCAGAAGCAGCATTGCAAATATCACCAAGCATTGGGCCACTCCACCGATGCCTGCCCGACCCTAAGGAATGACATCCAAGGACTCATTGATGAGGGGGTTGTCACCAAGAAAGGAAACCGATGGGTTTAAGAAAGAGAAAGGAAAGTAGGTAGGAAGTGGTCTAGTCAGGTAGGTTCTAAGATCTTCCAAAAGTCCATCATGGACATGTTTTTACTTTCCCTAAGCCTTACAAGGAAAGGTTGTGTAAAAATCATCAAAATGGTATGTGATTGGAGCCCATCAAGAGTAGAGTCATTCGAGTCTGTAAAAAGTTTGAATCCTCCGTGCAATGAAACAGTTATTTTCCTTCTATTCTCTCTAGACTTGAGACATTATTTTCAAATTACATTAATTCTTGGAATTGCCTTATCTAATATTGTCAAATGATTGCTACGTCCCCAATATGATGAATTGACTTCTAAGCATACTAGTCAATGACGACTCATTAAAGACGAATGGACTCAACACAAATGAAAAACGCTCAATACAAACAATTAATCTTAATGTAAATGAATGTTGTGATCAATTGGCATAAAGAAACCATCAATGGCAAGTCTTCCTTCATACACATCCTTCATACACATTTCCCCATACACAACTCGATACACCTTTATGATACAAATTCATGATGCACAACAAGGGCATCCTAAGTCAATGAAAAGGCAAGGATGTTGTTGCTCAACCACCAAGATTCACCCGTGATCGCACGTGCGTAACCGAGCAAAGGACTTCCCAGATCTCCAAAGTCAAAGCTAGAAGTGACGAACATGCCACCAAGGGGGCCACGAATGAACCAATGTCCCAGATAGCAAGTTGGGGCTAATGTTTCCCCTCTCCCTCTCCCTTCAAAAAAAAATGAGAAGAGGGAGAGGAAATGAATATGTGAAAAGAAGGAAATGAATATACGGGAAGAGAAGTTCGCCTCAAAAGCTCACTGCAAAGTTCGCCCCCAAAGGGTTCGCAAGAAAGGAAGTCTTTCTCAAAAGACAACCGAGAAGGGACTCACCTCAAAAGGGCCCATTCATCTCAAAAGGAGTTCACCACAGAGCAAAGTGATCTACATCAAAAGAGCAACAACATCCTTCAAAAGAACACCGACTTCAGCAAAAGATGATTCACATGGCCGAACTACGGCGACCTAAGCTCCTCAAACTGAGGGGAACGTAGGCAACCTTCGGGTCCGGTCATAACATGAAAAAGAGCCATCCAACCTTGGTCTTCCCAAAAGTAACCAAGTCTCTTTCCCACGGTCCAATCAATGACCGATTTTCCCAAAAACGCTTAGCCCGGTCACATCAAAGGCCGATCCCCTAAACACATCTCCTTTCTCGATCTTGCATTGATCGAATCCTAATCTTAATTGATCACGACATTTACGCATGTTAAGGCTAATTGCTTATAGTAATCCTAACTTAATAATGAACCTGGTCCACTCAAGCAATCATTTTGACAATCTTAACTAAGGAGAATTTCAAATGTCTCGACAAGTCTTCTTTTCCACATTTTAGGAAAGAGTCAAACACTGAATTTCTGTCCATAGGCTTCTTTCCTCAGAAAAGGGACTCACTCATGCAAGTGCCTATGTCTATTCTTCCTTTGTATGAGCAAGCGTAACTGGCTCCTGTTCATGTCTCGAGTCAACTAGACCACTCCTAGGAAAAGAAAGTGAGGGGTGCAAGGAGAGCAGACCGGTACGATTGGAACCCAAAAAAGATGGCCCGTGCAAAGGATAGGCCACATTCCGAATGAAGGAGGGTTCACAACAAAGGAGGATTCACAACGAAAGAGGGTCCATACCCAAGGAAAGTTGGCACCCGAGGGGCACCTCCCATTTGAAAAGTAAAACCGGGGCTAGCAAGTCACGATAAGCATATTGGAGGGATTAACGAAAAAGTCATGCTTTGGTAAACCCAGTTAGGTCAGAACTCAGAGTCATAATCTCCCAATAAAGGTTCCCAGCTTTTAGAAATTCCCCAAAGGTCCTCAAAATTTTGGTCAAAAAAGTCAACCCTCTGCGTCAACCGTACGGATGGTTTGTCCCCTGTAAAAAATTCATATCAGCAGCCCGTATCAGCAGATTGTCCACAAGTGAAACTCACTTTTTGTGTGCCCAAAACGTATCAGAAACCCGTCCCAGTTGTACGTGGTTGAGTCTAAAACACGTTTCGGGGATACCCCGGCAATTCACAAACATTCACAAAGCCCTCTTAAGGCCCGAGTTATGCATAAAAAATGAATTTGCAAAGACAAAAGTTTTGAGCATTAACAGAACAATAGGTTTTTCATACGCATTGTTTTTTAAAAATAAAACAAAACACAAGAAAATTTTTCGAACAGGTACACCCTAGTCAGAATCTGGGTACGGGTCAATGGGAGGAGAGTCAGATACCCCCAGGGGCCGAGACGGATACATGTTCGGGTCAAAGAAAAACAGAGACTCCGCTAAGCCCATGTCGCCACCCGAGGAAGATTGGCCAGGGAAAAAAGAGCGTGGAATCTGAGAAGAGGGACCCGGACGGCCAATAGGCGGAGGCTTGATGCGCTCCAAGGATAGATGAGCAAAAGGATCTGGAGCGGTCTCATGAATGCTCGTGCCTCGAAGGGAATCCCGAAAAGAGGCCAAATCAACAGCACCCAGGGACTGTCTGCGAACATAGGAGGGAGGCAGCTCTACGCTTGAGGCCCTCTTGCGAGGCCTCTCCTCACTGCTTACCGAGCCCTAGCCTGGCACAAAGCTATACTCGGCCTGAGGTCCCTTGGAGGAACGGCCGACAAATCTCTTGAGCCACCTCTGGGCCCGCCCCATAAAGGTAGGGCGCTTCAACAACGCTCGCACCGCGACCTGCACATGAAAAGTGGAATGACTCAGCAAAAGAGGCAGGAATAAGGTGTATGTGTGTGCAGAAAACAAATGAAAACATACCACACTCTCAGGAGCCTCTTTAGGTGGGGCTCCCCCTCTTGCAATAGACAAGTCCATCATATGAACCTTGCCTTCCACACAAATGAAAGAGTAGTCCGTCCACACCGGAAGAACTACCCCGAAAGCCACCACTTGTAGCGACCTCAGCCTCGTGGCCATAAAATGGCCATATGCCTTGCCAGTAATCAAATCAGCCACATTCGATCCCATCAGATAAGGGTCTTCCCCACGATCAGCTCTAGTCCATGTTGCCATAAGACCCTCTCGCCCAAATAAAAGGCCTCGCCCCGAAACCCTACCAACATCCTCCTCTGCCTAGTCACCCGCAGAGCCTCTCTCAGATCAAGATCTATCCCCTGCTCTTCATACCTCGACCAGGGAAAGAGGTTGAGCTCCACTGGCATGGGTCCCCTCAACACCGCCTTCACATCGGCATAACCTACAGTAACCCATCCCTTTGACACCCTTTTCTCTCAGGCTTCCTTAGCCCAACAATTCATGGCAAGAAAAGTGAGGTCTCGGTCAAGAGTCGGCCTCCACGGGTAGTTTCCGAATACCTCGTAGTACCAAGCTTGAAAAGGAAAAGGCAGGAAAACCATCAGCAGTAAAAATGAGGTAAAGGCCAAATTCAAAGAGTAAAGAAAAGGAAGAGAGGGATGAAAGAGGGAAAGGAAAATACCTCTAGGACAAACTGAAAGCAAGCCAAAGACTTGCTCGCCTTCTGGCTATACTTGTCGAGCTCCATGTGTAGCTCAGCAAGGCTCGCCTCTCCCCAAGCAACGCTCCCAATAGCCTTTGGTGTGATCAAAGAGCCTAAGAGAGGAAACATACATGTCGTGTCGGCATTAGCAAAAATGGTGCTGCCAAGGAGGAGCCAGACATAGGAGCACCCGAGCTGCTCAGCTAAAACCCGACCCACCGCGTACTCAGGAAACTTGGCTCGGATGGCCCTCTCAACATCCTGCACCAGAATGCCCAAACCTTTGGTGGGACCTGTGAAGCCGATGAGTGCCCCAATATCTGCCTCAGGGATCCTATCCCTCCACATAACCGGACGCCCATCAAAAGAGAGCCCGATAATCGCCGAGAAGTCAGCAGGAGTCACAGTTACCTCCCCCCAACTCATATGAAAAGTGTGGGTCGAGTCCCACCAGTACTCACTAAGGGCGTTGAGAAGACCCATACTTTTGTTGGTGTTAACCAACTTGCCCACGGCATCAATGAAAGTCACCAAGCCAGTGCGCTCCAGCCACTCCCTCTGGCTAGGTTCATCATCAACTGACTCAGGCATAGCCTCCCATAAGGAAAAGCAAGCGTTCGGAGACCCTCGATATTTGGGGTCACCGCCCTGCAGGTAAACACAGCAAAGGTATGAATAACACAATTTAAAATACCAATGCACATGCCAAATGCAAAATGGACATGTAGAAAAGTCTTTTCCATCCCCTTTCAAATTGCATAGACATTTGAGGGTCACTTTGAAAAAGAAAAGTTTTTCGGTCCCCTTTCAAAATTGCATAGCATTTGAGGGCCATTTTAAGAAAGAAAAAGTTTCCCCTTCCTTTAAATTGCATAGTCATTTAAAAGGAGGCTGTTTGCACCCGAGAAGATACCCGCTCGCCTTTTTTATTTGAGAGTCGCCACCATGTTGTTGAACGAAACACGGACCGTGAGATTCTTGAGTTCGGGGGTTAAGTTATGGATTGGGAAGGTCAAGGAGCACCAATCCACTCAATCTAGGATTGGTCTTGCTTAGGTGTTTTTAATCAAATAAAGAACAAGTAATTGAAACAAGTAAAGCCAATAATTAATTTCTTAATTATTGGAATGTCGGATCATGTACTTCGAGACCATCTCCATGGATTGGAGAGGCTCTAGGCTGATCCTTTTGATGGGATTACACTACTGTAAAACAAAGAATGAGATGAGAAGTAGAGATTAAAAGTGTAGGAGTTTACCTAATGCGTTCTTGAGATTCCAATTGATGGCCTTGACTAAGGCCTTGAAGATCCAAAAGTTTTATGATGGTTTTGGCTTGAAAATATGAGTTTTTGGTGGTGTTTTGGTGTGAGGGGAGAGGAAAAACGGGATTCTTGAGAGAGAGACTGATTGGAGAGTTGTTAACCTCTTTTTGGATGAAAGACTCTTTATTTATAGGCTTAGATTGCTTAGGGACCAAGTAGAGAGGTTTAATTAGGTAAGGAATCAATAGGAAACCTCCAGGAAGTCTCCTACTGATATGCTTCTCGGATTAGGAGAGTGTTGGCCCAGAAAGAGATCGGGACGGAGAAGGAAAGTGAATCAGACTCGTAGACAAAGGAGATGTCTCGTACGAGACATTGATGTCTCGTACGAGGCATCCAGTGCAACATTACTGTTTTATCCTTGTCTATAGTTTCTTTGTTCAATTTAGCCCCTAACTAACGGAGTCAGTCAGAAACTTAATGAAACATGCCAAAACTAATGAGTTTTCATCCAAACACAAAGGCGAGACACAAGAGTAGTGTAACATAAATTTGAGTTCAAAATGGGGTGTCTACAGAGGCCATCATGAACAAGTCCATCCCATTCATAACATGCAACAAATAATCCTAGGCAATGCTAGCATGCACGTAAACATGTCAAAATGGCTAATCCAACCTAAGGTACAAGCATTTTATGCACAAAAGTGTAGGATCACACTTTAATTGTCAAAAGCGTAGCTAGGCATATCCAAATGAGGGAACAAACACATGCCCACGACCCTTGCGATCCCAATTGCATGAAAATAAAGCCAATTTCGCAAAATGTGCCAAGAAAAGCAAAAGTCCCAAATTGCATGAACATAGACCCTAGGTCGAAAGAATGCACAAAAATGCCCAAAATTGAAAAAGGAAAGGCTTAGAGATGCTTATCACTCCTCCGTGACACAAATGAACGGTAGAAGACTTGTAAAAACCCGCTCCCGCATCCATGATATCAACAGTGTAACCTCGAAGGTTCCGAGCCATGACGAGCCTTCTATCCGCTCCTCTAGGGTAACCTCTTCGTGCCCGTCCCTCCATAGTGTGATCCTTGAACAATCAAAGGAAGAAAATTCAAAAATTAATGGAGTTTTCCCTCTCAATTTCGTCTCTGCCTTCTCTGTTTCTCGACTGAGTTTTAGAAAAATGAGCAGACCATCCATATGGCTGCTGTGTTTTAAAAAATAAGGGACGACCCTTCAATCCGTACAGATGGTTTGGGCAAGGAAAATCTCAACCTAAAATTTACACTCTGGCCCCTGGCGCCTTGAACAAAGCTTCCCCTAGGTTCCTGAAATAGAACTTAGGCCCTTCCCCTTGGGAAATGTCCAAAATCTCCCCCTTAGAAAATACACTTAGGCGGTCCCCACGTGACGTAAGCCCATTGTTTTATCTGCTTAGAAAGAAAATTAGGTTGTCCCTGACGTAAGCCCAGTAAAATTGAAAGGTTTATACACTTAGGCGGTCCCCACGTGACGTAAGCCCATTGCTTTGTTTGCCTAGTGTGAAAATACACTTAGGCGGTCCCCACACGACGTAAGCCCATTGCTTTGTTTGCCTAGTTTGAAAATACACTTAGGCGGTCCTTGACGTAAGCCCATTGCCTTTATGAGAAAAGTAACCAAACGGATTAAAAGCCCGTTTTGCTTAGAGCATACTTAGGCAGTCCCTGACTTAAGCCCAGTAAAATTTTTCCCCCTATGTGAGCATACTTAGGCGGTCCCCATTGTGAAAAATGTTGCCTTAGCAAACATACTTAGGCAGTCCCTGACTTAAGCCCAGCAAAACCTTTGTCCCCCAGAGTGGTCATTTTAGGCAGTCCTTGACTTAAGCCCAGTAAAACCTTTGTCACCCATAGTGGTCATTTAGGCAGTCCCTGACTTAAGCCCAGTAAAACCTTTGTCCCCCAGAGTGGTCATTTTAGGCAGTCCCTGACTTAAGCCCAGTAAAATTTTATCCCCCAGAGTGGTCATTTTAGGTTAAGAAAACCTTTGTCCCGGCAGTCCAAGATGACGTAAGACCATTCTTTTTAGTCAACCCTCTCCATAGAGCCAAGTTGACCAAGTCCCGCCTCTGACCCGCCGAGAGTCATGCCCGTTAGTCAACCCTCTCCATAGAGCCAAGTTGACCATATCCCGCCTCTGACCCGCCGAGAGTCATGCCCGTTTCCTTTTAGTCGACCCTCTCTATAGAGCCAAGTTGACCAAGTCCCGCCTCTGACCCGCCGAGAGTCATGCCCGTTAGTCAACCCTCTCCATAGAGCCAAGTTGACCAAGTCCCGCCTCTAACCCGCCGAGAGTCATGCCCGTTCCTTTTAGTCAACCCTCTCCATAGAGCTAAGTTGACGAAGTCCCGCCTCTGACCCATCGAGAGTCATGCCCGTTAGTCAACCCTCTCCATAGAGCCAAGTTGACCATATCCCGCCTCTGACCCGTCGAGAGTCATGCCCGTTTCCTTTTAGTCGACCCTCTCCATAAAGCCAAGTTGACCAAGTCCCGCCTCTGACTCACCGAGAGTCATGCCCATTTCCTTTAAGTCAACCCTCTCCATAGAGCCAAGTTGACCAAGTCCCGCCTCTGACCCGCCGAGAGTCATGCCCGTTCCCCTAGGAGAGGATGACAGATATCCACCTAGCCCTTAGGTTTGAGTAGCCTTAAAGTTTCTCACCCCTATCCGAACTACGTTAGGCTTGATTCCCCGCAAATGGAATATGTAGGAATCCTATACCCCTAGGTCCAGCCATGCAACCAAATCGGTCTAGCCGTTCTCCCATCAGATTGGGATGCTTATTTTTATCGACAACCCCGCTTTTCCAAAGCGACGTTGCCGAGGGGCTCTGTAAGTACCCCAATCTGAAATTAACCAACTTTAGAGGAACTCTTAGTACCATTCATGGATAAACTGATAGGCTAGGACCTCACTAAGATAAACCTAAAATTTTAGGACTGTTCTGGAAATAAAACTTAGAAAAATCCAGAAGCTCACCAGGCTGAGCTGTACGGATGGTTTGGACGCGGGAGAGCCCCAGCCGTACGGCTACTCTGGGTACCCTCAGTCCCTATAAATTAAGACCCTTGCTGATCATTTCAGGGGGGAGAAAAATCATTTGTGTGTGCAAAACTCTGCCAAACTGAGAGCAGATTAGGGATACAAACACATTCTTGAGTGAAAAGAGAGAAAGAAGATAGGCTTAGAACCAAAATTGGTGAGGCCTCCTTCTCCCCATCTTCTCTTCATCTCATACTCTATTTCATTTTGCCTTAATCATATTATGTCTTTATTATTCTTGCAAATATTATGAATTAGAACCAAGTCCTTGATGTGAATCAATGGTACCCTCATGTCCTATGCATGATCAAGGGTTCAAACCTAAGATGATCAAGGCTTGTTATCATTTAATATCTCTTTACATTATGTCTTTACATTAATGCACTTTACATTATGTCTTTACATTAATGCACTTTACATTATGTCTTTACTTTTATGAAATTTATATTATGTCTTTACATTTATGCAAGTTAAATTTCATGCCTTTACTTTTAAGTTGATTTTATGGTGAAATGATCAGGTTTGGATGATAAAGTTTCAATCTTTATCATTCAAACTTTGATCTAACTCCAATAATGACCCTTTGGATGGTAAAGACTCAATCTTTATCCATCCAAAGGTTGATTTCTTACTTCCCCAAGGCTTTTCCTTGGATGAATCATCCATTTGGATGTTAAAGTTTCCATCTTTAACCATCCAAATGATGATTTTGGCTCAAATGCCATGTTCATCACCTTTCTTAATTTTTCCCCAATTATTGCCTTGATCACACCCAAAACCTTTTGTTTTGGTGTTTAATTAGTAATCAAAAGCATAGGGATGATTCAATTCAAGTTTTGTGTGAGTAAATAAACTGGAAAAATGTAAAACAGTTCAGTTTCAGCAGAATGCTCTATTTCTGCCTGAAACTGAACTGATTTCTTGACAATCTGCAAAAAAAAACCTAGGGATGACCTTCCTAGCCGTACGGCTAGTTTGGTCAGAGGGGTGATTTTTCAGTCTTTCCCCTCTTCTGTTAAAATGTTTACAAAACAACCCTTTTTTGTTAAGTTTCTAACTGATTTTGTTAAAAGTCAGTTTCTCCCATTTTCAAGAACACACACACACTTGCACAATTTTGGTTAACAAACTTAGGGAGACTTGGTTTTTTCGAGGCACTTTGGGTGAACTACCGGTTAAGTTCTTCTCAAAATGTAACCTGACCTCCGAATCCTTTGTCTCTAACCTTTTTTCGTTAAGTTTGGGTTTAAAGTTAAACTAACGTGGCGACTCCGTTTTCCGTTGAACATAAAGTGCCGTGTTTGATTCTCGAGGGAACTTTTTTCCGTTTTCCCGCGGGTATCTTACAATATCTTATACTACCTCTGCCTCATTAAAATATGTATCCAAATTTGATATTAATTAAAAGTAAATACGAATATAAATATGAATATTCATTTTGAGACGAGTAGCGTATATTTTATAGGTCTAATTTGCTATCATTTAAGAGCAAAACAGAACATCTATATATAATATTAAAGCAGAAGAATTTCATGCTCATACAGCCCGCCACGTGGTTTTATGACGTGGAATTCCACGTGGCGATAGTTTATTGGTCGATTCAATCAACTTCAAAATTTGAAATTTAAACTTACAGAATATACATATCTTTTAATAATGTGGATAATGATAGCAACTAACTAATCACAATCACAAAAAATCATCCGTTAAATATCATAATGGGATAATTTCGGAAGCTTCATAGCTTTAAGAATGGAGTTTGACCACTGTATAATTCAAATTTAAATTTGGATTAATGGATAAAGTGAAAATTTGAGTTTTTTATTTATCTTCAATATATCTTTTTATTTTGAAATTCAAAATGATAAAATTATATTTTATTAGCTATCTATATATAATATTAAAGAAGAAGAATTTCATGCTCATACAGCCCGCCACGTGGCTTTATGACGTGGAATTCCACGTGGCGATAGTTTATTGGTCGATTCAATCAACTTCAAAATTTAAACTCAATTTAAAAAATTTAAACTTACAGAATATACATATCTTTTAATAATGTGGATAATGATAGAAACTAACTAATCACAATCACAAAAAAATCATCCGTTAAATATCATAATGGGATAATTTCGGAAGCTTCATAGCTTTAAGAATGGAGTTTGACCACTGTATAATTCAAATTTAAATTGGGATTAATGGATAAAGTGAAAATTTAAGTTTTTTATTTATCTTCAATATATCTTTTTTTATTTTGAAATTCAAAATGATAAAAATATATTTTATTAGCTACCCCACCCCCACCACCCACCCACCCCCACCACCCCACAACCACCCATCCCAACCCAAAATCTTTCACCCACATTCAATTTTATTCTCATTATAATTCTTTTCCTCATATTAAATTATTATTATTTTCATATGAAAATATTTTCCGGAAAACATTTTTCTTAGATTTACCAAACAACCAAAAACATGTTTATGTCATTTTCCGGAAAACATTTTCATTTTCCGGAAAACATTTTACGGGAAAACATTTTACGGGAAATCATTTTCCGGAAATTGTTTTACGCGAAACAAACGGAGCCATAAACATGTTTTTGGTTGTTTGGTAAATCTAAGGAAAATGTTTTCCGGAAATATGAAAATAATAATAATTTAATATGAGGAAAAGAATAATTATGAGAAAAAATTGAATGTGGGTGGAGATTTTGGGTTGGGGTGGGATGGGTGGGGGTGGGGGGTGGGGTGGGGGGGGGTAGGGGATGGGTGGGGTAGGTGGGGGTGGGGGAGGTTTTCAAAAATAATTTTAATATGAGTTATTTTAAAAAAAAAAATTTGGGGGGGGGGGGGGGTGGGTGGGTGGGGGTAGTAGGGTAGTTGGGGGGGGTGGAGGTGTTCTTTTTTTTTTTAATGAGTGAAAAGAAGTTTTTTTTTTTTTTTTTTTTTTTTTGTGGGGTGGGTGGGTGGGGTGGGGTGGTTGGGGCTGGTGGAGAATGGAGATGTTCATTTATTTTTAATATGAGTGAAAAGAAGTTTTTTTTTTTTTGGTGGGGTGGGGTGGTGGGGTAGGGTGGGTGGTGGGTGGTTGCGTAGTTGGGGGTGGTGGAGATGTTCATTTTTTTTTAATATGAGTGAAAATAATTTATTTTTTTTGGTGGGGTGGGTGGGTGGGTGGGGTGGGGTGGGTGCTGGGGTAGTTGGGGGTGGTGGAGATGTTCAATTTTTTTTTAATATGAGTGAAAAGAAGTTTTTTTTTTTGGGTGGGGTAGGGTGGGGGTGGGGTGGGTGCTGGGGTAGTAGGGGGGTGGTGGAGATATTCATTTTTTTTTTTTAATATGAGTGAAAAGTTTTTTTTTTTTTTTTTTTTTTTTTTGGGTGGGGTGGGGGGTAGGGTGGGGTGGGTGCTGGGGTGGTGGGGGTGGTGGATAGGATGGATGAAGAGGGTGGTGTTGGAGGTGTAGTGGGTAGGGTGGGGTTTTATGGAGAGTTGGGTGTGAGTGAGAGAGTTAACATTTTCCGGAAAATGATTTACTTAGTAAAAATCCGTAAGTCATTTTACTTAGAAAAGAGGGAAAACCATTTTCCAGAAAACATTTTCCTCATTTTCCGGTGCGTAACAAACACCAGAAAATGGGGAAAACATTTTCCGGAAGTTATTTTACGCGAAACAAACGGAGCCTTAGTTTTTTTTCTTTTCCCTAGCCTTAAACAAACAAAGGCTTATCAGTTTTTTCTTAAAACAAGTGTATCACTATTTTTATTTTTATTTTTATTTTTATTTTTATTGTTAAACTCGCTTTTCTTTAGAGGGATAGGACGTTATTTATCGGATGGGAATAGACCGGCGGGATCTCTCAATCGGGGAGAGAACGGGGAAATCCCATATGAGCCAATATATCTGACAAGTCGCACTATAAGTCAACCCAAGGTTCCTCTGCTGCATGTGAGTTTTTCTATTTTGATTTCCTCCCCCGCCGTGATTGAATGAGAATGGATAAGAGGCTCGGTGCCTTTTCACTGAAAATGGGAATTTTTTGTTACAAATTTGGCTGGTCGATGCCCGAGCGGTTAATGGGGACGGACCGGTGGATTTAAAAAACCTCGCGAATTGACCCATTTTCAAATCTCGTGGAAGAAAAAACGGTGTTTTTTTAGTCTTTTGATCAATCTCATTCTCCTTATTTTTTCCTTCTTGGCTTTGGGCCTTTCCTGCGCAGCTTAGTTTGATGAGAAATGCGAAAGGAAAAAAAAGACAAACATTTTGAATTGGCCCGAAATTCAAAATGGTTCAAATTGTATGAATCTCTTAAAATGAAAAAGGGACTGAGGCCCAATGAAATCAAGAAATCAAAAGTGAAGGCGAAAACAAAGTAGAAATTTATGGTGATAAAGGCATTCCATCCTTCACGTACAAGAGAACTCAAAAAGTGATAAACAGCATCTAACCGTCCCAACCCA
The DNA here is from genome assembly GCA_026119855.1 of Campanula takesimana. Taxonomy (NCBI): domain Eukaryota; kingdom Viridiplantae; phylum Streptophyta; class Magnoliopsida; order Asterales; family Campanulaceae; genus Campanula; species Campanula takesimana. The sequence continues at coordinate 1,653,455 of JAOWBW010000115.1, read as the reverse complement.
AAATATAAATACTACCTCCGTCCCATGTTAAATTTTAAAAACTTTTGATTTTAAAAAGAAAAAGGTGATGTATTATGATTATAGATGATTTGGTAGGAAAGAGAAAGTGGCGTAGGAAATAGTTATTGAGTAATTGTTGTGAATATGACATGTGAAGCCCACAAATAAAGAAGTATAAAAAACTTTTCTTTTCAAGTTTTGAAGTTTAAAATGGGACACCCAAAATGAAAATTTTAAAGTTTAAAATAAAACAAAAGGGAGTATAAATAAACCACTTTACATGCAATACACTGCTGCTTTCCTCTTGTCAAAAATATTACGTATCAACTTTGTACAAAATCCTGCTCAGACCTAGCAACCATCTATCTCTACATAATAGTTTAAAAAACAATGCTCTCAAAAATCCCTTGCTTCTCAGACGGGAGTACAATTTTTTTTAAATATATGTACCTGTTAGTATTCCCTCTTTTGACATCTACTCTTCTCCTCCACTTGGTCTGCTTGATAAAAAAAAAAAAAAAAAAAAAAAAAAACCAAAATTGGACAACCCAGATGACTAGGTAATGCCATGGCATTAGGCAGTAAAAAGTAATTTCTCTTACTCACCTTTGCCATCAGTTTCGCTTTGCAAGGCAGAAACAAGGTTTAGTTCCACCTTCCAAACTTCATGGTCATTATTTTCCTTTTCTTATTCGCCTTATGCTTTTCCGCAATTCTCAACTTCCTCTTGGCATTTCGCATTGGGTTGACCACAGCCATTAGCTTTACTTCTTGCCGCCTTTTATCCCTCTTTGCCTTGAGCTTCTTCCTGATTTCGCTATAAACTTGTACAAAATTCTGCAATCCAATTTTGTCCCTTATACTATCACGAACCTCTTCTGCTAGTTGTTTCACGTCCTCTGAAACAAGTCAATAAATTCATGCATTAGAGTCTGATACTCAACTATACAAGCACACAAGTCTGTCTATAAACGGGTATGGCATTTTTACCTGGGATGATTTTACCAGCAAATCCCTCACAAACTTTGTACAAAGGAAACAACATCTGATACGTATAATCCCGACCGTCATCCTCACCAACGTGCTCCGCAACTTTATGTTCGAGAATATTTGGTGAGATTGATTTAAAACTATCAAAGACAATTTTCATCTGCACAAAGTTCATATCCAATTGTAAGACAGAAAGCAATTTTAAAGTATCTCGTGATGTGTGCGGTACGAAAGAACATGAACAGGTAAAGGGGGTGGGCAAAGTTCGATATAAACATGGTGAATATATATAATGACCGAGCTACTACAAGAAGATAAGAAACCACAGTAAAATGGACCTACCTGAATTGCCTCCATCTGAAGTGCTATCTTCCCCAACCTCTTAAGCAAGTAGGAGATGAGAAAATATCGAGGACGCTCTACATTTTCATAGCCCTTTTCCCCCTTAAAACCAGATGTAAGAGATGCAAACATGTCCCTTCCTTTTCTTGGGTCAAGAACCTGAAATGCTTTGAGAAAACAGACCTCTTCCTCACGTTCAAGGTTAGACCAGTACATGTGGGAATTAATGTTTTCTTGCCCTAAAACCAAATAGAGCCCAGAGATGACAAATGTAATATCTTGTCTAAGCCAGTTGTTAGACGCATCATCAGTAAGTGGAGCTCTCAGCTGGTGACAAAGAGAAACTGCTATCAGAAAAAGTCTACTGGGTCTCATTAGATAAAAAGCTCCTAAGGATTTTTCGCGGTTATCCGTGCAGGCCTTGGTCACTGTGGTGAAGTATAGAGCTGTAAGACGGTTTGATATGTTGCGTAACCACATATGTGGATGCAGTAGAAACTCACATACTGTTATCCATATGTCCTGTAAATGAAGTGAAGTAAGATAGGCCAAACTCATAAGAAATAATAATACTCCCTCCATTTCGAAAGACAGTCACATTCGACTTTTTATGGTCAAAACAAGTGAACCATAATATCAATCTAATCATCCTAGTGGAAAGCCAAAAATTGTACTACCTCTGTCCCTAAATGAGTGTCCAAATTTCATTCTAAGGGACATTGAAAATCTTAACTTTGTGTACAATTTGGTAGCAAAGATTCATATATAATCTTGTAATCTCTTTTCCAAACATTTAGTTTTGCACGTATAAAGAAACCGGTGAAAAAAAATTCGAAAAAATAGGGACAAAGTTATGTTAAAAAAAGACACTCATTTTGGGACAAAGATTTTTTGAAAATGGACACACATTTAGGGACAGAGGGAGTAATTGATAAACCATTAAGGGACATCAATATCAAATTTTTAGAATTTTATTGGGATGATTAGATTGAAATTAATGATTGGTCAAATTTCACTTGTGTTGACCTCAAAAAAGTCAAATGGGACTATATTTTTGGGACGGAGGGTGTATTTCATAGAGAAATAAACATCAACACGTTTTACACAAATTGAGGACCAGTTGTACCTCAAGATCCTTTCCTAAGCATAGTTCAGGAAATTCCAGCAGCATTTTCTCCAGCACAACTATTGAATAATATGCCTCTCTCCAAAGAGGTACAGTTGCTTCATTAGAAAGATTGATTTCCGTGTCTTTAACAACATTGACTGCAGACAGAAAAATCCTTCTCATTACTGTAAGTACACTGTCAATATGCCTCTGGAACCCCGTCTTCATTACTTCCACCAACAGACCCAAGGCCTGTCCACAACATTTGAAGCAAAAATTTAAATACAAGAAGCAAAATATCACATTGCAAGCATTAAGCACTAACCAAGCAGATAAAATCATGATTTATGTCTATGAATTTTCACTTCAAGAATTGCAACAAGTTCCCACTCATAAATTTATGTCTGTAACAATAACCAAGCAGATAAAATCATGATTCATGTCTATGAATTTTCACTACAAGAATTGCAACAAGTTGTCACATACTCCCTCCGTCCCAGAGTAAGTGTCCACCTTTCTCTTTTAGTATGTCCCCGAGTAAGTGTTCCTTTCCTAAAATGGCAAATAATCTTTACTATTCCTCCCACTCATTCTCTCTCCTACTTTACTTTTATACTCACAACACCAATCAACTTACTATTCCCTACCCCACCTTCTCTCTCCTACCTTGCTTTTCATACTCACAACACTTGCATCACTTCCACCATTTCTTAATCTTCGTGCAAATGGAAGGGTGGACACTTACTCTGGGACGGAGGAAGTATAAATTTTTCATGTTCGTAACAGGAACATTTTCAGATGCCTATTATAATAATACTACTCTGAGCGGCTTCTTGGCTAAAAAGATAAAAGACCCACATGTGAAGGTTTCCACTACAAAACATACATAAACACAAGACAAGACAAGAAAGATGAAACAGAGAATATCGACAAAATGGCAATAATTACTTGATAGTTCATCAAGTGTTAACCACAGAGTCAACCCATAAAACGAACATAATGGTTCTTAGCAAGACGTATAGTGAAGCTTCAACGTTAAGAGCAGTTAATGCGTTTACCTGAGCCGCAGCACTCCATAAATACTGTTTTTCACCCGAATACCAAGAAAGACTGCTCTCAATAATAGAATTAAGGGAATGTGGGCTCACACGGCCAATCAGAAGCTTAATTGCAGCCCCAGTCATGGAACGGACTTTATTGTCATGATCATTAGCCAAACAAATCACAAAATGAAGAAAAAAAGTATCAGACTGCTCATCCACAATGTCTTTGCGGAATTTGATTATGATAGCATGCAGCATTTCAAGTACAGCTTCTCTTCCAGTCGAGTGTTCATAACTGAAACAGAGTGCAATAATTATTAATCAAGAAAGTTGAGTTCAACTAATAAAGCACATGTATTACAAAGATCAACAAATATATCTTACCTCAAATTTCCAAGCAAGTAATCAAGATGTTCTTGCCGGCGTTTCTTTGAGTGATCATAGTCAAGTAAGAACTGCAACAAAATTTGACTGCATTTCTTGCGTACTGCTTCAACTTGACTAGTTATCATCAATTCTCCCACTCGTTTGACAATATCATATATCTCATGAACCACTAACTTCCGGTTCACTATTGCCTTTAAAAGTGAAAGTGCGACAAACGAGGGATTTCTTTCTAGATCAACAAATACTGGAAATTGGATGAGCATATGCAGGTGGTCCGAAGAAAGCGTAATTCCGGTGCTCCGCAAGAGCACAGTCAGCAATCTTAGACAAGACTGCATCAAAGGACTAGTAGCATTCATCGAGCCTTGGGCAATGAGCAAAAGAGAAGTTTTGATCTTATCTGCTTCGGATTCAATAGATGGCAAAGGAAGTCTCACAAGCGCAGAGAGACACTTAAGGGCTGCCGATATAATATCTTCATACTTGGAGCTCAAGCAAGTACCTAACAATCCGACAAAAGGGTCCAACATGGATAACAATTCTCCTTCCTTTTTATGAAGTTTCATGCTCTTCATGCGACTACATAGGATACCAAGAGCAAACACAGTAATAAGATGTGAACATTGTGGGCCAAGCCCAGTACTGATCAATCTCCCAGAGGTGGTTGCTTCGATGGACACGTCATCTTGTCGGCCATGTTTGTTCGACTTAGTAAGCCCTTGAATACCATCTTCAAGAAGGCCGTGGGTGAAAATGAAAAGGTCTGTGTGAGTCGCAGATGGATTGCATTCAATTCCAGAAGCTATATGATTTAACATAGTCTCTAATTTCAATTTCAGTTTTGGTGTTAATTGCTTATGCAGATGACGTGTGACAGGTGAAAGCAGCTTCAGAGAATGGGTTCTGAATGTAATGTTCTGGGCAATCAATTTTAGGGTTTCAAAAGACTTCTGCTTTCTAGTTTCTTTCATTTTGGAAGCAATCTTCTCCACTTCCTTCTCCTCAGAAACATCACCAAGAATATCATTCTCTGCAATGAAAAGAAGTTCTTCGAGACAATAATCCAAACATCCAGACATGGGATTCAATTGGCACTTTGACAACAAGAAATTCAGAGTATATCCAAGAACGTGCAACTCATATCCTCTTTTTAAGGTGGCTTTTAATACTTTGACAATGAACTGCAAATAATTCAACCCTAACACCTTCAAACAAGCTGCCAGAGCAGACCTCACCTCATCACGAACACTTTCCAAGCGATTCTTCAGGAAGTTTGAAATACGGTGAATGATATTTGAAAGATGCAGCTCCATGATGTCATTAGGAAGCAATTTTAGTACTTTCAGAGCAACAAGGCTAATATTAGCATTGACATTATCAGTATCATCAGTCAACAGCTTTTGTATCTTTGGTAGGATTCTTTTGTGAAGGCATGTCTGTATTTCAGACAGTTCTAAAGTAGTGCACTTGTCGACCACCATAGAGGAAGCCATCCCTTGAGTAGAAACATCCATTAAAGGATCTTTAGTCTCTTCACTGTGATGAGAATCTGAAAAGGAGAAGTGATCCAGAATTGAGGAGATTAGTCGCAAAAAGAGTTTTCGCTTGTCGGGCTTCAGTCTCAATTCCCGAATGCACTTCATTAGCAAATCGTAGTATGGCTTCCATTCCATACATCCAGAAATAGATGCAAGAGCCTCCACTGCAGCATTTCTTAGATGCTCTCCCTTTCCATCTTGGACATCAAGCAGCATATTAAAGAAGAGTGGCATAAACACTTTGTTTGTGATTACCTGGATGTACACAAAACCAGTGCAAAGATGAATCAAATGCAGGATATGTTTGGTGATTGCATTCATATCTTATACTGGGCATGCGCACACCTTTATATATGTATATTCACATATTCTTTATACTCCCTCCGCCCCAAACTAATCGCTACTTTTGGTTGACCATATTTGAACTTTGACTAACATTTTATGCTAAACTATTAATCTCTAAAAAAAAATAGAAATGGTTATCGATAATGTTTCTATTGGTGATTTAATAACCATATTTAGCTTTTTATGGAGATTAATAGTTTAGCATAAATGTTAGTCAAAGTTCAAATATGGTCAACCAAAAGTAGCGATTAGTTTGGGACGGAGGGAGTACACAAATGGGCACGCGCACAAACACACATACATGCATGTGTGTCCGTGTGTTTATTTATTACTTACCATTGATAAACTATTAACGACGCCACTAAAACGAGATAATGCCCTTGCCCTCCTATGCTTCTGCAGGAACAAACAAAAGAGAATACATAAGGTACTGCGAAGAAAATGTAGGTCAAGTTCTGAGCCGTGCGTATTTGGAAGGAAATATAATGAACAGTCATAAAAATGAAGACCATGTACAAAATAGCCAGCAATGTAAGTCAAGATATAGTCTCGTTATGGGAAGGTCACTGGAAATTTATGGAGAGAAGTGATGTGGTACAGCTCAAAAGAAGCTGTTAACACATTTTAATAGTTATGACCTCAATAAACCTCCCAAAAAAAATATAGTAAGAACAACTTGCCTGCAAGTGAATAATATTTTTGAAGAAGTCCTGCTCTGGATCTTCACTACACAAAGTATGATATGATTTAAGGTATGGCACCTCCCTGAGCTTCAACACCATCTCTCGCAGTAAATCAATCCATACCTAAAACAAAAAAGTCTTTTGAGAATAGACATAAAAGTAAACCAGAAAACTCAAAATATCGAGGGTAGAGGACATTTCAATAATAAAACGAGTGTATAAACTATAAAATCAAATCCTGACTTCGGCTGTAAATTGACGATCTCCAAAACTGTACGAAACTCATATCTCGTATCCTATCATAAGATGCAGAACTATTTTCTAAAAGAACAAAAATTATAATCCAAATATTTAGAAAATCTATTTGAGACTGGATTCTGATGTGAAAGTAGTTGTATTTCATGTAAGTCGGCTTACGTCACCAACCATATGTACTCGCACAGCGAGTGTTATTTAATTTGAATATTGGCATCAATATTTCACACAATGTATCCAGGCTGTATCTCAAATCCAAACATCAAAAGAATCACAGAATGCGTTCACTATCACATAATTAAAGTAGCATTTGTGTGTATCAGACTGCAAATAAACGTAAAGTAAAAGTAGGATCAAAGAGTAAATAGTAAAGAATCTAATACTACTAAAAAAACTAACTGATGGAAACATACACACTGCAAATTAAATATAAGAAATTAGAGTGATTATTTTTTTATTTTATTTTATTTTTTTTTTTTTTTTTGGGGGGGGGGGTGGGGGAGAGAGCAACGTTGAGTAAGAGTAAATGAAGGGTTTTTCAAATTTCACAACAAACGAAATGAGAATAAAACCCCTTGGATAGAGAGAGAGAGAGAGAGAGAGAGAGAGAGAGAGAGAGGAGTGTGTGTGTGTGTGTGTGTGTGTGTGTGTGTGTGTGTGTGTGTTGTGTGCGTGAAAGAGGGAGAGAGTGAGAGAAAGCGAGAGACAGGGGAGGGGGGAGGGAAAGAGAGAAAAGTGTGGGAAACAAACCATATAGGCTTATAGTAACCCCACACTATTGGTTTCATCCGGGAAAGGAAAAAAGAATCTCTTTTATGAGCTTTTTTATAGCTCGTGTCCATCTACAAACAAACCCTCCCCTGACCCTGACCCTGTGACTTTGAGTCAATGATGTATCGTATGATTAGTGCAATACAGTATTTGGCACGATATGAAAGATTCGCCAGGTAATTTTACCTTAAAAATTATCGCTATAGGTAAAAATCGAATCAGATTGTATGACACGTATCACGTACCACTGTACAATTTTTACAGCTAAAGTAGAAAAATATATTACTAGAACTAAACAAAACTGTTAGGAGAGGAAGGAATCCATCTGATGAATACAATTGTTAAAGTATAAACGGAGAACTGAAAAGATGTTTAGAAAAAGGCTGGGGTGGGGTAACCGCCAATGCCATTAAATGTCACTGGGGGGATACTGCCCCACATCCGAGCATTAAAGAATACGCAAGTGCTTCTATCTTAAGGTGTGACCATCAGCTATTCAGCTCAACTCAGCCTTATCTTTACCAAAGCACATGGGTTCAACTATACTGCATAAACATCACACAGAAAATTGGAAGGAACATAATGAGGAAAATAACACACTAACATATCGAGCAGTGCGACAACTTACTAAGACACCAAGCAGCAGGAAGACAAACCAAAAAAACGAAAGTACAGACGAGATGTACATTGTTGCCTACAAATGAAAAAATGAATCCACAAACACCATCAGCGCAACTGCCAAATGATATAAAAGTTTCTACCTTTTGAACAGAAGATTCTCCGTTCATAGCATCGCCCATGTGTTTGATAAGGAAATTGCTTATCATGCTCTGGATGCATACTCGAGACCAAGAACCCTTGTTGGGATTCACCTCTTGGTCAAGGATCTTTGCAGCAAATTCAACAAACAGAAGCAGCAATCTATATGCACTGTGTCGCAGTATCAATTCTTCAGATGACATGTCATGCACGCAATGCGACAATATAATTAATGCATGCGCCTCTTGGACACCGTAGAAGAAGTCAATGTTTATCCTTTCATAAGCACCAATGATGATGTCATAATCTAGGCCACCCATCTCTGACGCAGAAGTTGCATTTAACTCACGAAGAAGATTTGCCTGCTCCATTTAAGAATACAATTAGGTCAAAATGCTTGAGAACCATTAAGCTTTTGATTTAAAAAAAAAAAAATGAAACCAGCTTTTGATGAAGATGTAGATATAAAAGCAAATACAATACAAGTACACAGAAAAGCCAGCATTACCGCAGGAATTAGAGAAGGCTCATTTTCAGAAAGAGCATCGAGAACATCACAAATAGACAAGCGGATATCTATGCTGCCAGAAATAAGTAGTGGGGAAATAGCAGTCACGATTTGATTTGTGCTTCCACCTCCCAATATTGGTATTAATTGTTGAATGACCTTTAAAGTCTCCACACATGCATCTGTAGAAAAATAATGAGTTTCAGTTACAATAGATATTGACATATGATGCAATAGGCACACCAAAATTGTCCAGAAAAATTTGCAGACCTGAGGGCTGATGTCTCTTGGTAAGTAGAGGGAGCAAGATATCAACAAATTTTCCCCCTGCTGAAGCATCCTTTATATACTTGGACAGTAACTTAAAAATGCTAAGCTCTCTTTCTCTAAGATTCTCCACGAATTTCCTAATGTAAGAAATAAATTAGTTACAGAGGAATACACGAGCAACATGCAAGATTATCAAACTAAGTAGAGAAAGAATATGTGTTCCGTCTGATGGCACTGTAATACCTGCTCTACTATTTCTACTGATATGTTTTCTTTAACAAAATTGCCCCAATTTTCTCCAGTATGACAAGTTTCCTCCCACAAACAAAGTTTCTCACCCCTTCCTTCCCCCAATATGTATTGAAAACAAAAAAACCCTTGAATGTTGCTTTGTTTCAATTTATTCGTCAAACGTATTCGGATCCACCGACACAAAGAGGGACACCAAACCGCCCCATATCAATAGTCCAAAGTGGATGTATTTCCAGAGTAATCATGATTTTTTTCTTGATACGGCCATCGTCTAGTGCCTTCAGGAAAGGGGAAGTACAAACAGTATTTTGGAGTTCTGTTGATTTTGTATTAGAATTTTACTTGTTGAGTTCCTAAAAGATCATTACATACACATGCATGCGGGCACGCAGAGACATATAGCTTCATGCACTCTTTTGGACTCTAGTTATACATAGATGTGGGTGAAAAATTATTTGCAGCATGTGGGAAGTTATTAATGGTAAATCCATGTTTCGGGTGAGAAAGTTTCAATCTTTCTCTACACAGGAGAGTTATTTTTTTTAAGACTGCTAAATGGTGCCTAGATGTGGCTTAAACGGCCAAGCAAACTCCAGATGAGAAAATTCTACTGATGATGCTAAGCAACGTGTGCACAAGAATGTACAATAGGTACAAGGACAACTTGCATGCTCAACTGAGCTGCACAGCAGGATTCTATTAGTGGTTGGTGCAAAATGAGGACATAAGAAGCCTTGAGTTGGAGAAGGAACTATTACTTGAAAATTTTAGTAAATAAGAGAATGTATAATCAAATTATGGTACCATACCTATTTGCCGCGATTTTGCTTGTGAAAAGGCGATGCAAGTTGCAGACAAGTGCATCAATATTTGGAAGTAGCAGCATTTTGATATCGCTATCACCACCATCCAGTTCGCTATCAAGATTTAGCAGGTTCTCAATGAATTTCAGAACACAAGAGACAATGGACTCGGATGCTGTCGTGACTGTCAGAATTGAAAAAATATCATGGACAAGATACTTCACTCTGAACAACAGAGTTACAAGTTTGTAGCTTTTACTCATGGCAAGAAAGCAAATAAACAGTGAACTTGGCTTCGCACTGCTGGCACCTTCTTGCTTAAAACCATCAATTAAAGGTTTTGCGGATATAAAGAATAGATCCCAAAACTCAGAACCAAAATCATGATCCTCGTATTTATTAAGAACCAAAGAAATAATCTTCAGGCATAAAGATCTCATATCCTTGAATTGTTTTGTGGACATCTGCAAACAACAAAAGTATTAGCGTTTGGAAACTCCAATTTCCCCATTTGCAATTACGCATACTGATTTTTAGTGACTTCAGTTGTACATTAGTCTTATCAACTTAGTTTTCTATTCAAGATGAAATGTTGTGAAATTCCTTACTGGAATGTGAGAATAAGATGCTTAATTTTGTCCAATGAAATTTTGAGGCCACGATACAACTAATATCATTACTAGGAAAGAGATGAATTATAGATGACGTTGCAACTAATATCAGTTCTTTTCTAAACATAAAAATGACTGCGGTGTCACAAGACAAATTTTCATCATAATCTAGAAATTACCGTGACTCTGTTTTCGGCTCCACCATCTTCCTCTCTGATGGACATATTGTCGCTTGAATTTTCAGCCAGAGAGAAGCAGCTGCTCTTTTCATTGTCAAGACCTGATGCACAACTCACCAATATCCGGATAACACATCCCATTAGTAAATTAAGATATGGACTAATATGCGATTCATGGAAAACTCCAATAATCTCCTCAATTACATGCAGAAAACCATATCTTTTCTTCGAAGACAGTGCTTTTATATTATCCAAACTAAAATGCCTCAAGATACTGGATGAATCTAAATCTTTGGTACTCTTGGATGAACCCCAAACCCAATCGTCCAACATGTCACCATCTTGTGAAACATTTTGCAGTGGCTTTATTAATAGGGCAATGAAAAGAGGAAGCTCGCCAACATCAAGCTCTGCTAAGAATCCAATAACTGCTTTCCGATGGTTTACACTTGCATGCTGAATAAACAATACAATATCTGAGTTATGAAGAAAAGATTAAAGAACTTTCTACATAGGTTCACATAGACTATACATACCTTCCGTGAGGCAAGTGTTTTGAAATTTCTGACTTTTGGAACGAGAATTCGGATGATTATTGGCACAAGATGGACCCTGTGTTGTTCATCAATAAGATTTGAGTCCCTAGATAAGCTCCATGTTGTCAGTTCTTCCCTCAGATTTTTTGTACTGATGAGATTTTTCAAATGCTGACCGTATGGGAATACGTAATCATCTTTCCAATTCAAAAGGGATTCAAGAACCTTCAACTGCACCTCAGGATCATTCTCATCAAGAAGCCTGGAAATTATAAACAGAAACAGGATCATAAATTCTACAATGTCTGAATGAAACATCTGAAAAAAAAATTATAAACAGAAACAGAAACTTAAAGCCTAAATACCGGTATTCCAACACCTCCTTGAGAAATTGACTGCGATAGAAAGACTTGGGATTTCTCAACACTCTTAATAAGTTCAACCACTCTTTGAGAACACTCTTCCATGCTTTTCCTTTGGCAGCCCTTAGATTGTATGATTTCACGCTGTAAAATCAAATAAACAGAAAATTTCAAATAGGTCGCATAAAATTTACATAAGCATGATAGGATAGTAGTTCATTCCAATAAATGCAGACTAGCAATTACCTTGAGGATTCGTCAACATTGTAGCCTAGAAATTTCAAAAACAATGGGACAATTTGGCGAGACCGAGATTCCACGATTGTTGGCACTTTTTGTAAAGATTGAATCAACAAGGACAAAATTGTTGCACGCGATGTGCTATCATATGATGGAGAATCAAAAAAACTGAAGCGCGTCATCAAATCTGAAAACAGAATAAGTACTCAATTATACAACAAAATAATATTTAAAAACAAAAAAAAAACAAAAAAAAAGTGAATTGCTACTAGTGACACAATAATCATTACAAGTCCACAGCACAGCCATAGTTAGTAATATAAGGGACGGGAAAAAAAAGCGATACGTTATACGTACGGGTATATTACGAAATTTATTTAAAAAAATACATTGAAAAATACGGTATAATAAAACGGAAATTTTAAATTTTGTATTTTTCATATAATGTGTATTATACAAATCAGGGTCAAATATACGTACGCAAAAATACGGAATATTGTATATGTAAAAAAAGATATTCTCCTGAATATAATACTATATTTATAAAAGTATGTCTCACCTAAAAGGATACTGCGCTTAATAAAGGAGTACTATCAATCTTTGAGGGAGGTATTGAGATAAATTAATAATTAGGATTGGAATATTTTGAAGGGCATATAATATAGAACATCAAATTGTTTTATCTTAGGAGAGTTTTGAGATTAATAAAAACAAGATTAATTATTAGTGTAAAAAAAATACTAATTATTTTTTTTTTTTAGCAGGGAGTGTTTTTTTTTTAACAACAGGGTATTTGTTCGGGGAAAAAAAACAATAGGGCTATTGCTTCAAAACAAAAAAAGGGAGGGGGTATATTTTTGAACAGGGGAAACGTATTGCTCCCTAGAATAACGTAACATTAGTTAGTTATGCAAACCTAGAATTACGGAAGCATTAGTTGGTTTTTCAAAATCAGGCTGATCCTTCCATCTTCCCGTAATTTTCCTAATTAACGCCCGTATTACGTTACTTGCGTGTATAAAACGGTTAATCCTAAAATTATGTGTATAAATCCGTATCTTTGAAAACAGAACAGAAACCGCGAGTTTTATTGCATATACACGTATAATACGCGTATAGTACGCGTTTTAACCAACTATGAGCACAGCATTAAGGGTCAGGGCTAATATCACAAAGCACGGAACAAAAAAGAAGGCAGTACAACTATAAGGTTTCAGATGATTCCTTCAAAAGCCACAACATACCGCCAGAATCACTAGATGTTTCAATACTGCTTCCCTCAGATTGATCTTGATGTGCTAGAATATATGATTCACATTGCTCAAGATACTTTACCAAACTTTCCCATACTGTCCCAGAATGATGGCCAATCAGGGCAGCAAGGCACTCCATCGCTGGATTCCATATTTGGCTAAACCGGTTAGAAAATAGGCCAATAACCCACTTCAACAGAGCAGGTAAATATGTCTCAGGTATCCTTCCAGCTGAAAGTTCCATCTGTATTCTCGTTATCAACAGAATAACTTTCCTGCTGGTAGAAACTGACAGTGGAATTGCTTCAATCGAGAGGAGAAGCTGAAGAACCTGATATAGGAAAAAGATTAAGAAAGAACCTTTAACAGGTTTAACAGAATAATTTTACTATTACGAAAGGAGAATCAAGAAGAAATTTACACACATTACTACTCTGCTCATCACCACGCAAAGTTCGAAGATCTTCTGCCATCAAATTGTTTTCAGAAAGCTGAATACTTGTAGATTGTTCACAGTCCGGAGATTTATAGTGGCATAATATTCTTAGGGTAGAGAGGCGAATTCGTTTGTCTGGATGGCACAAATTCTCAGAGAACAACTCTAATGAATCTAAATGGTTCATTTCTTCAAGCTCTTCACAATGTATCTGATAATGACCATCTACTTTAATGCTAGATCTACATGTAAAAAGAGTAGAAGTTGAAAACCAAAGCACTTTTAACATAAACAATTTTTTCTGATGATGGAAAAATAAAACAAGAAGGATTGTGAAAACCACCCCACCTATCCACTGAATCCAAATAATCAGCAACACTGGACAAGATATGGGAAGATGATTTATACTTTCTAGCAAAGTAAAAGAACTTGCTCATTGATGATTCATTGCTTCCAGCTTTATGACGAAACTGCAACTTCTGGTATGAACTTAGTGCAGCACCAATTAGAGTTTCCCAAGCACGCTTAGGAAATCCTGCAACATTTTCTGGTGAAACTTCACCTGAATCACCTATCGTGTAAAGATAACATGTTCAGAAGCTCATAAGCTTGGTCATAGGATTGAAGCAAAAGTTTATCAAATGAAAATACTATACAACGTAAAAGCACTTTACCATAGACGATCATCAGAAGCCTATCAAGTGAATCTACCAAGTCCATTAGTAGAGATGGTTTAGCTTGGCCATGCGCCGTGTACGAATAGCAACTAACAATTCCCCACAGCTGAATCAAGTTTGTTTCATGGAACTGATCATTAATCACCCCAATCCAGTGAATGATTGAATCTTGAAGGAAATTTGAAATCCCCAACAGCCCCTTTTTGGATGTCTCATCTAACAAACTTGAGCTATCCACTTGCAGTCGCTCATAGAAAATAAGAAGTAAATATATAACTTTGTCGTCGGGAGTTTCAACTAAATCAGCCAATGCACTGGAAGACAATCACAAAGCTGTAAATGTACTACAATTGTACCCCACAAATAGCATAGTAGACAACATAAAAAGGAATTGTTCCACTTACGTTATAATACTAGATCTGAACGTCTGGGATATGCAAGGGTCTTTTAACAATAGCTCTTGAAGAAAATTCAATAAACTGAAAGCAAGTACAGGCAAAATCAGATATATATATATATATATATAGAGATAGAGAGAGAGAGAGAAAAGACGCTGCTGTAGAACGAAATAGACAAGGGATCCATGGCCAAAGGCCAAGTTCTTGATAAAAATGAGGAATACCTGAAATTTCTCAGCCCAAATATGGGAGCCCACTGCAACGACAGTTCAGAGAGAGCGGTCATTTTATTAGCACTAGAAAGGCCATCAAGAACACAAAGCATCAGCTGGAGAACTTTATCAAGAACATCAGATGATTGATCTCCTGGATTTTCCATCTGAGAGGGAAGGACAATTTTTTGCACTAAATATCTGACTAGCTGTAGCAGTGGTTCATAATCTGTAAAAGTTACATGACCTTCAAATATTAATCCAAGTAAAATAATTGAAGTGAAGGAAAGCACAAAGGTCGAATAGTGAATCATGGCCACCTGAAATTTTCCGCACATTATCATCTTGAATAGTAGAGATAAGAAGGGATAAAAGGCGACTCAGGTACTGTCCACTAGTTTCTGGGTCAGTAATTTTCTCATGCAAGAACCTCCACATTATATCCAATTCTTTGGCCTCCAAATCCTCGCATAATCTTTGCAAGGTTGCACTGACAACAGGAACAACATTTTCTGAACCTGGAAGTCGATACACGTACATAATGAGATTATACAGAGTATATGGTAGCAAAAGAAAAAAGAATTTATGAAACTTCAATATTTTGACCAAATTTAATTTAGAGGTCATTCCAGTAATTATAATTAAAGAATTTGTCATTTCTCGTTCTATCTATCAAAGCAAATTTTGAAGAGCATTGACCCAAGAGTCATCTCATCTCCTTGCCGTAAATGGTTGTAGTCATCATCGCCTTAAGATTACAATGGCTAGTCAATAGCTGTGCTGTTTTACAAATGTTTCCTCATTTGAAGGTTCAAGAGTTGAGCGTGCATTAGCTCAAAACTGTATTAGTACTAGATCATGAAAATCTGCAATACAGTGTACATAAATAAACAAAAAATTTGTGTGCGCGTGTAGAGAGAGGAAGAGACAGAGATAGAGGAAGAGGAAGGTACTAATAGGAGGACAAGCTTTTCAGTGGAAGAAAAAGAAGATAAGGGTGGATTGAAAAACTTAATCGATCTAATGGAGCTAATCACTCCAATTTCCACGAAAATCAGTTAGCAGCTGTCAAAAAAGCTCCTAAATAATAGCCTACGAAGAGAAAGAATAAGACCTTCCGCAAGAGCGATAAGGAAAACGATGGCAAATCATAAAGGAAATACATGGACCAAGAATGAAGAGGGGAAGAAAAAAAGATGAGATATAGCTAAAGGCTCGATATCAATTCGACCATCGACTGCGGAAAATGTTTCGCGCGTAATAGGGACGGGTCAAAGTCAAATGTTGACCTCGAGATCCCCTGTCCTCTCCCAATTTCAGATTTCCCCATAATCAAAATGTAACAAAAGAGACAATGAGAGAGGGGAAGAGGAGGAGAGAAAGAATGACGGTTTTTAATGTACAAATCTTCGCACTTTATTTCAATCAACTTTGGAAAAATGTTTGACGCATAAAAGGGACGGACCAAAGTCAAGGTGATAATAAATGTAACATTGTTTTTACCTGGACAGCACCGGACAAAATTCTAGATTCGCCACAGACTAATAGCATTCAGTCTCTAGGACTTCTTACATTGATAGAAGCACACAATATTGTTTGTCTCCCAAAATTAGTCTTTTATATCAGGAGTATATTATAGCAATAAAATACATACAAAAAAATTAAGCAGCACCATATATTTACAAAATTAAAATTATAAAAAAAAAAAAAAAAAAAAAAAAAAAACTTGCCTTTTCTTAACTTATCATCATTACCAATGATTGAGCTGTCCATCAACAGCTTCAATACTTGCTCTGCTTTTGAGTGCAACCTTGAGGAAGTCACTTTCATAACATAAAAGAGCAAAGTGCTGACTGCAGATTTTCCTGTTGTCAAAGGATCCGTGGCAACTTCATGCATGATTTTCCTTATACCTGTTCAGTTCAGAGTTCTCATTAATCACAAAACAGATCATTACCCAATAATCTATACGCAAACTGTTTCTGATGACCCAATGGCACGGGAACTTTTGAGACTCGGCACTTAATGAGCAAAATAAAGGCTTCTAGGATAAAATTCAAAGTTGGAATTCAGCCTATAAGTTCTCTCTACAGACTCCGCAGAATAGCAATGTTCATGAAATTGTGGCTCCATTCTGCAGAGGAGATTTCAGTGTGCAGAAAAACTTGAGATCACTTAAGAGGATGAAAAACAGAGGCATATATAGGCAATGCAGCTAAGAATATGCAAGTCAAAACGTGGTTTGGGCTGGTGAAGAAACAAAAATATATAACAGGCAACATAAATTAAACAGCCTAATTAAGACATTGATGTAGAATGAAGCATAACGAATCGCTCAATTATGCTCTCAGTAACATATTGCAGATGATACTTGAGGTGCAATTTCTTAAATGCAATAGAATGTTAATACCTTTTCTAAGCTGCTCAATAGGTGCATTCCTCAACAAGAAAGACATGGACTCCGCCATGAACTCTTGGATATAGTCTTTCTGGTAATACCGCAAGTCGAACGTAACTCTGAGAGAGAACCATTTTGAAATCAAGTTGCATATCACACACATATAGAGGAACAAAAAAATGATTATGTGTCCAGTAATTTGCACATGAACAACACTACCAAAGAGCATTCAATAACGAACACCATCATCGTGTTACATATTTATGCTATTACCATATAGTGGAACACATTTTGCTGCAATTTACAAAACATGAACACGGAGTCTAGGAAGTCATAGAAAGAAAGCACCTCAATGATTTGAAAACCTGACAGCTTAGCAGCATAGCTATATTGAAAGACATCGAACAACTCCAATACGTCCTACCTAGACTCTTTACAAACTACTAACCATCAATAAGCTAGAGTACCTAAGCAAAAGGCCAGGAATATAAATAGATTTTAAATTCCTAAGAGATACAATGTCAACATGAAATATAAGTTAACAGCTATGAAGAAGTTCAAAGTCAAACCAACTCAAACAGGAAATTGTAGATGGACAACAAAACACTGATTATTTTTTCTAGAAATTAAGCTGATAGAGAAGACCACAATAAATGGTATGATGATATTTTTCTCGCTACTAAGAATGTCCTTCCAAAGACGTCGTTGGTTGAGTAATGTCAGGTTGGATGCACCAAATTTTGTAATCAAAAAAGAAAAGATGCTAGTGATTTACTTACTTTACAACATGAACAACATCTCGAACAAGATACTTCTGGAGATGCATCATAATGTACGACCAAGATGTAAATATCTGCACATACAGACGCAGATTTGAAATTCAATTAGTATTAGTATAGCCAAGGATACCCATGAAGACCTCCCTAGGAAATCGATACAGAATACAACTCAGACCTGTTCAATTATCTCAGGCTCCCTGTCAGCTCCACTTTTGAGTAGCAATACTATAGAGTCTACAATCTTCTGCATAAATCTGGCAAGAAACAGAGCACACCAGTAGCAAATTTCAAACCAACAGCAAAAGCAATTCGGAAAGTAAAGAGGGATCAAGATAACCACATAAATGAAAGGATCTAAATAGTTGGATTGTTCATTGTTCTCATAATTTATATACATATAATCCCTCCGTCCCAGCACAAGTAGGACTAGAGTGGACTCAATATTTAAGAAAATGTAATATATGTGTGGTAGAAAATGAAGAGAGAGAATGAGGGGTAAATGGTGGTGTTGGTTGAGTAAATTGAGTGGTGGAAAATGAAGAGAGAGAATGAGTGGGGTTAAATGGTGGGGTAAAGTGAATATAAATATATTAAAACATTTCCATTCTGGGCAGTCTCACTTGTGGTGGGACGGACCAAAGAGGAAAGAAGTCTCACTTCAACTGGGACGGAGGGAGTATACATCTATATATGTGTGTGTGTGTGTGTGTGCAGCGGTCATTAGAGCATGCATAAGTGAGCAGTCATGTAGAGAAGTGAAGGGCAAAAAGAGAAATTAAGCATACTCATGAATATGTACATCATCATCATCATCTATTATCAATTACTTCTAATGGCAGCATATAGACAACACTGCACAACATCCTCAAAGAAAAAGGCAGAGTAACTGCCAAATGGGGCAAGTAAGGAGACTCCATAAGCCTTCCGGTCATTCATATGTGCAGAACAATCAAAAAACGGAAACCACAATTTAGTCCCCGACATATGCACCCATGGACATCCTTGAAATTTTTCAGGTACCCTAAAATAAAAGAACATGCCCTCACCTCCATCTGTAGCATATCACATCACATAAGCACTACCCAATAACCTAAAAAGAAAAAACAGTGACGCAACTACTCAAGAATACTAAGGTATGAATGAAAAGCTACTTCAGTCCGTGACTATAAAGCAGAAGAACAGTGATCATATTAGAACAGGACATCCTTAGCCTGGAAATACATAAACCAGAGCTTTTTGAAAAGGCTATAAACAAAGTGCTTTGAAAATACAACATTTCAAAGCTTTTTCTTCAGTACATTCCGCTTTACTTGGAAGATAAAAAAAAAAAAAAAAAAATCTGCAATTGATTCGCCACCAGACCATGGGACAACAGCCAATGGAAGGAGAAAGAATGGTTGTTACGTAACGGCTTTAAAGATATCAAACATTTACTCATCACAAACAGTTAAACGGAAAGAAATCATCAAATGAAGAAACATAGACATCATTAGTCCAAAAACTTACGGAATGAAGTCCTCCAAGAGATCCCTTGACAATGCCGCCGTCAACCTATAGGGAAAAGGAAGTAAAAAAATGTCACTCTCATATGTAAGTAAGATTAAGTCCAGAAGGAATGTACATCTGAAGAATGTTTTAAGCAAAATTTATCAAGTCCAGATAAAATTGATAAAGCATTATACAGATATACTGGTTTTGTCAAATGCTGCCATTTGATGCGTTGTTAATTGTTATTACTCCCTCCGTCCCGGACTAAGGTTCTTAGTTTGACTTTACACGGAGATTAAGAAAAAGTAAATGTTGTGAGTATGAAAAGTAAAGTAGGAGAAAGTGGGAGAGAGAAAGTGGGTAGAGAGTTTTTGTTGTGAGAATGACAAGTGGGTCCCATTGTCCATTTTAGGTAATAAAGCAACTAAGAACCTTAGTCTGGGACAAACCAAAATAGAAAGTAAGAACCTTAGTCTAGGACGGAGGGAGTATAATATATATTGAGCCAATAATTTCTAACTTCCCCATGATTTTCTTTCGAAGAAGTTTCCAGGGATCTACCAATTAAAGATTGGTGACATAGTGATTGTTTCAACTGCAGTTGTGTAGTTGTGTAGCATAGAGAAGTAGCATTGTAGTTAAGCATTAAAATAAGTATGACAAGACATTAATTTTACTTTGAAAATTGGTCTGTGTACCCCTCTTCAGTTACTTACGTAAATCTCCCAAACATATAGTCACATTTTTTTCTGTGTATAGACATGGCATTATTGACAGTCCGGTTTCAGAAATACAATCACTGCCCTTCGCGGTATTGAGACTAAGTCAACTGAGAATCGAGAGGAAAACAAACAAACAGAAGAATAATAAAGATTATATTTTTAGTTAATTCATCATATATCAGCTTGAAACTCTCCAAAGTACCTGAGTATGGGCTCAAGAGACAGTCTCCCTTTCATATGCAATCTACAAAGAAGTCTTGAGATTATCAAGTCCTTATGTAATATAATTTGAGGTAAAGTTTGAACCAGTGGCATCATTTCCTCATAAAATGTAATGAAATCCTCTGCTGTATTCAATTCCTGGATGTTTTGAAAGAAAGAAAAAACACTTGAGAAAAAGATCCAACAATAAAAATTTGGATCACAAATTTGGATATTCAGTACTTTGAACAAATAGACAACAACACAAGTATTCAAAGGCCAATTGAGAACAAGGAAATAAAAGTAAGACTATGCACAAGGACACAATAAAGGTTTAAAACAAGGCAACAGATTACCAATCCTTACTAAGATTTGTGATGCCTAAATCACGAGGAAGACTAACCAGAATGGCATTGAATCAATGTTACCGTAACATGTAGAAAAAGATCTACATTTAACTATTAAAGTAGGGTTTTGTCAGTTGTAAAGCGAACATTCTAGACCAAAAGCATTTTTAGGGTGTTTTTATTAGTTTAACTATCTTGTATTAGACTAAGGTCTCTAATTACAACGATAATTAAAGTAATCCACATTCAAGAATAAAAACTGAGAATTATTTTTAAAAATTTGTTTGGTCGAAGGGCATAGCCAAACCATTAATGTGCTCAGGAGTAATTTGCAAAAGGGGGAGATATAAAACAACATACCCTCCAGTATACTAGGCAATCAAGAAAAAACGAGGAGCCCTGGGAAGGCTCTGACTTGAGAGGATCAAGACTCCGAAAGACATCAATGTCAATATCCTCAATTCGCTGAGAAAAAGTCTTAAACTGCAAACACAGAGGTTAAATTGGCTTGAATCGAATTGTATTGCAAACCATAAAGCATAACATATACGTATAGGAATAAGTAACGGCTGTAGTGAAAAAGTTGAGCGACTGACCACAAAGCGGCGGCGGCCGGTGGTCTTGTTTAGGGATTTAACAGCTTGAGCTTGTGAGAGGGTCGCCATTAATGAGCTTGAATTCAAGTGAGTTTTCTTGTCTGAGGGTAAGCCTAATAATGAATTTAGGGAAAAATTGAATTTTGAGAAAAAAGTAGGGCTTGAAATTGAAGGACGTTTCCAGTCGCGACCTTCGACTTGGAGTCTTGCTTTCTCTGGCGATGGCGAGAAGCAACGATAGCAGTGACGGGCTATAACCTAACGGGCTCACCGTCTCTTGTACGAAACACGGCGGGACGGAAGGAGGAGGAAAGATTTTAGTAGGGTTTAACCCACCCAATCAAAATAAGGAGCACACACACTGAAACAGAGACTCGGGCGAATTACCAATTTTAGCCCTGTATTTTACAAGGATTGAATTGCCCCCTTCTTCCTGTGAGTAGGGATGGCAACGGATCGGGTTTGGATCGGATCATGGCTGATCCGAATCTGATCCGAACACTAGACCCACATTTTCGAACCCGATCCGAAACTGCATGATCCGAGCTCCGATCCGATCCGAAGAATAAAAAATAAAAAAATGGGTAATTTCGGTTTTATCATGAACAATCCTAATTCCCAGTACCTATAAAACCCCAATTCAAATCAAGCAATCCACCCAACCACCCACAGATTGATTTCACCCTACCCCAAATTTCTGTTAATGTGCTTACCGGAGATAGGCGATATGGAGTTGAAACGACGGCGGCTCCATTGCAAGTCTGGGCGACGGAGAGGCAGAGAGGAACGATTGAAGGAGAAGCAGCGACGGCGGGCGGCAAGCTGCGACGGCGAGGAGCGGCAACTGGGAGAAGCTCGTGTTCGACTTAGGGCGTAGAAACGAGAGAGAGAGACAGAGAGCGGCGGAATTTCTAATTTCTAAACCCTATTTTTCTCTTTTATAGGTAGGGTTGTGTGTATATTTTAATAAAATGAGGGGTAATAATGAAAATTATAAGTAATGTTTATGAATCGGGTCGGGTCGGGTTCGGTCGGATCGGAGGGGCTGACCGAAACCGACCCGAAATCCGAGTGGATCATAAAATTGCAAATTAAACCCGAAAATTACGGATCGGATCGCCCTCGGAACGGATCGGGTTCGAACAAATTGTCATCCCTACCTGTGAGACAGGCGAATTCTATTTGCAAGGCACCATTGTGTACAAGGCACAGGAATGCCTAAAATACCCTTACCCGGATACGCGTGTTTCGTGTAAACGTGGACGAAATAATGGGTTTATTTCGCACACTTTTACACGAAATATGGCAAATGTAGAAGTTGTTAGTTTCGCCTAATTTTACACGAAATAATGCGTTGAGTTTCACCCAAGTTTACACGAAACATAACATATGCATTTCACCAACTTTTACACGAACTAACACGATGCATTTCACCTAATTTGACACAAAATAAACAGTTTTTAACAAGGCTGCTGCATAATTCATACATCCAAACATCCAAACAAACAAATTTCATACAAACTGGATAATTCAAAAACCAATACATGATACACACATACTATGGCCTATTTCTTGCAATTCTTGTTGCGTTCGCCGCATTTGAGAGTCGATTGAATGTGTCTATCCGAGCTCTGTATGGCATGACCAGGTTACTTGCGCTTGGTTCACGTTCATTCTCCTAATATATCTCTGGTGATGGTATTGGGTAATCAGTATCTGACATGTGCAGCTGCAAAAGTAATAAAATAGTTAAATATAACAAATTTAAATAAGATAGTTAAATATAACGAATTTAAATAAGATAGTTAAATATAACGAATTAAAGTATCATACCAATATAAAATGGTTTCCCACATGTCCCAACACAAGTGTGTTTGTGGGTGGTCCTACTCCTTGTTGTACAGTCACTGGAAGGCATGTGAAGCCACTGGTTTGCGTGTACGAGACGAACACCACATTATACATCGTGACAATGATGTGCCCTAGCTCTGGGAGTCTCATATAATAATATTCAGGAGCCGTGGAGGTATACCAAGCAATGCGATCGTAGAGCTCGTCTACAGGTCTCCAAGATATAACTCTCTGATAAAGCTCGCGGCGTCTATGCAGCTCAATGCAACAATCTGAGCGCACTTGATGCCACATGTCCTCATTTATGTATATTTGCGTTGCTATGGCTCTATAGCCACAATTTCCATCACCTCTCACATCTGTGATGCCTTCAATAAATGGGACAATGAAAGGCATAAACGACAAAGTATACCCAGTAGTATGTAGATTAGTGACTTTGAGTTGTCCATTTCCCTTTCCACGACCCCGACCCCGTCCTCGTTGTTGTGGAATTGACCCTCCAACACCCAACACCCAAGCAAATCGCAAGAAAACCCGGAACCACAAACAAGCACAAGAAAGAAGAAACCAAAAGCAAAAGAACAAAACGAACACAAGAAATTGTTAACCCAGTTCGTCAATATGTTTGACTACGTCTGGGGGCACTACCAAGTCAGGATCTTGCACTATAATATGTTTGTATGAAGTTACAATAAGTATGGGGGCGGAACATTGCTTATATAGAAAACCTAGAATAAAGACCTAACCCTAGGAGGACAATAATACCCGAAAATCTGGACAAAATCGGCTAAAACACGGACCTGGCCCGACACCTGGGCGGTCGCCCAAAATGGCCTTGGGCGGTCGCCCACGAGACCCTTCCGCCGATTGAACCTACTGCCATAGTGGGC
The DNA here is from genome assembly GCA_026119855.1 of Campanula takesimana. NCBI lineage: Eukaryota > Viridiplantae > Streptophyta > Magnoliopsida > Asterales > Campanulaceae > Campanula > Campanula takesimana. The sequence goes on along the minus strand of JAOWBW010000115.1, from coordinate 1,629,225 downwards.
GGTCGCCCACCATCACCCTGGGCGGCCGCCCAGGACGACAGTCCCTCCGACGGATTTTTCTTCTTTTCCTCCGATTCCTAGTTCCCGGTTGGTCCTCTACTCCAACAATCTCCCACCTAGATATCAACCGCGTATGCAAGCCCCGTATCCGTTCTTCAACTCATCCTTGGTGTCGTCCTAGTGCTCTCCTCGATCATGGTAGTGCTTTCCTCCTCCCCTATTCTCCAAGCCCCGTTGAAGCTATACCCAGCTTCAACTTCACCTTGCTTGAGAAACCTGGAGCCTTTGTGTAACGCCCATCCTATTTCTTGTTAAATATTTGACTTATTTGTTAAATACTTGAACTTGCATATTATGTGTTAGTTTTACTTGGGATAAATTCTTAACTTCTTTAGAAATTAAGGTGGTTAAATGTCTAGTTTTGACTTTTGGGTTATTTGTGAAAATTTGACTTTAGGGGCCTTTTTGTTAAAAGTAAAACTTGAGGGGCCTAAGTGTCATTCTTTGAAAGTTTAAGTTTATCTTGGGTTGCCTTCTTCTCAGAAAGCATTTTACCCAAATCAATTTACGTTGTTTTCTCTGTTCAAAAGCTAGGGTTAGATTTTTACCCTATTCTCGACTCCTCGAGTTTAATTATCCCTCCGTTCTTGATTCTGATCCCGAATAAATATTCGTGGCGTTGAATAGAGCGTTCCAGGCCGAACAGAAAATTATTTGGGTCGCTTTGATTTTTAACTAGGTAAGTTATTAGGTCCCCCTTGCTTGTAATAACATGCATAAATGTTATTCTTGATACTTGTGAATGTTAATTTCGTGTTTGGGATAATTTTTGTGGTACTTGTAATTGTGGGACAAAGGGAGTAATAAACCCTCTGTGTAAGAAAGCAAAAGTAACTTGAAATGGTGATTTGAGTTTTGTTTACACTTTTGGAGTTGTTAAATTGTTAGTAAAAAGTTACTCCTACGCTTGGGGACGAGAATTCTAAGCCTGGGAAAGAAATTGAGGTTTGCTGCAAATTGCACCGAGCGCCCGTTTGGTGGTCCTCCAGGCGCCCGCTCATTTGGCCAGAAGGTTTGGGTTTCAAAGTGTTTCAACGAGCGCCCGCCGGTCCCCTGTTCCAACCAAAGTGTTTTAAATCTAAATTAAATTGAAAGCTTATCTCTCCTAAGGCATATAGCCTTGGTATAAGATGTCCTAGCAAGTGTAATTGTACCTTTTGGGGGCATTGGAACTTAGATTTGAACATTAATACTTAAAGAACTCAAATGAGAACTTAAGTATAAGAGTAGTAACTCTTCCTTATGTCTTGAAAGTGCTATGAACAAGCACTAATGTGTTATACTTGTTTTGAATCCAATGATTGTGCACCTTAGGGGCATTAGAACAAGGTCTTAGACTTGAACATTCTAAGAATAGGATTAGGATTTTGTAAGAGTAAATGTATAACTCTTATACATGCTTGAATATCCAAAGATTGGAGTTATAACTTGAAGTATAAGACCATAAAATCTTGTACATGGCTTGAACATCCAAAGAATTGGATTAAGACTTGAATATAAGATAATAAAATCTTGTACTTGACTTGACACCAATACATACGTATGGTAATGAACTAGAAAGTGCTATAACAAGCACTAACTTGTATGAGACATGTTCTTGTTGTGTATGTGCAAACATTGCATATAGTTGCTTGATAACAAGGTGACTTCTTGATTACTTGAAGCATGTTCCTTGTTGAGCTAGTCCACTACTTTTGGATTAGTTCTTCTCCCGTAGTTCAAGTAAATACCTACTTGTACATTCTTGTGTGAGTCCAGCTGGTTCTCCTTGCTTGTTCGGAAATATATAGGTTCACGCTTGTCGCGAGAGCTGGGGCTTAAGTGACAATCGGGTCCCTATGTATTTGCGCTTGACCCCTTACTACCGGCCATAGTAAGGGCATAGCTTCCTTGGTTGGAGCAATACGCCTGACTTAAGTGAATGCTAAACTCTAGAACACCTCGTGAGTCTTGATCTTGAGAATGACACTGGTTACCGGGTCTTCTAATATATACTGAATAATCAGTTTCTTGTTAGTGATCGTGATTGTCAAAGTAATACAAGCTACGACAACAATGGTATTCTTGGGAGGAATAAGGAAGGAAGCAATATCCTTTATAGCTTGCTTGTTTAGCCTTATGTGCTACTTGATGAGTGGCTTAGCCTCTCATATACTTGTTACCTGATGATACTTGATACATGATTACTTGAGTATCTACTTGAATTGCATGATAACATGTCATGTAGTTGCATCTAATAGCTTACTGAGATTTATCTCAACCCCGTTCCTTGTTTAATTGTTTTCCTTAGATCAAAGGAAGGATAGTGCGCAGTGAGGCTCGACATAGCTGGGAGCTTACTACGCAGGTCGTGATTATTTTGGGGCTTGTGTCCTTTTACTCTTGGTGAGGACGATGTATTATGGGTTGTATAACTCCTTATTTTGGGGTAGACAGTCTTGTTCAGTTCTTGTTGTCACTAGACATCTTGTATAGTACTCTTGATGCCAGCTTATGTGCTAGGCATATCTTCCGCTGTATGTAAATAAGTTTGGTTTTAATTTTCTTGTCTAGAAGTCGTGTTGTGAGCTAGTATAGCTCCTTACTCTTGAGTATATATATCATGTCAGTTTGTTATAAACAGTTGTCATCCAGTTTCTTGTTAAGTTTCTTGTTCCTCGTTGGTCACGCCCACCGGTATTGAGGTTCTATTAGGGGATCCCGGGACCTAGGGGCGTGTCAGGTTGGTATCAGAGCTACCCTGGTTTAGCTACCCTGTTTAGCTACCTTGGTTTGCTCTAAGTCTGTATAGGGTCTATGGCCTAGGTATGGGTTAGTCTTGGGGTGTTATTAACGCCGAGTGTTTACCTACAGGTACAATGAGTTCTGAAGGTACAAGTGGTAGTAATCAGCTGAGATCTATAACTCCTCAAGAAGAGATGGTTGATAATGTAGACTGGGATTATCCTAATCGCCTTACAAGGTTCTTGAAGTTGATGCTAAGAAGGCAGAGGAGTGGATTGAAAGTATTGAGAAGATCTTTACAGCCTTGAGATGTGCAAGTGGTGATAAGGTAACCTTTGCAACCTTTAAACTTGAGAAAGCCGCTGAACATTGGTGGCAAGTGTTGAATAAAAGTTGGGAACTGGAAGGGGTACCTCAGACATGGGAGAATTTTCTTAAAGCATTCAAGTCACAATTTATTCCAACAGTGGTCCAAGACAGGAAAGAGATGGAATTTCTTAATCTGGAGCAGGGAAGCTTGACAGTGGGGCAATACTCAACCAAGTTCACAGAATTGGCGAGGTATTGTGATCACTTAGTTCCAAATGAGACCAAGAAGGCACAGAGGTTTGTTAAAGGGTTGAGGACTGAGTATAGGAAGCAGCTTCTTTCTCTACAGCTTACTAGCTATCATCAAGCAGTGGAGAAGGCTTATGCTATTGAAAATGATATTGAAGAACACAAGGTGAAGTTGGGAACAACCATGACTGGTCGTGTATAAGAGAAAGTTCAGGGATCTGGTTCTAAGGGTGGTAAATCTAGCCGCCAAGATCGTCGATTCCGACAGCCAATTGAAAGTAAAGGTAGTGTATCAACTGGTTCGAGGACAACAGTCCAAGGTTCCAGGAAAGTATGTGGTTTTTGTTCGAAAGAAGGCCATTCTGAAGACAAGTGTTGGCTAAAGCAAGGAAAGTGTTTATCTTGTGGTGAAACTGGGCACTTTATCAAGAATTGTCCTAAAGGCAAGGGAAGTCAAGTTGGGGGTTCGAGTCAACAGGCCTCAGGTTCCAAGAGAGATAGTGGGGGTCGGGTCGCGTGTTTGCTCTAGATCAGCAGGGTGTAGCTGAGTCTTCTGTGGTCATAGGAGGTATTATATTACTTTCTAGTACGAGAGCGCGTCTTGATAGATCCAGACTCATCTCATTCTTATGTGGCATCTCATTTTGTGTCGCATTTACATGTTCTTCCTGATTCTATGCCTTATGTGCTAGAAGTATCTTCCCCTATGGGAGATTGCATGTTTGCTTCTGAGGTTTACAAGGAATGTGAGGTTCTTGTGGGTGATCATGCCCTTGTTGCTGACCTAGTCGTGTTACCTATAAGGGACTTTGACGTGATTCTTGGCATGGATTGGCTTTATGTGCATCATGCATCTGTTGATTGTTATAGAAAAGTAGTAACTTTTTCTATTCCTGGTTTGCCTGATTTTACCTTTGAAGGTGATAGGCCTTTATGTGCTATACGTGTTATTTCTGCTTTACAAGCTAGAAAACTTTTATCTCGTGGTTGTGCCGGGTATCTCGCATGTGTGCTTGATCAAAGTTTATTTGTTCCCAAGATGGAGGATATTCCTGTTGTGTCTGAATTTTCAGATGTGTTCTCTTCTGAGTATATCATGCCACCTGATCGAGAGCTTGAGTTTTGTATTGAGTTATTACCAGGTACAGCACCAATCTCTAAAGCACCTTATAGAATGGCTCCAGCTGAGTTGAAAGAGTTGAAAACACAGCTTGAGGAATTACTTGAAAGGGGTTTCATTAGGCCTAGTGTATCACCGTGGGGTGCACCAGTGCTGTTTGTCAGAAAGAAAGATGGGACTCTGCGATTGTGTATTGATTACAGAGATCTTAATCAGGTAACTATCAAGAACAAATATCCGTTACCTCATATTGATGACTTGTTTGATCAGCTTCAAGGTTCAGTAGTATACTCGAAGCTTGACTTGTGAAGTGGTTATCATCAGTTGAAAATCAGATCTGATGATATACCAAAGACAGCTTTCCGTACCAGGTATGGGCATTATGAGTTTATTGTTATGCCATTCGGTTTGACAAATGCTCCAGCTGTATTTATGGATTTGATGAACGTATATTCAAGCTATATCTTGATTGTTTCGTGGTGGTATTCATTGATGACATTCTTGTGTATTCTAAATCACGGGCTGAGCATGAACAACATCTCAGAGTGGTATTGCAAGTTCTTCGTGAGAAACAATTATTTGCAAAATTCAGCAAATGTGCTTTCTAGTTAGAAGAGGTTTCATTCTTGGGACATGTTGTGTCTGCTACTGGTATTGCAGTAGATCCTTCCAAGGTTGAAGCAGTTGTAAACTGGAAGAGGCCAACTACAGTGACAGAGATCCGTAGTTTCTTGGGCTTGGCTAGTTATTATCGGAGGTTCATTGAGGGATTCTCCAAGATTGCTACTCCATTGACTAATATGACTCGAAAAGCTATATCTTTTGAGTGGAATGACAAATGTGAAGCAAGTTTTCAAGAGTTGAAAAGGCACTTAACGACAGCTCCAGTCTTGGCTTTGCCTAGTGGTTCTGAGCATTTCATGGTTTATACTGATGCTTCTAAAGAAGGATTGGGTTGTGTTTTGATGCAAGATGGCAAGGTAATAGCTTATGCTTCTCGAAAATTATCTACTTATGAAAAGAACTATCCTACTCATGATTTAGAGTTGGCTGCGATTATTTTTGCTTTGCATAAATGGAGGCATTACTTGTATGGAACAAAATTTGAAGTCTTCACGGATCATAAGAGTTTGAAGTACTTGTTTTCTCAAAAAGAGCTTAACGTGAGGCAACGTAGATGGATGGAGAAATTGAAGGATCATGATTGTACTATCCTTTATCATCCAGGAAAGGCAAATGTTGTGGCAGATGCACTGAGCAGAAAGACTTATATTTCTTGTTTGATGATTCGTGAATGGAAGATGTTTGAAGACTTGTGTGAATGGAGTCCTTGTGAATCTAAACATGGAGTTATTTTTGCTAATATAAAGGCTACTTCAGATTTACTCCAACAGATCAAAGAAGCTCAGGTAACTGATTCTGAATTGCAGAAAATTATTAGTGGAATGAATGAAGGAAAGCAACCAGATTTTTCTTTCAACAGTGATGGAATTCTTACCTTTCGAGGTCGAGTTTGTATTCCAGTTGATCCTGAGATAAAGAAGAAAGTTCTTGAAGAGGCTCATAAAGCCAAGTATATCATTCATCCTGGAAGTACTAAAATGTACCAAGACTTGAAGAAACATTTCTGGTGGAACAATATGAAAAGAGAAATTGCTGAGTATGTGTCCAAATGTTTGACTTGTCAACAAGTAAAAGTGGAACATCAACGTCCAGCAGGTTTGTTGCAACCATTAGAAATTCCAGAGTGGAAATGGGAGCATATTACGATGGATTTTGTGACTGGTTTGCCACGTACCAGACGAGGCCATGATGCTGTTTGGGTTATAGTGGACAGGTTGACTAAATCAGCTCACTTCTTGTCTGTTTCCATGGGATATTCATTGTCTCAGTTGGCATCTTTGTATGTTCAGGAGATTGTTCGACTCCATGGAGTTCCTGTGAGTATTGTATCTGATAGAGATCCTCGTTTTACTTCTCGATTCTGGCAGGCTCTTCAGGGTGCCATGGGTACTAAATTGAATTTCAGTACAGCTTTTCATCCTCAATCTGATGGGCAATCTAAGAGACTTATACAGATTCTCGAGGATATGTTACGTGCTTGTGTTGTGGATTTCAAAGGCAGTTGGGATACTCACCTTCCTTTAGCTGAGTTTGCTTATAACAACAGTTATCAGTCTAGCATTGAAATGGCTCCATATGAGGCTCTTTATGGCAGAAAATGTCGATCTCCTATATGCTGGGATGAAGTGGGAGAAACTAGACTCTTGGGTCCTGAAATGGTTCAACAATCAGTTGAGAGTGTAAAACTCATTCGAGATAGATTGCGCACAACTCAAAGTAGACAAAAGAGTTATGCTGATCATCGAAGAAGGGATCTTGAATTCCAGGTAGGTGACTTTGTATTCTTGAAGGTCTCTCCTCGTAGAGGTATAAAGAGATTTGGGAAGAAAGGAAAGTTATCTCCTCGTTATATCGGTCCATTTGAGATTCTTGAAAGAGTTGGGAAGTTGGCTTATAGAGTGGCTTTACCACCTTCTTTATCGGGTATTCATGATGTATTCCATGTATCTATGCTTCGCAAGTATATGGCGGATGAATCGCATGTTCTTGAGTATGAGGCTATTCCATTTCAGCCTGATTTGTCTTATGAGGAACAACCTGTTGAAATTCTTGACTGGAAAGAGCAAGTCTTGCGTACCAAAAGGATTCCTATTGTGAAGGTCCTTTGGAGGAATCATGAAATAGAAGAGGCTACTTGGGAAACCGAGAAAGAGATGCGAGATAAATACCCGAGCCTATTTGAAAACCTTGGTAAGTAAAATTCGTGGGCGAATTTTCTTTAAGGTGGCGAGGATGTAACGCCCATCCTATTTCTTGTTAAATATTTGACTTATTTGTTAAATACTTGAACTTGCATATTATGTGTTAGTTTTACTTGGGATAAATTCTTAACTGCTTTAGAATATTAAGGTGGTTAAATGTCTAGTTTTGACTTTTGGGTCATTTGTGAAAATTTGACTTTAGGGGCCTTTTTGTTAAAAGTAAAACTTGAGGGGCCTAAGTGTCATTCTTTGAAAGTTTAAGTTTATCTTGGGTTGCCTTCTTCTCAGAAAGCATTTTACCCAAATCAATTTACGTTGTTTTCTCTGTTCAAAAGCTAGGGTTAGATTTTTACCCTATTCTCGACTCCTCGAGTTTAATTATCCCTCCGTTCTTGATTCTGATCCCGAATAAATATTCGTGGCATTGAATAGAGCATTCCAGGCCGAACAGAAAATTATTTGGGTCGCTTTGATTTTTAACTAGGTAAGTTATTAGGTCCCCCTTGCTTGTAATAACATGCATAAATGTTATTCTTGATACTTGTGAATGTTAATTTCGTGTTTGGGATAATTTTTGTGGTACTTGTAATTGTGGGACAAAGGGAGTAATAAACCCTCTGTGTAAGAAAGCAAAAGTAACTTGAAATGGTGATTTGAGTTTTGTTTACACTTTTGGAGTTGTTAAATTGTTAGTAAAAAGTTACTCCTACGCTTGGGGACCGAGAATTCTAAGCCTGGGAAAGAAATTGAGGTTTGCTGCAAATTGCACCGAGCGCCCGTTTGGTGGTCCTCCAGGCGCCCGCTCATTTGGCCAGAAGTTTTGGGTTTCAAAAGTGTTTCAACGAGCGCCCGCCCGGTCCCCTGTTCCAACCAAAGTGTTTTAAATCTAAATTAAATTGAAAGCTTATCTCTCCTAAGGCATATAGCCTTGGTATAAGATGTCCTAGCAAGTGTAATTGTACCTTTTGGGGGCATTGGAACTTAGATTTGAACATTAATACTTAAAGAACTCAAATGAGAACTTAAGTATAAGAGTAGTAACTCTTCCTTATGTCTTGAAAGTGCTATGAACAAGCACTAATGTGTTATACTTGTTTTGAATCCAATGATTGTGCACCTTAGGGGCATTAGAACAAGGTCTTAGACTTGAACATTCTAAGAATAGGATTAGGATTTTGTAAGAGTAAATGTATAACTCTTATACATGCTTGAATATCCAAAGATTGGAGTTATAACTTGAAGTATAAGACCATAAAATCTTGTACATGGCTTGAACATCCAAAGAATTGGATTAAGACTTGAATATAAGATAATAAAATCTTGTACTTGACTTGACACCAATACATACGTATGGTAATGAACTAGAAAGTGCTATAAACAAGCACTAACTTGTATGAGACATGTTCTTGTTGTGTATGTGCAAACATTGCATATAGTTGCTTGATAACAAGGTGACTTCTTGATTACTTGAAGCATGTTCCTTGTTGAGCTAGTCCACTACTTTTGGATTAGTTCTTCTCCCGTAGTTCAAGTAAATACCTACTTGTACATTCTTGTGTGAGTCCAGCTGGTTCTCCTTGCTTGTTCGGAAATATATAGGTTCACGCTTGTCGCGAGAGCTGGGGCTTAAGTGACAATCGGGTCCCTATGTATTTGCGCTTGACCCCTTACTACCGGCCATAGTAAGGGCATAGCTTCCTTGGTTGGAGCAATACGCCTGACTTAAGTGAATGCTAAACTCTAGAACACCTCGTGAGTCTTGATCTTGAGAATGACACTGGTTACCGGGTCTTCTAATATATACTGAATAATCAGTTTCTTGTTAGTGATCGTGATTGTCAAAGTAATACAAGCTACGACAACAATGGTATTCTTGGGAGGAATAAGGAAGGAAGCAATATCCTTTATAGCTTGCTTGTTTAGCCTTATGTGCTACTTGATGAGTGGCTTAGCCTCTCATATACTTGTTACCTGATGATACTTGATACATGATTACTTGAGTATCTACTTGAATTGCATGATAACATGTCATGTAGTTGCATCTAATAGCTTACTGAGATTTATCTCACCCCGTTCCTTGTTTAATTGTTTTCCTTAGATCAAAGGAAGGATAGTGCGCAGTGAGGCTCGACATAGCTGGGAGCTTACTACGCAGGTCGTGATTATTTTGGGGCTTGTGTCCTTTTACTCTTGGTGAGGACGATGTATTATGGGTTGTATAACTCCTTATTTTGGGGTAGACAGTCTTGTTCAGTTCTTGTTGTCACTAGACATCTTGTATAGTACTCTTGATGCCAGCTTATGTGCTAGGCATATCTTCCGATGTATGTAAATAAGTTTGGTTTTAATTTTCTTGTCTAGAACTCGTATCGTGAGCTAGTATAGCTCCTTACTCTTGAGTATATATATCATGTCAGTTTGTTATAAACAGTTGTCATCCAGTTTCTTGTTAAGTTTCTTGTTCCTCGTTAGTCACTCCCACCGGTTTCGAGGTTCTATTAGGGGATCCCGGGACCTGGGGGCGTGTCACTTTGCATCCGATCTACACACACTGTTAGATCTACGCAGCGGAATATCCGGTCCTGTAGTATTTGGTTCATCTTCAGTGACCCCTTTACCTTGGTCATCATGAACCGTGCCGCTCCCACCCGAGTCTAGAATATCCATGCGAATTTCCCTCGCATCACCGTATTCCTTAAACTCCCCGAGCTCATACTCCCCACCATTAACAGACCTCAAGCATTTAGCCTTGAGTCCAATCCGATTCTCCACCAAGGCCTTCCACTTCTTATACATCCTGAAAGATTCATATTTCCCTTTTAAGAAGTAATCCCGGACCTTCCTTGTCGAATCATCAATGAAGGTCATGTAATATGACACACCACCCCGAGAAGTTACCGGGGATACCCCTTTCTCACCCATGTGACCAAATCGACAGTGCCACAAATCCGTATCACCCTTGGCTGACGCCACCGCGATACTATCCTTGGTGTTTGTCAAATACAATCTTCCTTCCCTATTACCCCGAGCGATCTCACAATCCTCCTTGGTAATAACCCAGTTCCTGCAGCTAAAAGTTACCGTGTAACCTTCTTAACCCAGCTGCCCAACTGATATCAGGTTCTTTTTTAAGCCCAGAATGTGTCTGACCCCGTGTAGATGTAAGACGTTCCCGTCCGATGCTCCTATTCTGACATCCCTCTTCCCCTTGATTTCCAAAGGCTCGCCATCTGCCAGATAGACCTTTCCGAAATCACCGGAAGTGTAATTTTCCATCGCTCCTGCATGCCCGCATGAGTGGAATGATGCCCCCGAATCCAGCACCCATGATTCTAGCGCACTACTAACACTCAGAATCAGTACATCGTCACCTTCGATTATCACATTCGCCGATTTATCCCCTCGCATGGGACAATCCCTCTTGTAGTGTCCTAACTCCTTACAATGATAGCACTCTACCGATCCTCTTGCAACCCTTGGTCTTTCTTTGTTCTCCTCATACTGATCCCCACCCCCGATTACAGTTTCCATTGACCCTGTTCTCCCTTTATTGCTAGAACCCGGTCTTCCCCTACTAGTTGTAGCCAAGACCGATTTCGAAGTAGACGGTGTCCCCAACTTCTTTATGCGATTTTCCTTGCCCAGGAGAAAGTCCTTAACATCATCATACTTCAATTTGTTCTTACCCACTGAAGCATTTAACGCTGTCACGGTTCCGCTCCAACTTCTTGGTAAGGACGCTAGCAATAAACACGCATGAACCTCGTCACCAAAAGTAATCTCCAACGCAGTCAATGAGTCTATAATATCCATAAACTCATCGATGTGTTTAGCTATGGATCCTCCCTCTTGCATCTTGAGACTACCCATCTTGCGTATCAAATCAATCTTATTTACAGCAGATGGAGTTTCAAATCTCTCAGTAAGATAATCCAATAGCTCCTTGGTGGTTTTCGCCTTCCTGGTAGTATTCGCGATCCACTTCAACAAAGTAGATCGAACCACCCCTAAGGCTTTCTGATCCATGAGATCCCAGTCTTCCTGCTTTTATTTTTCCGGTTTGACTCCTGTTAGAGGCTTATAGAGATCCTTATTATACAAGAGATCCTCTATTTGCATCCTCCAAAATCCATAGTCCGAACCATCAAATTTCTCCACCGCTTATTTATCCTGGCCCATTCTTGATTGCTTGATAAACCCCTTTGATCGTCCAACCAAAGCTCTTGATACCAGTTGTTGTGGAATTGATCCAACACCCAACACCCAAGCAAATCGCAAGAAAACCCGGCACCACAAACAAGCACAAGAAATAAGAAACCAAAAGCAAAAGAACAAAACGAACACAAGAAATTGTTAACCCAGTTCGTCAATATGTTTGACTACGTCTGGGGGCACTACCAAGCCAGGATCTTGCACTATAATATGTTTGTATGAAGTTACAATGAGTATGGGGGCGGAACATTGCTTATATAGCAAACCTAGAATAAAGACCTAACCCTAGGAGGACAATAATACCCGAAAATCTGGACAAAATCGGCTAAAACACGGACTGGCCTGACACCTGGGCGGTCGCCCAAAATGGCCTTGGGCGGTCGCCCACGAGACCCTTTCGCCGATTGAACCTACTGCCATAGTGGGCGGTCGCCCACCATCACCCTGGGCGGCCGCCCAGGACGACAGTCCCTCCGACGGATTTTCTTCTTTTCCTCCGATTCCTAGTTCCCGGTTGGTCCTCTACTCCAACACCCGTCCTCGTCCTCGACTTCGTCCTCTCCCACGACTTGAAGCAGCTAGTGGTGGAAGAGACGTAGGAGTAGTAGGGCTAGATGGTGTACTATTTGAAGATGATTTCGGATTGGGCGTGGACTTCAAAGAGTTTGACTCCCACGACATCAAACTCGATTGAGTTGATGCAATGAATGAAGATCTAGACCTGCTGCTAGTGGAGGGTGGTGTAGTGGGGACTCCAAAATATCTGTCAGTATGCTCCCAATCTGACAGTATTCTGGAACAGATGGTCCGGTGTTTATTTGCCTTTGAAATATGATCTGGCTCAGAAGCATCTCTGGTTTATGGATATAGCCCTTCATTTATCGTTCGGAATAACTTTCTCTTTATTGGTTCAGGTGCGTTCTGTAGTTCATTCCACATAGCTTCAAAAGAATATTTATTGATTGAAGGCTCAGTTGGACAGTAGTCTAGTTCAATGACCAACTTCTTCCAAAAAGCATGAATCGAGGACAGCTCAATCCGTCCCCCAGAGTTTTGTATGCATGCAATCTCGTGACTACATAGAAGTCTATGTGTTCGCCTGAAGTAACACCCACAGTCTGAGGGATCCATGACATTATCCCCACTACGAGTCCGCTCTTCTTTGATGATGTCCAAGGCTACCTTTGACACTCGCCCCAGTATGTCGCGATACAGATTACAGGTTGTTGGGTATGCATATTTTTAGACCACTCCTATTACCTAGATTTGATTGATCCCATAACCTTATTTTACTTTATATGGACTTTAGGTATTATTGTAAGAAGTATTACGACTTCATTAGTTAAGTCCATTTTTAGTTTAGTTAGGCTTAGATGATCAGCCCCTCAAATTCTGAAAAAAATGCTGCTACTGCTAATATGGTGAAACTAGCTATGTCTGCCTACCTCATTTATGCGACCGCTAGGTTTATGGCGACCGCAAGGAGTGTGGCGACCGCAAGGTCTATAGGCTACCGTAAGGTTTGCTACCGCGTGGTTTATGACATCAAGCATATTCCATGTTGTTGAAAAAATGAAGCGACCGCACGTTACTAACCAACCGCAGACACTAGCTTTATCACGTTTAAGTGAAGACCAAAAAACAACGAGTTGGATTTAAACGTTGCAAATTCAAATTTGAAGTTAGTCGTACAAGATAGTACATCTTTCCAACTAACTTCTGCAACTAGAAGACAAAGAAATAAGCTCCAATCAGAATGCTCCAGCTCATCATCTTCCAAACTTGTCTAACAGCTATCTCTCTCACCCAAGGCTATAAATAGCCCTTACTTTCTTCATTGAAAGTGTGCTGAGATTCAAAGAGAGAAATTGCTGTTGAAATACTTGGTGATTGAAGATCATACTCAAGATTTGCAGAATCATTTGAATCTTCAAGCAATCGCCTTCAAATCTTCAAAGATCCCCAGCAACCTTCAAGAACATCAAATCTCAAGCCCAGCAACACTTAAAGATTCATTAGGCTCTCAATTATATAGATTACTTAGAGCTTTTGTTTCTTACACACACACACCCCGATTGATCAATCACATAGATTGGATCATTAAGGATACACAGGTCTAAGTCTAGGATTCGTTCTTCATAGAAAATAAGAGTTAATTCAATTATTCATCTTTGTAATTTGTACTCAAAAGAATTAATATATCTTCCATTCAAAATCCAAGACTGACCATCTTGGTAAAGGATGTAGATATTTTAACAGATCGAACCTTTCCAAATCATCGTGTCATTTACTTATTGAACTTTAATTTCTACAAATTTACTTTCAGCAATTGTTCTTACTGTTCATATTAATCTTGTTTGTCTTTTAGTGTTTTGATCTTTCCATATATTCAAACGATTATGAATTGTGTTTGATGCTTGCCTACTGCCTTAGTTACTATCTCTGACTACTTATCAATTTGCCAAAACTCTCAGACACAATCTTTCATTTTCAACCTACCTAGTCTGTAACATTGCTTACCGCACGTAGCCGACCGCAAGGTTACCTTACCGCAAATCAGCTTGCCGCATCCTTGCTTACCTTTGAACATTTTCAGTTTGCTTGTTCAACCACACTTTGGAGACCGCAATATTGCCGACCGCATCTTTTGCCTACCTAGTCGATTTTATTTCAAAATCAACTCTACCTTGTTTTCATCGAAAACTTCCGCTGTGCATTTGTTAGTACCCAACCTAAAAATGAGTTATTAGGCATTCTAGAACTCACAGGGACCTCCCAGGTATTTACGAACTGCGTAGGACTTATCCAGGATTTCCCAAAAAGCCCAGATAAGAAGATGTTGACGACCAGATCGGATGAGACTGAAAAGATAGACGTTATCTCATCATCCTCCAGAGTCCAGATTGATCAGAGCCTCGGTAATTGTGTCAATCCATTGGACCGATCGGGCGGCCACATCGCCGGCCGGGCGGCTACTTTCTCTGGGTCAAGATTTCCTATAAATAGGTGACCTCAGTTCATTATTTAAACACACAATTCTCTTCCCCGAGTTCGACAGCTAAAACTGACAGCAGAACTCTCTCTCTAAGCCTTTCTATCAATCCCGAAGGTCCGGCGAATCCGCGCAAAAGATTCGACTTCGTTCTTGTCAAGATTGGTAAGAATTTGTCATGTTTTCTTAGTGTAGATCTGATTTATGCTAGTTTTATTATGTTTATACATCTATATTCATGTGATTCATAACGTGTTCTTCATGTTCTTGCTAGAATTCATAATATGCTCTATATCTAGGGTAGCGATCTTCATGCTTATGTGTTATTTCATACATGTTTCATAATGTTCTTATTATTATGTCAGATTGAACATGCTAGATCTAATGTTTTAATCCCTACATACAACGCATAGCCGATGATGATCAACGAGATCTAGGAACTACTTCTAAACCCTAAACTTTAGGTAAATATTCCCATGATCAATAACTCTCCAAGGATGAATATGAGGACTACACGTTGATCTTATCAATGGTATAATCATTATTCTAGGATGTGATCATCTTGTATGATTCCTTCTCCTCCCCCTTCATTATGCATGATCCCGCTTTCTCTCTATTTCGATTATTTGCGAACTACGCTGACCTGAGCTTCTCATCACGAGAAGAACGTAGGCAATCTTCGGATCCGTTCTCAATCACTAACACACTACTAACACATTCATCATGATAGAAAGTTTGACTGCTCGGGCGATAGGAGTGATAACTTGATATTCTTCTCTTGTCGTAACTTGACCCCCGAACCCTCTCAGTTAGCTGTTTCTCAATGTTTTAGCTCAATAAAAACAACGTGGCGACTCTTAATAAAGTTAAATTCCAACTTGAATATCCTAATCTCATAGAAAAGATAAATAAAGATAAATAAAAAGAAAGACTTCCCGTGCGTCGCCCGCATTCGGAAAGGGGTATTCACAGTGGCGACTCTGCTGGGGACTAGCTTTAAACATCTTCAAACATAGAGGGTCAAACTTTCGTCAATATCATGATTGTACTTACTTGTTCTTTTCCCCCTGTACTTTATCTCTTGTACATATCTGTTTCCCTTGTACTTTAGTGCATTAACATCTTAACTGCCTTTCTAATTGTTCTGCATTGCATACATGTAAAAATAAAAAACTCTCTGTTTTCTCCCTAAAAAATAACAGGTTGTTGTCCGCACACTACCACTAGGTCAGTGTCACACTGTACACCCTTCTGGATACTCCGTTGAGTGCACAGATTTTGGTGATCCTGTCACCTCTATCTTCGTGGCACCCGGGCTATCTAACTCACTGTTTTCACTTGTGAAGCAGTCGAGGTTAATCCCTTGTTCATTTCGAAACCATGCACTCACAGAGTATAGGACCCAAAGTTGACCGGTTGGTTTGACTAGCTTTTCTTTATAGACAATTAACGTGTCGTTCATGCTGTCATCCGTTAAGTCTTTAATGAGTCGAGATCCTTCGAGAGAAAAAAGCACAAAAAATGAAATTCCCTACAAGGGTGTGCATATGGTAAGCCAAGTGATACTTTGTACAAGGATCTCAACTCGTTAAAAACTTAACAGAAGTAACATAAACGTTACGTTAAATGCCTTTAAACAAGGGTTAGGCGCTAGGATCCGTTAGGTCGGTGGAAGTCGCTTGCCCTATAGGACCCTCGCCCAAATTGTCTGTTTGGGAGATGCAATACAGGTGAAAAACGAGGGGTCTATAGACGTAGTGATGACCTCCACTGATCCAGGTATTGTAGATAGTAACCCAAAAAGGGGTACCCCTTCCAACCATTAGGACTAATAATACATTGTTTTGTAAAATAACAAAATACATTGCATGAGCCTTGTCCCGTCCTAAACCTCTCGTCCGCTACCTATACAGAGAAGCAAGTTTGGGTCCGTTCCGGTGGTCGTCTTCAACGGTCAAGTCTTCTGCAAGCTCAGTCTTCAGTCTCTGCATCAACAATGTCTCCATCATCAGAGCCTACTACTCCTAGTGTCTCCACTCCGCCAGTCTCCTCTTCTGCCGATCCAGAGATCATCGCCAGTATCAAGCCCTCGGACATTTCGCCGCCTCTCCATGCCTTCTTCACCAACCTCATGCTACAGATTTCTAAGCTTGAGGATAGGAGCAAGTCTCTAGAAAGGGTCAACCAAGAGCTCAAAGATCATCTTCATACTGAGATGAAGAAGAAAGGTATAGCAACTAGCTTCCATAATGGGGAGGCTATTCTGATCGAAGACAAGACAGTGCCTGTGACTTACCCTGCCAATGATGACGCTATCCCTGTCAAGTTTCCCAACTACCAAAGGGTTCCTCCTCCTGATTTTGGTACTAAAGCAACCTCCAGCAAGGGTCCGTATGAGCCGTCACCAGAATTGATGGGTAGTTACTTGTCCTCTACCAAATTGCCACCGCCTTCACTACCATTGAGCATTGGTGCCACCGTGCCTACAATCTCCACTGCTCCTCTCGCTACTCAAGCCTATGGTAGCACAGATTTCTCCAATCACCCTCTAGTGGTTGCCATGCAAGAACAGATCCGCAAGCTATCCGATACGGTCTCCAAGCAATCCGCTCCGATTGTTAAGACCATTGACCCAAGTAATGTGGGTGCTCTACCTAGGGACTTCAAGATGCCGAAGGTCTCTACATTCCATGGTATTACTTGTCCCAAGACTCATCTCGATAGTTATGTACTAGCCATGAGAGCTCGTGACTGCACCAATGAGCAAATGGCCCGAGTCTTCCACACCACTTTGGACGGAATCGCTCTCCATTGGTTTTTGAGTTTGGATCCTTCCGAACTAAAGACATGGGAACAAATCACCACTACTTTCTGCGAGAAGTATCAGTCGAACCTAGATTGGCATGTCAACCGTACTGACTTAGAGAACACCATGCAAAGGCCCGGCGAGCCTATCTATGACTTCTACAAGAGGTGGAACCACAAGCTAGCAGAAGTAAAATACCATCCTAAGGCGAAGGAACAAAAGCAAATCTTCTTCAAATGCTTGTTGCCCGAGCTTAGGGTGGCGATTGGTAATGGGTACTTTCCCGATCTGCGGGAAATGGTCGATGCTGGGGTCAGACACGAAGCCGGCATTACTGGTGTTGTTATAGAAGCTGCCAAAACAGGATTCTCTTCCTTCTGCTACAAAGCTCCGACAAGTACCGCTCCTAGATCTAAAGAGGTCGCCAGTCAAGTGAGCATGGTCCAAGACAACTCCGCCTTCGACGTCCAAGCAGTTACAAGCAGCTTTCCCTGGAAAGAAGATCACTTCGATGACTTCGGCATGCCTACTAGCAAAGTGTTCGAAGTTTTAATAAAGAAGGGTTTAATCAAGCCACTTGAGAACTACGAACCATTCAACAAAAAACCATTCTTGATGCAACCAAGTTCTGAAAGTATCATAAGCACATCGGACACGTCACCGACGATTGCATCCATCTCAAGCGAGTCATCCAAAAACTCATAGCCGAAGGAAAGATTGAGAAGCCCAAAGGTCCGAACACCATAGCAAACCCGCTACCAAACAATGGAGGTGTGAATATGGTCGGTGCCGACAAGATAGGATTGCTAGAGATGATGGACGCCTTCGAGCAATTACAAATCACCCTGGATCTCATGTAAAACGGCCTGATAGAAATGAGGATGATTCAACCGTTAGAAAGATATCATACCCGCCCGGACGGCAATTAAGAAAGGTTTTGTGATTACCACCAAGTCACTGGTCATGACATTGAAGATTGTTTCGCTCTAAAGACTCTTATTAAAGAACTCATACATAATGGTCAAGTGGAGGACCCTAGAGAAGCTCTCATTAGAGTTAGAAATGAGACAGACCTCGCCAATATGACTGAAATGATTGTGGCAGATGGCGAGGCACCCGATGTCGACTCAGATTGTGCTTCAGAAATTATTAATGATAGTGATTTTCCTTATTACTCTCTATAATTATATAATCTATCTCCAAACACCGCATGCTCATCATCCTCCGACAACTTCGTATCCATGATCGAAGACCAGACAAAGAATGTTGATCCAAGGACATTGGTCTCACCAATAGTTGACAAACTGAAGAATTGGTGTACATACGGTGGGCCCATCGCAACGATAGACTTCATGATTGAGGAGCTTGGACTGACTGCTCCCCCTATAACCTCCCCTATCGAGTCTCCTGTTAACTCACCAAAGTCGTCTAGGTTGTCTAGGTCCGATATCTTTACCTATGAATTCGAGTCTTCTTCCAAGTCTAACGACCTCACGTCGGAAGACTATGAAATGGTCGCCAACACTATCTTCCCCTTCGCTCTAAATGAAAATGTCGACCTCTCCGAGTATCCCGCTATAGCCGCTCTTATAAATGATAAATTAACTAATCAATCTAATGATACACAAATAGTTAATAACGATTCATTAAAAGATGCAGACACAGACATACTTAATAACGAATACATCCGAGAAATCTCAGAGCAGGTTATGAATCAAAGGGAAAGTCGAGCCCAAGCTGCCGATGAGGGGTTAACATGTGTGAATCTGGGGACAGACGACGAGCCGAAGGAAACGCAGATTGGTAGCTTCTTTCAAGACGAAGAGCGCGAATCACTGATTGGGTTGCTCAAGGAGTATGTTAACATATTTGCATGGTCTTACAAAGATATGCCGGGGCTGGACAACTCCATCGTAGAGCACAGAATTTCGATAGCACCAGACACCAAGCCGGTAAAACAGAAACTTCGCCGCATCAAGCCAGAGTGGTCTCTGCAAGTAAAAGAAGAAATCGAGAAGCTACTCAGAGTATGTTTCATAAGGGTGATTGAGTATCCGACGTGGTTATCAAACATCGTTACAGTAAAGAAGGCTAATGGCAAAGTCAGAGTTTGCGTGGATTTCTGGGATCTCAACAAAGCAAGTCCTAAGGATGATTTTCCGCTTCCCAACATCAACATGTTAGTAGACGCAACATCTAACTACGAAGTCAAGTCATTTGTGGATGGTTTCGCAGGGTATAATTAGATCAAGATGACCAAGGAAGACAAGAAAAGACTGCTTTCACCATGCCATGGCGAACGTACTGCTACACCGTAATGCCATTAGGGCTTAGAAATGCTGGGGCTACCTATCAACGGGATGTGACTGCTTTGTTTCATGACATGATTCATAAGGAGAACGAAGTCTACGTAGACGACATGATTATACATTCCAAAGGTTCCAACGGTCAACACCTAATTGACTTACGGAAATTCTTCAACAGACTAAGGGAACACTCTATACGTCTGAACCCTGCTAAGTGTACATTTGGGGTTGTTCAAGGAAAAGTGCTGGGATACATGGTCACGGAATGCGGAATAGAAGCCAACCCGAGAAAGATTCAAGCAATTATGGATATGAAGCCACCCTGTACAGAAACCGAGGTCAAAGCGTTCATGGGAAGACTCTAATACATCAGTCGATTCATCAACCAGTTAACTACAGTATGTGAACCAATCTTCAAGCTAATGAAGAAAGCTGCCAATGTTGAATGGAATCACGATTGCCAAGAGGCTTTTGAGTAGATTAAAAGGTACCTGGTGAATACCCCAATCCTACATTCGCCACACAAGGAGAAGTTGCTACTGCTATACTTAACAGTAACAGCCACCGCCATCGGGGCCATACTATCACAAGAAGCCAAGGATTCTCGAATAGAAAATGCCATATACTTTGTCAGTCGGAAGTTACAAGGCAGTGAACTCAACTATTCAGCACTAGCAAAGAAATGCACTGGACTGGCATGGGTAGTCTCCAAGCTCAAGCATTACATGGTATCTCACCCCATATGGATAGTATCAAAAATGGACCCGATCAAGTACTTGTTCGATAAACCGTCAATATCCATGAGACTCGCTAAGTGGTCAGTATTTCTGGGAGAATTCGACATCACCTATGTTCCAAGAAAGGCAGTTAAGGGGAGAGCTATGGCAGACCAGTTAGCAGATTCTCCAAGCACTGAAGAACGAGGATTGGACCCCGAATTCCCAGACGATAGTATTTTCAAAATGGAAGCTACGGACAAGTGGCAGCTATTCTTCGATGGGGCCGCAAACAAAAGAGGCAACGGAGTGGGGCTTCTTCTAGTTGACCCTAAAGACGAGCATACTTCAATAGCAATAAAGTTGAACTTTACAACCACCAATAATGCTCCTAAATACGAAGCATGCATAGCAGGTTTAGAAGAAGCCATAGAGCGAAATGTAAAAGAATTGGAAGTATACGGTGATTCGGCTCTGATTATAAACCAAACGGCAAAGAAATGGAAGACTGTGGACCCCTACTTGCAATTATACCAAGTTTACATGGATGAACTAATTAGACAATTATGAGAAGTCACATTTCACTATCTCCCATGAGACAGAAACAGATTTGCCGACGCACTCGCCACCTTGGCATCGCTGGTAGAAATCCCGGAAGGGAGATCAGTCAAGCCTTTCAGAGTTGGCCAAAGAGAAAATCCTGCATATTGTTGTGAAATCCAAACCCAGTCAGAGGCAGTTGAAGATCAGTGGTATGCGCAAATTTACAAGTTCCTTAAGCATGGGGAGACCTCCTTCAAAGGAAACGTTAAAGCCAAGAGACTTCAAGCACTAAAGAGGCTAGCAGGGCAGTTCGTACTACTAGATAATGCTCTATACAAGAGGCACTATGACGGTATCCTACTTTTATGTGTGGGAAGCAAGAAAGCCGAAACCATCATAGAGGAGGTACACAATAGGTTATGCAGTCCGCATATGAATGCAAGAATTCTCCAACAAAAGATTACTCGCCTGGGTTACTACTGGATCACCATGGAGACAGATTGCATCCAATGGGTCAGAAAATACCACAAGTGTCAAGTATGTTCCAGCTTGAACCACATTCTGCCTCATGACCTCTACAGTATGACTACTCCTTGGCCATTCGCAACATGGGGCATTTATATCATCGGTAAAATCCATCCCGCGGGCAGCAACGGTCATGAGTTTGTATTGGTGGCAGTAGACTATTTCACCAAATGGGTTGAAACACGATCTTACAAAGTACTGAATTCCAAGAAGGTAGCACAGTTTATCAAGGAAAACATCATGGTGTCCCGAATTTGATTATATCAGACAATGGTAGCCACTTCGGAGCGGAGACAGCCCGCTTACTCACCGAATTCATAAAAGAAAGGAAGAAATCCTCCCCGTATTATCCTCAGACCAACGGAGCAGTCAAAGCAGCTAACAAGACCGTCGAGCAGATTATCAGAAAAATGGCCATAAGAGGAAGGGATTGGCCCGACAAGTTATCCTTGGAACTCTGGGGCTACAGAACATCGATACGCACCGCCACCGACGAAACTCCTTACGCTCTTACATACGGCATGGAAGCAGTGCTCCCCATCGAGCTAGAAGTTCCGTCCCTAAGGGTATTGCTCGAAAATCAAGTGAATGAAGTAGAATGGCTCCGCAGTCGCTACGACCAACTGGCTACCTTGGACGAAAGAAGGCTCAAAGCCATGGAACACATCAGAGCTTATCAGAGAACGACCACAGACGCCTTAAATAAGAAAGTAAAGCCGGTAGACATCAAAGAAGGAGACTTGGTACTCAAAGTATGCCTCCCAAATAAGTTCAACCCCTTGGGTGAGTGGGCCCCCCACATGGACTGGTCCTTACGTCATACAAAAGATCTTCTCCGGAGGTGCAGTTAGAATGGCAGATTTGGATGACAACGGCCTCCTCCCAGTCAACGTATACAATCTCCGCCACTACTATAACTGACCACTACGATCCCTCTCTCTCCATTAATGATACTCTCCATCAGCGGTACTCTCCATCAACGGTCTTCTACAACGACCATCCCCCTTGGAAAAAAAATATTATTAAATCATCTCTACTTCCCCCTCTTCTATCTTCCTTTTTATACAATCAGAAATGAACTACGGTGACCTGAGCCCCTTAGCCTGTCACGACCCGAAAGCTAGGCTCTATTTTATTAGTAATAAATAATTATTATTTATTTACTTGCTTATTTATTTGTTTAAATTATTATTTATTTAAATATTTATGTGTGCATTTTATGTGTTATAATAATTATGCCTAGCATTTTATTTGGGTCATTTGTGTTAGTGCAGTATTGTTGGGTCTTAATTGTTAGCAGGGAGTGTAAGTATTTGTGTTAGTTGATGGGGAAAGGGGTCTAATTGTAATATTTTGAAATAATTCATCTCCCTACTCCCTCTCTTCTCCCTCACCCTATCACCCTCACTCTCACTCTCTCCATCTCCCAGCTCATTTCTCTCTCTCTCTCTCTCTCCAAACAAAAGGTGAGTTTTTCTTCTCTTCCTTCTCTCTTCATTTTCTTCCTCTCCCTCTCATTATTTCTCATTTCTTATAACTTGAAATTTGTTTAGATCGTCGATAGGATCGTAGGAAGCCAAAAATATTTGAAATCCATCATCTTTGAGAAATCTCAAGTAAGTTGCTTTTTCCCCATTTTTATGCTAAAATGTTCATATCATGCTTATATAATGCTTGAGTTGTTATATTTGAAGTTTGGTTGAGTTTCGAATTTATTTGGAATTTATTTGAGTTTTGGTAAAAAATGGTGATTTTATGAATGTTGGGTTTGAATCTTGATTTTGGTTGTTAAATGTTGTTATATGAGTTCTTTTGACCTATAAGTTGTTCTAGTTCATAAATATGCTAGTTAAGAGTGTTGGATTTTGGTTTAGTTTTGGTTTGGGTTGAAAAATGGAAGAACCCAGTTCTTCCCTCCCGAATTCTGGCAGACCAGAGGATTGGGCGACCGCCCAAAAATTGTCGGGCGACCGCACATCTATCTGAAAGGTTTTGTTCTTGTTTGATGGATTTTTTGGCGACCGCACAGACTCGAGTGGGCGGCCGCACAGAACCTCTGAAAGTTTTCATTTGTTAATTTGTGTGATTGAAGAATGCGTTTTGGTCTAAGTCTTGGGTGTCCTTCTAGTTGACCTTAGTGAACATTGTAGTACACTCTAGTGATAGAATTGGGTCCTTTGTGATTAAGTTTGTGTTGGAAATTAATTAAGTGTTAATTGAGATTATTGGAACACTTTAATTGTGCGTTGTTGGTACATTTCACTTTCTTGGTGACTTCTTGGTATGATTCCCTACTTTGGAATCGTAAGATGTTTATTCATGCTAATATATTATTACTTAGCATTTATTTGGAAGCCCAGCTGGCATATTTGTTGCATCGGGCGATGGCAAAGATTATAATGGCAAAGCCAAGTCCATTATAATGTTGACCATTGTTTGCCCTTGCTATACCCCTTTTCCAGATTGGCCTTGGAAGAGATAAGTTAGCTTCCTTTGTGAATGTATCTAGCTACCGAGCATGACTTTGTGGCATGGCTCTTGTCCTTTGTGACACTCTTATGGTTATTGTTCCGGTACCGGGGGATTTCTCTTCAGCTTTCATGCTATTATGAAGATGTGATTGTTGATTATTGAAGCTGCGCAGCGATCCTTTATTTGGATGTATCGGTTTGGAAACCTTGGCTAATATCCTTTGTTATGTGTTTATTTCCGCTGCTATTCATTATCTGATAATTGCTATCTGATATATGATGATTGTCATGTGTTATGTGATTTATTATTGATTATTGCATCATAGCATGTCATGTAGTCGCATTAGTAACTTATTGAGATTTATCTCACCCTCTTTCTTTTATCTTTGTTTTTCCTTAAACCCCCCAGGTGCTAAGGATTAGTCTCGCTGATCACGAGAAAGAGGACGTCGAGTGTGGATACATTCTTTTGGGGAAAGTTGTTATAGGTTGGTTTACATTATATAAATGTGTAACCTTTTTGGGATAGTTGTACCAAACAATGACGTCATTAAAAATTGTACATTTATCTTCTGTTGGGCATAAACTTGTGGAAGTTTATGATAGTTGTATTTGGTTATTATCAAACTTGGATTTGTAAAACTTTGGATCATCACCTTTTGGTATCAAGTGGAATTTTTAACTTCGGTATTTCACAGTTTTGGTTTTAAGTCGACGTCCAGCTCGCGTACTCCGGGCCCGCGGGTTCGGGGTCGCGACAGTTGGTATCAGAGCTATGGCATTAGCTCTATGTATAAGTATAGGTGGATTAGTTTGACCTAGGAGGGTAGTAGTGTGCGGAGTGATTAACGGTTGATGTATTATGCAGGTAATTACTCACAATGTCTGGAAGAAGAACCAGAGGAGGTACTAGTGGGGCACAGAATCAGAATGACACAAGGGACGAAGCACGTGCTATGTTTCAAGGCATGTTCGAGGCGGCCATGAAGGCCATACATGATCAAGGCCCGAGGGTAGAACAAGCACCACCCCGCTATGGATTGGAACAATTTCTCAAACTGAAACCGGTTGAATTCGATGGGGAACCCGATGTTCGGAAAGCTGAGTTGTGGATTGAGTCGATGGAGAAGATTTATGAGGTATTTGGTTGCACGGATGAGGACAAGGTCCGGTTCACGGCTTACAAACTTGTGGGAGCCGCCGAGCATTGGTGGAAGGGTGTTAAAGCTAGTTGGGATGATACTCACATGGTGTATGCGTGGGAGTTGTTTGTGCGCAAATTCAAGGAACATTTCATTCCGGTTGTTGATCAAAACCGAAAGGAGATCGAGCTGCTCAACCTGGAGCAAGGTTTGTTGTCTATAGCACAATACTCGGCTAAGTTCACAGAATTAGCCCGGTATTGTGACTATTTGGTGAGGACCGAGGAACAAAAAGCTATGAGATTCATTCGGGGATTGAAGACCTCCATCCGTACTCAACTTATTGCCCAACGGATTGTGACCTTCCAAGATGCGGTAGACCGAGCCTACTTGATAGAGCAAGATATTGGGGAGCACAAAAGGAAAACCGAGGTTGTGGGTACGGGTAAACTGGGAAGCCATGCTAAATCTCAACCACAACACCGTTCCGACAACCGAGGTAACCCGGGAGCATCATCTCAGTTTAAGGGGAAAACCACACCGAGGAATCTGGGTACTACTCCGGGGATTCAGAATAGGAAGCCTTGTACCTTTTGTCAGAGGGTAGGCCATACGGAGGATAGGTGTTGGAAAAAGCAAGGCAAGTGTACCAATTGTGGTGAAATGGGGCACTTTGCGAGAGATTGCACGAGGCACCGAGGTCAGTCATCCGGGTCAGGGGTTGGTACTAATCAGGGTCAAAAAAGGGATGCCGCTGGGAAGCCCAAAGTTCAAGGAAAGATATATGCCATGAATCAACAACAGGCGACCGATGATCCTTCGGTTATTGGAGGTATTGTTTCTGTGTCTAATGTGAGCGTACGAGCGTTAGTAGATCCAGGATCATCTCATTCATACATTTCTGTGCAATTTGCTTCCATGTTAAATGCTGCATTCGAGTCTTTACCGTACGTGCTAGAGGTGTTGACCCCTATAGGAGAATGCTTGATTTCTGATCGAGTCTTTCCTGCTTGTGATGTGGTTATTTGTGGTCGTGTCCTTTGTGCGGATTTGGTAGTTCTTCCTATCCAAGACTTTGATGTCATTTTGGGTATGGATTGGTTGAGAAAGTTTCATGCTTTCGTTGATTGCCGTAAGAAAACTGTTACTTTTTCTATTCTCGATGTGCCTAAATTTATGTTTGAGGCTGGTCCTCTGAGTAGAAAGGTTCGCTTAATTTCTTATATGAAAGCGAGAAAATTATTGCATAGTGGTTGTGAGGGGTATTTGGCTAGTGTTCTTGATACTAGGAAGGAATCCCCTAGTTTGGATAGTGTTCGGGTAGTTCGGGAATTTCCCGATGTTTTCTCTACCGAGTATGATATGCCGCCCGATCGTGAGATTGAGTTTTGTATAGACCTTTTGCCGGGTACGGCTCCAATTTCGAAAGCACCTTATAGGTTGGCTCCCGCAGAGTTGAAGGAATTAAAGGTTCAATTGCAAGAGTTGCTTGATCGAGGGTTTATACACCCTAGTGTTTCCCCGTGGGGAGCACCGGTTTTATTTGTGCGGAAGAAAGACGGTTCCTTGAGATTGTGCATCGATTACAGAAAGTTGAATCAGGTTACGGTGAAGAACAAGTATCCTCTACCTCATATTGACGATTTATTTGATCAGCTTCAAGGGTCCGTGGTTTTCTCTAAACTTGATTTGAGGAGTGGGTACCATCAGTTGAAGGTTCGATCGGAGGATATTCTGAAGACTGCCTTTCGCACTCGTTATGGTCACTATGAGTTCTTGGTTATGCCGTTTGGGTTGACTAACGCGCCTGCAGTATTTATGGATTTGATGAACCGGGTTTTCCATCCTTATCTTGATTCGTTCGTGGTGGTTTTTATTGATGATATACTCGTCTACTCTAAATCTCGAGAGGAGCACGAGCAACATTTGAGAACAGTGTTATTCGTTCTTGCGAGGGAGCAGTTGTTTGCGAAGTTTTTTAAATGCGAATTTTGGCTCGAGAAGGTGTCATTTCTGGGTCATGTTATTTCAAAAAATGGGATTTCTGTGGATCCTTCAAAGATAGAGGCAATAGTGGATTGGAAGAGACCCGAATCAGTGACAGAGATTAGAAGCTTTCTTGGTTTAGCCGGGTATTACAGAAGATTTATTGAGGGGTTTTCGAGGATCGCTACTCCGATGACTCAGTTGAACCGGAAGAATGTCCCGTTTGTGTGGACCGAGAAATGTGACAAGAGTTTCGAGGAATTGAAGAAGAGGTTGACTACCGCACCGATCTTGACTTTGCCTAATGGGAGCGATGGCCTAGTGATTTACAGTGATGCTTCGAAAGAGGGTTTGGGTTGTGTGTTGATGCAGAATGGGAAAGTAATTGCTTATGCTTCGAGGAAGTTGACCCCTAGTGAACAGAATTACCCCACTCATGATATGGAGTTGGCTGCGATAGTATTTGCGTTGCATAAGTGGAAGCATTACCTTTATGGGGCGAAGTTTGAAATTTTTACCGATCACAAGAGTTTGAAATACCTTTTCTCCCAGAAAGAGCTGAATAATAGGCAACACCGATGGATGGAATTGTTGAAGGATTATGATTGTACGATTTCCTATCACCCGGGAAAGGCGAATGTGGTAGCCGATGCGATTAGTAGGAAGTCTTATGTGGCTTCGATGATGGTTCGGGAATGGAAAATGCTTTAGGATGTTCGAGATTGGTCTCCTCGTGAATCGAGACATGGGGCTATTTTTGCGAATATTAGGGTATCTCCGACCCTAATTCAGAGGATTAAAGAAGCTCAAAAGGAAGATCCCGAGTTAGTGAAGGTAATGGGTAAAATGAAGGAAAAGAATTTCGAGGATTTTTCTATGAGTTCGAATGGGGTGTTGACTTTCCGTGGTCGTTTATGCGTACCCGATGTTGGTGGAATAAAGAGGCAAGTTTTAGATGAGACTCACAAATCGAGATACACTATTCATTCGGGTAGTACGAAGATGTATCAGAATCTGAAGCAACATTTTTGGTGGAATAACATGAAGAGGGAAATAGCCGAGTATGTTTCGAAATGTTTAACTTGTCAGCAGGTCAAAGCCGAGCATCAGAGAACCGTAGGTCTACTTCAGCCGTTAGAGATTCCCGAGTAGAAATGGGAGCATGTGACTATGGATTTCGTTACGGGACTACCTCGTACCCGTTGGAAGTATGACAGTGTTTGGGTAATAGTGGATAGATTGACCAAGAGTGCCCATTTTTTGCCTATTGACATCAGATATTCAATGGAAAGGCTTGCGACCCTTTATATCGATGAGATCGTTAGATTGCATGGGGTTCCGGTTAGTATTGTGTCAGATCGAGACCCGAGGTTTCCTTCTAGATTCTGGAAGGCGTTTCAGGAAGCTTTGGGTACAGATTTGCGATTCCGCACAGCTTTTCACCCTCAGACCGACGGTCAATCCGAGAGGACTATCCAGATTCTTGAGGATATGTTGCGAGCTTGTGCGATAGACTTCTCTGATTCTTGGGATTCGCACCTACCGTTAGTGGAATTCTCTTACAACAACAGTTATCAGGCTAGTATCGAGATGGCACCGTATGAGGCCTTGTATGGAAGAAAATGTAGATCGCCTATTTGTTGGGATGAGGTTGGTGAAGCGAAGATCGTGGGTATTGATTTGCTTCAGGGTTCAGTTGAAAAGGTTAGAGTTATCCGGGATCGAATGAAAACAGCCCAGAGTCGACATAAGAGCTATGCAGATAACCGAAGGCGAGATCTTAGTTTTCAGACCGGTGATTTTGTGTTCTTGAAGGTGTCTCCGAAGGTGGGTATCCGAAGGTTTGGGAAGAAAGGCAAATTGGCTCCGAGGTTTATTGGTCCGTTTGAGATTTTGGGGAAAGTGGGACTTCTTGCGTATCGACTTGTGTTACCGCCATCTTTGGACCGGTTGCATAATGTTTTTCACGTTTCTATGCTTCGGAAGTATGTTCATAATCCATCTCACGTGTTACCGAGGGTACCAGAGGATATTGAGCCCGATATGACTTATGAGGAACGACCGGTTCGGATCCTAGATTCTAAAGTCCAAGTATTGAGAAACAAAAGTATTTCATTGGTTAGAGTTCTTTGGAGGAATCATAATGTCGAGGAGTCGACTTGGGAGCTCCGAGATGAGATCGAGAGGAGATATCCGTGGCTTTTTAATTCGGGTAAGTCTCGTTAAAATTCGGGTCGAATTTTCTTTAAGGGGGAGTGAATGTCACGACCCGAAAGCTAGGCTCTATTTTATTAGTAATAAATAATTATTATTTATTTACTTGCTTATTTATTTGTTTAAATTATTATTTATTTAAATATTTATGTGTGCATTTTATGTGTTATAATAATTATGCCTAGCATTTTATTTGGGTCATTTGTGTTAGTGCAGTATTGTTGGGTCTTAATTGTTAGCAGGGAGTGTAAGTATTTGTGTTAGTAGATGGGGAAAGGGGTCTAATTGTAATATTTTGAAATAATTCATCTCCCTACTCCCTCTCTTCTCCCTCACCCTATCACCCTCACTCTCACTCTCTCCATCTCCCAGCTCATTTCTCTCTCTCTCTCTCTCTCTCCAAACAAAAGGTGAGTTTTTCTTCTCTTCCTTCTCTCTTCATTTTCTTCCTCTCCCTCTCATTATTTCTCATTTCTCATAACTTGAAATTTGTTTAGATCGTCGATAGGATCGTAGGAAGCCAAAAATATTTGAAATCCATCATCTTTGAGAAATCTCAAGTAAGTTGCTTTTTCCCCATTTTTATGCTAAAATGTTCATATCATGCTTATATAATGCTTGAGTTGTTATATTTGAAGTTTGGTTGAGTTTCGAATTTATTTGGAATTTATTTGAGTTTTGGTCAAAAATGGTGATTTTATGAATGTTGGGTTTGAATCTTGATTTTGGTTGTTAAATGTTGTTATATGAGTTCTTTTGACCTATAAGTTAGTTCTAGTTCATTAATATGCTAGTTAAGAGTGTTGGATTTTGGTTTAGTTTTGGTTTGGGTTGAAAAATGGAAGAACCCAGTTCTTCCCTCCCGAATTCCGGCAGACCAGAGGATTGGGCGACCGCCCAAAAATTGTAGGGCGACCGCACATCTATCTGAAAGGTTTTGTTCTTGTTTGATGGCTTTTTGGGCGACCGCACAGACTCGAGTGGGCGGCCGCACAGAACCTCTGAAAGTTTTCATTTGTTAATTTGTGTGATTGAAGAATGCGTTTTGGTCTAAGTCTTGGGTGTCCTTCTAGTTGACCTTAGTGAACATTGTAGTACACTCTAGTGATAGAATTGGGTCCTTTGTGATTAAGTTTGTGTTGGAAATTAATTAAGTGTTAATTGAGATTATTAGAACACTTTAATTGTGCGTTGTTGGTACATTTCAGTTTCTTGGTGACTTCTTGGTATGATTCCCTACTTTGGAATCGTAAGATGTTTATTCATGCTAATATATTATTACTTAGTATTTATTTGGAAGCCCAGCTGGCATATTTATTGTATCGGGCGATGGCAAATATTATAATGGCAAAGCCAAGTCCATTATAATGTTGACCATTGTTTGCCCTTGCTATACCCCTTTTCCAGATTGGCCTTGGAAGAGATAAGTTAGCTTCCTTTGTGAATGTATCTAGCTACCGAGCATGACTTTGTGGCATGGCTCTTGTCCTTTGTGACACTCTTATGGTTATTGTTCCGGTACCGGGGGATTTCTCTTCAGTTTTCATGCTATTATGAAGATGTGATTGTTGATTATTGAAGCTGCACAGCGATCCTTTATTTGGATGTATCAGTTTGGAAACCTTGGCTAATATCCTTTGTTATGTGTTTATTTCCGATGCTATTCATTATCTGATAATTGCTATCTGATATATGATGATTGTCATGTGTTATGTGATTTATTATTGATTATTGCATCATAGCATGTCATGAGTTGCATTAGTAACTTATTGAGATTTATCTCACCCCGTTTCTTTTATCTTTGTTTTTCCTTAACCCCCCCCAGGTGCTAAGGATTAGTCTCGCTGATCACGAGAAAGAGGACGTCGAGTGTGAATACATTCTTTTGGGAAAGTTGTTATAGGTTGGTTTACATTATATAAATGTGTAACCTTTTTGGGATAGTTGTACCAAACAATGACGTCATTAAGAATTGTGCATTTATCTTCTGTTGGGCATAAACTTGTGGAAGTTTATGATAGTTGTATTTGGTTATTATCAAACTTGGATTTGTAAAACTTTGGATCATCACCTTTTGGTATCAAATGGAATT
Organism: Campanula takesimana; assembly: GCA_026119855.1. Taxonomy (NCBI): domain Eukaryota; kingdom Viridiplantae; phylum Streptophyta; class Magnoliopsida; order Asterales; family Campanulaceae; genus Campanula; species Campanula takesimana. The sequence continues at coordinate 1,597,933 of JAOWBW010000115.1, read as the reverse complement.
TTTAACTTCGGTATTTCACAGTTTTGGTTTTAAGTCGACGTCCAGCTCGCGTACTCCGGGCCCGCGGGTTCGGGGTCGCGACATAGCCCTACTTGTAAAAGGGGAACGTAGGCAGCCTTCAATGGTGCGGTCTCAAAAATAAATAAAAATCCAAATCTGTTTTGAGCAAAATTTCAAGAAAAGCAAACAATCTGTTTATAACTAAAGCGAAATCTCTATTTTCACAAGTCACTACACGTTAACATTTATTTGATGAGTCTAAGCTGGAAAGAACCTACGAATAAATAACATGCTTTGAAATTTAAATAAACTAAAACAAACTAAAATCTAAACTATGTGTCTGCAACGACTGTGGTTGGATACTCGGAGTCATTCCTCCGCTTTCTCTTCCCCATCCGTCTTCGGTTTCTTGTCTCTTCGTCCGCGTCTAGCCTGTCTAGTAGGATCTTCAAATAAAGCCTTCCTAAGCTGAGTCACCCCACTTGGGCCTTCTCTCTCTCTTTTCCTCTCAGTAGGTGCTAGCTGAGCCAACTCGGTTTCCACTTCCCGTTGCACATTCTCGGCCTCCCTCAAGCGTCTGCTCGAGACATAAGGAACTACTACCCTATGTCTCAGTCGTCTCAGAGTCTGTCCCATATTCTCTAGAGTCGTCTGGTACCAGTCCAAGTATTCTCGAGACAGAAGTATGTCACGTGGTCGCTGTATACAAAGAGTGCTAGGCATGAGAGCATAAGACCAGCATCGCTCCAAGAGTGCTGCAACCCTGGCACTCATAGAGAACATCCTAATATTAAATCGGATACAAGTCTCATCCCATGATGGAGGTATAGTCTGAGGCACCCCGTACTGATGGCACACCCGCACTGCATAGTAATAAGTGGTTTCACTAAAGGCAGGGACCCGAATCATGCAGAGACCACTCTGAGACCACCGTGCTCTGATCACCCCCCAGTGAGGTACCATCCACTTAATTTGAGCAGTACTCATATGTGCCATATATGTCACCCATGCAGAACGAGCCATCCCTACAAATCGCTGCTTTATGCGCCTACTCTGGCAAACCCAAGGTGATACGGACCCGATAGGTTCCTCCAAGACTCGAAGTCTCTCCTGCACCCACAAGGTTAACAGTCGGGTACTTCCTCTGGTCATCTTTCGAGCTCCCGAAGCCAACTCTCTAATACCATGCAAGGTCTCTCCAAGCAAGCAAGGGACAATACTGTGATTGGCTCGAGCCTGATCCACCATGTCGAGACAACCCATCGTAGCTACTCCTACGTAAGGAGGAAATAATACCGAAGAAAATAGACAGAGTGCCAGACAATCCAGAGCCGTGTCAGACTCTACCGTGCTATTAATAAACCTGATGGGAAGCCCACAGAGGTTAACATCACCATCCAACAGCAAGCCCCTAGCATCTTCGACAGAAATCCTCAACAGCTGGGAAATCCAAAGTTGTGAAGGCACTTGAGACTGCGGCATGGTATAGATACCCCGGGAAAACCCCACTTGGCTAAAGCGGTGAGTTATCCTAGGATGTGTAGATACCCCGGGGGAACCACGGCTTGGCTAGAGCGGTGAATTATCCTAGGATGTCTAACTTGTTTTAGATTGTTTAGAGTCGCCACCTATGTTTTAAGGAACATAAGAAAAACCTATTGACTGTAGCCTAAGTTTGATTACGAAAACAGAGATTCTTTGTTTTGAGGTCCGGGGGTTAGATTACGAGATGAGAAGTACCGAAACACCCATCTCGCCCAACTTAAGTTGGTCTTGCTTGATCAAAATCTACATAAATGAAAATGTTCTTCTTCTTCTTCTTTAAGTCATAAAAAGGGGGTTTAAAATAGGATTTGGAATGTAGGAGATAACTCCTTAACCAACCTCAATGAGATGAGGTGATCATTAGAGTCATGTCCCAAAATGATTTGGGTGATTGCACATTTGATTAGAGTAAAAAAGAGAGAGGAGATGAAATAGAAAAGAAAGGAAAAGATGGACTTTTACCTACAATTTGAAGACCTTCAAGTATTGCTTGATGAAATCCTTGGAGAGCTTTTAGAAAGCGATTTTGGTATAGTTTTTGTAAGTTCAATTTTCGGTCCTCTTTCGATGATTTTTCGATCCCTGAAAATGGAGGTAAAGAGAGGTTTTATAGGTGAAAGAGGGGTGTTTTTGGTGCCAAAACTCAGTCACCAAGAAATCCTTCCTGGGCAAAATCCTGTAAATTGAGCAAGGGAGAGAATCCTGGCCAGAAATCTGTAACTGACGCCCAGAGGCGCGCGCTTCCTGCTTTGGGGTCGGGAGGCGCGCGCGCCTGGATCCTCCTGTCGGAGGCACGCGACTCAGAGAAGGCAATTTTGACAGAATGGACTAGAAAGTCAGCCCTGTTATTCAGTTTAGTCCCTGGATTTAACGAAGTCAGTCAGGAACTTAACGGAAGTGACAGAAACTAACGAGAAACACTTAAAATGGGGAGAGACACAAAATCAAATGTGCAATCGGGGTGAACGGTCCAAGGCGGGGTGTCTACAGGATGTCTAATTGATTTTAAGAGTCGCCACCTATGTTTTAGAGGAACATAAGAAAAACCTGAAGAGAGCCAATTTTATATACAAAACCAGAGATTCGGGAAAAGATGGGTTCGGGGGTTAGGTGACGGAGTGGGAAGTACTTAAACACCCACTCCGCCCCGCTTACGCGGGTCTTGCTACTTTTGGTGTTCTAATGCATGAGAAAGTCCTTCGATTTATTAATATACGAGTGCTAACAATTACAATGAAAAGAAAGGGGAAATTTACAAAGGAAAATAAAAGATAATTGTTTTATTTATTTAATGGTAAAGATTACATGTCAAATTATTCTAACAATTATATTAAGAAAGAATGGTAAATTAAAGTAGAGATTAAAATGTAGGGAGATAACCTTAACCAACTTTAATGTAGTAAAGTGGTCATTTGGTCATGTCCTATTGATGGGGATTGCATACATTACCAAGACATGTGAAAATAAGAGAAGAAGAATAAAATACCTTAAGAAAGTGGGCTTCAAACTTGGACTTGAAAATGGTGTTGTTGTAAGGCAATTGTTGTAGAACAATTTGTGTAGAGTTTTGTTGTGTTAAACTCTTGTTGGGAGAACTCTTGTAAAGAGAATTCTTGGGAGAATTGTGTATAGTGTATTTGTGTAGAGATTTTAAGTCAAAAAATAAGGACCTTTCTAAGGTAGAAGAAGGTGGTTTTTATAGGTAAAAAGGAGATGGAAAGGTTGGAGGGAAAAGATGATCATCCATGTGAAATGGAATTGACAAATCAAAAATAAGATAAATAAAATAATAAATGAAAGAAATAAAAGAAAATCAAATAAAATAAAAAGGAAATATTTTGCTTTAAAGAAAAGGCTTAGAATATGGGATTGGGAGTTATGAAATAAGGAGGGATGAATGTGGATGAAAAAGGGAATGTTTGTGATCAAGAAAAGGGAGGGAAAAGGCTGCAATCCGTAACTGCCATAATGGGAAGCGCGCGAGTCTCGCTTTTGGGGCGAGAGGCGCGCGCGTTCCGTTGACAGTGTCGGAGGCGCCCGCCGGTAAAAATGACAAAAAGACAGAAATGACTCTAAAATTAATTCTGTTATGCAGTTTAGTCCAAAAGTAATGGAATCAGTTAGGAACTTAATGGAAGTAACATAAATTAACAAAAATAAGTAAAATAAAAATACTATGTATGCAACCGGGGTGAGAGGTCCAAGGCGGGGTGTCTATAGAGCCCCTCGGCGACGTGGATTGCAAAGAAAAATGCGTCAACAAAAGAAAGACAACCGCCGAGGACATCGACAAGAGAAAACAAGGACTCGATAAAGCAGGAATTTGAAATTGCGAGAGATAGGGGTGCGCTCCATGTGTGAGCGGGTTTATTGATATAGAAAGGATATGGTGGGATCCGTTTTGCTGAAGCGGGATCCGTTTGCTGAAGCGGGATCCGTTTGCTGAAGCGGGATCTGTGTGCTGAAGGCGGGATCCGTTTACTGATGCGGGATCCGTTTGTTGATGCGGGATCCGTTTGCTGAAGCGGGATCCGTTTGCTGATGCGGGATCCGTTTGCTGAAGCGGGATCCGTTTGTTGAAGCGGGATCCGTTTGTTGATGCGGGATCCATTTGCTGATGCGGGATCTGTTTGCTGATACGGGACCCGTTTGCTGAAGCGGGACCCGTTTGCTGATGTGGGATCCGTTTGCTGAAGCGGGATCCGTTTGCTGAAGCGGGATCCGTTTGCTGATGCGGGATCCGTTTGCTGAAGCGGGATCCGTTTGCGGATGGCGGGAACCGAGGCTCCGTCTGCCTATATGTGATATTGTTATGTTGCTTGATGGAAAGGTGGTGATTTTGCGGCTCACCATGGACCGAGTTGTTGTCATTGAACTGTAATTGTTTGACTCTGTGGGATGCAGGCGCAGTTGACGGCGGATTACTTTCTGCTGGGGATGAAGTGCCTTGAGTTGCTGATGCTGTTGACCTTGTGGTGGTACCTGTTAAGTGTGTGCTTTGCAGGTATATATGCTTGTGACATGTATGAGATGTGAAATGGCAGTTATGAGAGAAATTGTGCTTGTGGTGTGATGTGATTTGAAGGCAGTTTTGCATGAGAGAGAATTTTTGTAAGAATGGAGAAAGTGATTTTGTGTGCGGTGTGATTTAAAGAAAGCCTCAGATGTATTCATACCTTCACATACCATTGCTGTTGGATGGATTAGTGTTGTGGTGGTGGATGCCTTGATGCTTTTGATGAAGAATGTCCATGCTTTGGATGGAGAATGATGATGTTGGTGATGATGAATTGTTTTTGCCTTTGATGGAGTGTCGGTGAGATGGTATTCTGGGTGATGGGTCGGTCGTGCCAAAAGGCTGCCTACGTATCCCTTTAAGAGAATCAGACCAGCGTAGTTCAAGGATGATGGAGAGTGCTGGGGGAGAATGCTAGGAGCAAAGCAAAAAGGAAACACATAATTTTGCGTAAGAAAAAAAGAAAATATAATCTTTTTTTTTTAATTAGAAGAAAAGAATATGCACACACGTGAGAAAAAGATTTTTTTTTTTTTAGTTCGTGGGTGAACCATTTTAACATTTTGTGTTTGTAAAGCCAACCCAATATCAAGTCACGTTCAATCGAAGTCCGGATTGCCTTGCTTGAATACTGTCGTCGATGCCGTTGTGTCCAACGAAAAGTGTTTTCTAGCCCCAAGAGATGTGTTAGTTATAGGGAAAAGGCTGCAATCCATAACTGCCATAATGGGAAGCGCGCGAGTCCCGCTTTTGGGGCGAGAGGCGCGCGCGTTCCATTGACAGTGTCGGAGGCGTCCGCGGGTAAAAATGACAGAAAGACAGAAATGACTCTAAAATTAATTCTGTTATGCAGTTTAGTCCAAAAGTAACCGAATCAGTTAGGAACTTAACGGAAGTAACAGAAATTAACAAAAACAAGTAAAATAAAAATACTATGTATGCAACCGGGGTGAGAGGTCCAAGGCGGGGTGTCTACACATGGCTACCCCATCCGTCACTGTCGCACCACAAAGAGCCACAAAATCTTCATACGTAGGGGTGATTTCATTGTAAGAAAAGTTGAAGACATGATTCTCGTTGTCCCAGAATTTAGCAGCAGCACGAATCAGGTTCTCGTCAGACTTAACCCTATACAAGGACCAAAGGCACTTAATTCCGAATCTCTTATCAAATTTTTCACGAGTTGTCCTCGAAAGCTTCCCAACCTAGATCTTCAAACTCTTGATGAAATAGTTTTGTCTCTCCTCAGAAATCCCAGGGTGTATGTCCATCAGAAAAGTGTGGAAGGATCAAAATCTAGAGCAAAAGGAAGAAAAATTGCTGTCTGCCTAGTCTCTCTGCGAGACTGTTGATTAAATAAGGTAGGGAGTTCAAGTCCTAATCGTACAAGGAAAAATATGACAAAAATCGTGTCAGACCAGGGATTAGCCACGTGGCCAGTCCTTCCCCATGGTTGGCCACGCGGCCACATAAGCCTGTTCAGACACATCGCAAGTCCGTCCCCGTCAAACGCCGGAATGGACCCATTTCAGACATATTGAAGGTCCCAAATCACGAAAGAGGTCCGATAAGGAAGGTGAAACTGCCCGGCAGTGTGTAATCCCCATCTCACCCCTAGGGCTCATGCATTGTACTAAATGTAAAAACATGTAAACAAAATACTAATTAATTACATACAAAAAGGCATATAAAATATTGTACATAAGTATGTTTGTCTGTTCCTCCTCTCTCTTTCTCTCTAACAAAATGCAGGAAATAAAAGGACTACATCTAGTCCGAGTCAGAATCCTCGATGTCCACATCATCATCCTCTCCACACTGCTCCGTACGGCGGTACCCACCAGCTCCCTAGCTCCTACTCCGGACAGACCTCGAAGTCTCAGCCTCCGTAGGGGATCTCTCTCTACGCTGAGGCAGCACCACATTATCCCGACGGCAGGTGCAAGCAGTGGCCAAGCTCTGGAATAGCCTCTTAAAAATATTGCCCCGACGAACAGAGTGGATATAGGCCTCCCAGGTCACCTGGGACAGATAAGCACAGTTCAGATACAAGTCTAAATGGCGTGTGCAAGATAGAAATGAAAAACAAAGGGTAATATACCGTATCTCCAAGCGGAAGAAACTGAGCCCCAGTAACCTCATCAGCCTCAGTCGGAGTCAGATCGAAATCCACCTCGACACCGCCCCGCTGCATCCGGATACTATCAGAAAACCGCGGCAGGTCCATACCATATCTAGCTCCCCTACTCGAGCTAGCCGGATAGGCACCAGCCTGCCTCCTCGCCAAGACCTGTGGACTCAGCAGCACATGCTCCACAAACCACGCATAATCAGCCCCACTCTGGTACAAATGGACCGGAGTCCTCACACGGTAGTCACCACTCCTCTGCAGCCTAGCCGGATATAGCATGTCCCTCGGAGGCTCACTCGGGGCCCACAATATAGGATGTCTGCTATGCTGCCTGCAGACTCTCTTGCCAAGATACATGGCATCCCCAGTCAACCCCGTCAAGAAGCAGCGGGAAGCAGTAAAATCCTGAGCCTGACCGACCCCTGCTACACCTGATCCGACCAAGGGAAGAATTGGAAGTCCTCATGCAAAGGACCACTCAACCTCGCAGTGAAAATCCACAGATCAGGAATCTTCCTGGCCTTGCCGCGGCCCTCCAACCGGTTGCTCTTTGCCCAGAACCTCATAACCGGGACTTCCTTCACCCCCTGCATAGCGAAAGGAGAAATATGGAATAGCTCGTAGACCCACACCTGTGGAAAAGCAACATTTCAGTCTATACAGTGCTAAACAAAAGACAGACATGGAATGAAAAGGATTGAGTCAGAGACATACCTCAAAGGCAAACTAAAAACAGTCAAAAGACGAGGTACTAGACCTCGAGCAGACATCAAGGGCCTGGTACATCTCCGCTAACCCGGCTCCGCCCCACGAGACCTGACTCGCCTGCTCCAAATCAGCCAGAGCACCCAACAGAGAAAACCGTCAAAAGGTCCCCACACTCAGGAATAGGATTTACGACAAACAGTACCACAAGATGGCCCGCACCAGGAAGTCAGTATCATGGATACCCTCGACAAAACCTTGGATAGCCTCCTCTACCAAGGTCCTCAGACGACCTGCCTCAAAACCGTTTCCCTTAACACCTTTACCCAACGGTATCCCAATCAGCTCCACCTGACGGTGCAGATCCACAGCCAAGGACTCATAAAAAAGAAGCTCCATGTCCGTAAACATGAGCCCCATGATAGTAGTAAAGTCGGTCGGAGTAACAGTCACCTCTCCCCAACTAAAATGGAATGTATGGGTGGTGTCCCACCAATACTCCCTCATCGCCTCAACCAGACCCATCACCTTCTAGGTCCCCTCTACAGCCCGTACAGCATCAAAAAAGGGACCGAAGCCCAGAGCCCGGATCCTCTCCTTCACCGTCCCAGCCGGCGGCAATCTCCCCCACATCTCGGCCACTGCCCTCGTGGACCCACAAGATTTCATCCTCTGCAGGTAAACACAGCAAAGGTACGTTACCCAACTAGCAATATAGATTATGTGCTATAAACTAAAGTGTACATACATACTTTATTTTATCTACTTGCGCATATATTTTCCGTCCCCAAAATAACCAACAATCTCAGAAATATAAATAATCACGAACGATTAATTTAATGCAGTCTTAAAACAATATAACAAGTATGAAATAAAAGACATAAAATACCCAAAGAAAGCAATAAAGCGAGATCGGTACCTCCTTCGTCTCCATCAGTCTCCCGCCAGACCAATGTTTGTCGGTGCCCGCGTACAAGTCGAAGTGTTGTCCCATTGTGAAATGCCACTCATCAGGACGGAAGTTGCGAGAAGCCATCCTCGCTCGTAGTTGATGTTGCCCCTCTTGTTGAGTCGGGTTCGCTCCTTTGCCTTGCTCAAACTGTGGTCCCGCACCTCCACCATGTTCAAAAAGTTGCTCAGCACCGAAAAGATATTGAAAATCCATCTCAATAATAGCAAAATAAGCTCTCAAAATCTCTCTCTTTCTCCGGCAAAATAAGAAGAAAAATGAGGAAGAAAGCAATAGCCGGCGGCTGTTTGTAGGGTCTGTCCAACGAAAGGACTAGCCGCGCGGCCAGAGTCTCCAGGCGACGTGGCACAATCTCAGCCCTCCATCTCGCGAGCCCATCAGCGATCCTCACATACGAAAATCAGCCAATCAGAAGGTTTCGCCGCGCGGCCAGTTATTCCTCCAGGCAAGAAATTTTACAGTTTACCCCCCCAGCTTATTGTTAAGCCAAAATTAATCAATTGGGTCCGGAAGACTCTAGTAAATTTTCAATTGGGTCCGAAAGACTCTAGTAAATTTCCAAAATTAATCAATCGGGTCCGAAAGACTCTAATAAATTTCTAATTGGGTCTGGAAGACTCTAGTAAATTTCCAAAATTAAACAATTGGGTCCGGAAGACTCTAGTAAATTTCCAAGATTAATCAATTTGGTCCGGAAGACCTTAAAAATTACCAAATCAATTTATAATTGGAGGTTGGATCATCCATAAGCCCAGAAGATTATAATTGAAGGTCGGATCATCCATAAGCCCTTCATGTTGAGAAAGTTATTTGGTCCGAAAGACCTTAAAAATTACCAAATCAATCTATAACGGAAGGTCGGATCATCCATAAACCCCTAAATTAGGATTGAAGTCGGATTAAGGAAACAGTAGTAAAATCCTTTAATAACTAAATCAATTTATAATGGGAGGTCGGATCATCCATAATCCCTTCATGTTGAGAAAGTTATAGGCGTAGCACTGTGTGAGCTCTAGACAATCGACGTTACCTGTTACCTGATTCTGCGATGCTGAGGAACTGCACTTCTCAAAGTATCATGGATTACCGATAAATTATGCGATTATCTACGCTCTATAGGAAGTTAGAATTCATCCCTCTTTTTGTTCTCAATTCCATAAACTTCTTGTCAAAACCGTGCATATGACCTCTCCTCTTTCCCAAGTAAAGTCCATCTGCAACGACTTTATTTGTTCTACAATGATTTGTTTCTGTAAAGTCCATCCACAATAACTTTATTGCTCAACGATGTTTCGTTTCTTTTCTCCCCAGTAGGGTCCACGTGACTTTACTACTTGACAGATATTTATCTATCCCCCGCAAAAGACGATGTCTCGTTTCTTTCCTTCCCCGCAAGTCTCGAACTACGATCGGCTTGATTCCACTTGGATACGTAGGTAGCCTGACAAAGGTTCAGCCACTCGACCAACTTGGTCACCTTCTTTCTCACTCCTCTCTCGATTTGGAACTCATATTTCAGATCTGTTCCTTTTCTTAATCGACGACCCTCCATGTCTTGCAAGAAACGTCGCCGAGGGGCTACTGTTAGTACCTAACCTGAAAATGAGTTATTAGGAATTCTAGAACTCACAGGGACCTCCCAGGCATTTATAAACTGCGCAGGTGTAGACACCCCGCCTTGGACCTCTCACCCCGATTGCATACATAGTATTTTTACTTTACTTGTTTTTGTTAATTTCTGTTAGTTCGGTTAAGTTCTTAACTGACTCCATCAGTTTTGGACTAAACTGCACAACAGAGTTAACTTTCTAGTCCATTCTGTCAAAATCGCCATTTCAAAGTCGCGCGCCTCCGCCCTTTGGGGCCAGAAGCGCGCGCCTCCCGCCGACAATACAGGATGCGCGCGCGTCTGGGCGTGTCAGTTACAGATTCTGTCCAAGAATCTCTCCCTTGCTCATTTTATATGATTTTGCCCGGGAAACTGATCTTTGTGACTCCGTCTTTGCACCAAAAACATCCCCTTTCAACTATAAAAACCCCTCCAATCCACCATTGGAAGGGGACCTCTTTTCCATCTCTTTTGGATCTCTTTTACCTCTCTTGGACCTTCTTCTTAGACTTGAAACTTTTATATACACAAATTCTCCCAACAAGAGTTCTTCGTGACAAGACTCTACACAAATTGTTCTACAACAATTTCCCCACAACAAAAAACTCATTTTCAAGTCCAAGTTCAAAGTCCCTTTTCTAAAGGTACAACTTTTCTATTCTCTCACTTTATTTGTGTCCTACTAGTATGCAATCTCCATAAAAAGGGATACAACCAAAAGGCCACTTCACTCTTGAAGTTTGGCCAAGGTTACGTCCCGACATTCCAACATTAATTTAATTCCACTTCATGTAATGGTTTAGCAAATATTCAACATGTAACCATTAGACATTCAATCAATAAAATCATTTAGCTTTCATTCTCCCCTTATCTTTACCTTGTAGTTTGTTAGCATATAATATCAATTGAAGGACATGTAAATATTAGAACACCAAAAGTACCAAGACCCGCGTAAGCGGGGCGGAGTGGGTGTTTAAGTACTTCCCACTCCGTCACCTAACCCCCGAACCCTTCTCTTCCCGAATCTTTGGTTTTCGTACATAAAAAAATTGCTTTTCTTATGTTTTCTCGCGTTCCTCTAAAACGTGGGTGGCGACTCTTAAAATCAAGTAGACATCCTAGGTAATTCACGTGCTCTAGCCAAGCCGTGGTCCCCCGGGGTATCTACAGTGGCGACTCCGCTGGGGACATAGAGGGTTAAACTTGCGTTTTCATCTTTTGGTGTTCTTTTATTCTGTTTTCGGGGCATTCTGGTAAGAAGGGTAGGAAGCGCGCGCCTTCGGCCGTCTTGGCCTAACGCGCGCGCGTCCGACCCTTTGAACCAGAATCGCCCGCCTCCCATCTCGTCCTTCAAATTCCATGTTTCTGTGCTAACAATGTCTGCAGGGGAAAAGTTCTATAATTTAGGGTCAAGGCAGTCCCTTGAACCCATGAATTTGCAGGTACTGCCCAGAAGCGGGCGCCTCCACCTCTCTCAGTCTAACGCGCGCGCCTCCCAGGTGGCATCTGAATGCGCGCGCTTCTGGGCATTTCCCAGAAACAGAAACAGTGAACAGAATGGACAGTTTTGACAGTGTGTGGGCATCGGGCCTGCACATAACAGCTTTTATTTTCTGTTTCATTTTTATCGGTCACACGGGTGATTCGAAAGTTGTAAATATGTGCTTATTTGTTTTTTCTTTCTTTAAAAAAAATATTGTCACTTGTTAGACCTCACACTACGCGCACAATTCTTATCAACTGCTCACTAGCGAGTCGCACAAGTCCAACCCCAAACCCGTCGAGGCCCGTCCTAGGAAGTTTCAAGCTCCACTCGACCTTGACTCTTCCGAAGCGGTCAACCTCAGCCCGTGGCGTAGTTCATGACTACATACCGGGGGTGACCTTTAAGCCTCTCTTTAGCCGAGCACAAACCACACAATTCTAGTTAGGGTCTAACACTCCGTGACTCAAGTCGGTTTCCATGTGCCGAGATTTCCCTAAACTAATGTCTTCAAATCATACATGCCACTCGTTGTTTTGGACGAAATAAAACTCCGTCCCCAAGTGGTTATCATGGACGAAAATAAAAATCCGTCCCCGCATGTATGCTTTACTACATTAATTTAGTTTAATCCCGACACATGTAGGATTCACAAGCGTGGTGGAATCCGATGTGTCACGCCCCGTAAATTCTAAATATCCATAAATATAAAATTCACATAAAATACATCCCCAAATTACTAAATACCAAATCGGGCGCGTGAATTCAACCATAACGTCAATACCATCAAACTACACCTCAACAAGATTATAACTCGGAGACTAAAAACAAACGCGGAAGAAAGAACAACTATTAATAATATAAGTACCCCAAAAGACAACAGTATTTACATAACACTGGACGACCACGATCCCACAACAAAATACATAAAGGCTCCGAAGAGTAACTACCCCAACGGCGATCAATCTGCTCAGAAGATTCCCGCAACGACGGATCTCAAAATAATACCACTTGCTCCTGGGGGGGGGGGGTTAAGGAAAAACAAAGATAAAAGAAACTGGGTGAGATAAAATCTCAGTAAGCTACTAAATGCAACTAAGTTCCATACTGTCATGAAAAATAATATAACAATAAACATTCTCCATATACGATCACATAACAACAAATGAGAGGCTCCCTATCGCCAACCGTCCCATACCGGTTGGAAATAACGACTAGCTCAACATGCAGCACATAAAGCTGAAATAAACACGTTACAAAGGATACTGAGCCAAGGTTTCACCAAACGGATATAACAAAGAAGTCTCTGCACAGAACCAAACAATCAACCAATCAATCGATCTTCGTAGTGGCACAAACGGCTGAAGATAATAACCGGTCAGAACCGACCAATCCATCAATCACCCATAGCAGCATAACAGCTGAAGAGAACCCCGGTCAGAACCGACCAATCAATTAATCAACCAATCTTCGCAGTAGCATAAACAGCTGAAGACGATAACCCGATACCGGAACCATAACAATGTAACATGTCACAAAGGACAGGGGAAAATGACACAAAGTCATACCCAAAACGTCTAGCTAGAATACTCACCAAAGGGAGCTAGCTCATCCCAACCAAGGCCAATCTGGAAGAGGAAAGAAGGACTAATGGGCGATGCTATACTAGACTTGGCTCGTGCCATTATAACATTATCCATTGCCTGACTCGAACACAAGTACCAGCTGGACTTTCAAATAAATGCTAAGTAATAAATACTAGCTCGATAAACAACCAAAGATTCCAAAGTAGGGAACCATACCAAATAATCACCATAAAGATGCAAACGATTACTCATGAAGAGTTCAACAACAACGAACACAAGAAGTTTCTCATAAAAAGTCCAACACGATAAACGGGGTTGCTCATAGAGAGCCCAACAACATTGATCATTAAAACATGATGATTCCATAATAAGGAATCATACCAAACACATCCTAAAGATGATACTCACGAGTTACTCATAAAGAGCACAACCCAAACGGTCGCTCACAAATAGTATAATGATTATTACCAAGATGAACCTAAACGTCTACTCGTAAAGAGTACTATGACCAAGAACTCAACCATCCCTTTACACCTGGAATTCCAAATAGGAAATCCGAAAAAATACACCTTAAGGCAAATCAAAATCGCAGATACCCAATCACCGTATCACTCTTTACATCCGTTCATAAACGAACCAATTCTTAACACTCCAAACGAACCCCAAAAGGTTACACCTATTCATACATGATCACAAACGGGCCAAACCCAACACTTTGGTATTCCCTAATAACCCTCTAGGTACTATAAGATATCGCCTAAAACCTAAACCAAGTTTGATCCTAAAATCAATTCGATTGGAATAACCATGAACACGTCACAAGATGCCCAAGAATTCTCCAACAATACTTAGACCAATTCCATAACACAATTGTTCACAACGGAACCATTTCAACACTAGAGTAACCCACAATGTCTACTTAACATAACTAGAGTGGTACCCAAGGTCTACACCAAGAATACAATCCAAACCTAAACCAAACAAGAGATGATTCCTGAAAACAGCGGGCGGGCGGGCGCCTAAAAGGAGGCGGGCGGGCGCCCACGGATGGCAGAGTCAAAAGGTCAAGAAAAGGGAAGTAAGTGGGCGCTTGGGGCCTTACAGGCGGTCGCTCGTCCCACTACGGGCGGGCGCCCGGTCGGTTTTCTGGCCGGAAACTGCAGCTGGGTTTAACAAAGTTTCTTACCATTTCTCAAATCAACCAAAGTCAAACTTTCTAACTTGCATCCTAATGACCCAAAACAACCTATAAGCCTATCCAAGACTTATCTAACAACATTTGAACAACCAAATCAAGAAATGATCCAAAATCATATTATCACAAAATGAATAAAAACATCAATCACTTTAAAAATCACTAAGAGGCAATGTATAGCATTCATATCATCATCTAATCATAGAATAACATTTCTAGCATAAAAAGGGGGAAAAGCAACTTACTTTTTTATCAAAGATGATGGAATTCGAATTTTCTTAGCTCTACACGATCCTAGCGACGATCTAAACATTTTTCATAAAAGGAGCAATAAGAAATAGTGAGAGGAAGATGATCAAAAGAAGGAGAGAAGGAGATTTTCTTACCTTTTCCTTACCCAACAATGGAGGAGAGAGAGAGAAATGAGAATGTGAGGTGAGGGAGGAGGGAGGAGGAAGGAGTAGGATGAAGAAATAAAATGTTTCACTTAGGCCCTTCTACTACTACCAAGAACAATTAAACCCATACTCCCCACCATTAACTAAGACTTACTAACTCTACACTAGCACAAATGATCAATTAAAATGCTAGGCATAAAGTATTATGAAACACAAAATGCACACATAATTAAATAAATTAATAAATAAATATTTATTACTAAGAAAATAGATACGGGTTTTCGGGTCGTTACACGATGAGTATATGGGACCACGAGAAGGTCTATATACTAGTGTGACGATTCCACTATTTTTCTAGAAACCCCAAAAAGGACCACGTCCTTCCGACTTTTGTATATAAATAAAAAAAAAGAGTCATTTTTCTTATGTGGTTGAGTCTTTTTCCATTATTTGTGGGTTAATTATTTTACTCAAAATATGTTTGTGGGGCCAACCTAAGATCGATCGTGTTCTCTCAATAGGTCCAATGGCTTCCAACAGCAACGACAACAAGGGTGAGAATGTTTCCGTGTCCAACGAAGGGTTATTCAACATGGTGAAAGCATTGAAAGGGCAAATTGATATACTAGCCGAGGATGTCCGTCGCAAGGATGATTTATGGAGAGCCTGTTACGAGCATGTGGAAATGGCCCATAAGAGAGAAGTAGCCAAACTCGAGAAACAATTGAAGGGGCTCACAAAGGAAAGAAAGGAGGTCCAAAGCATCGATACCGGTTTGGTCAACACTCTCATGTCCTACATTGACCAAAAGATCAGTGGGCTAAATTTGCACAAAGGCCAAAGCTCCGATCTTCATCATGCTTATTTTCTCATGAACACTATGGTGGCCCTTCCCGAAAAATTCAAGATGCCCGATATTGGCAAGTTCAAAGGCACCTCTTGTCCCGATGCTCATGTCGACTCCTATATTTGGGCCATGCTACTGAAGAAGGTGTCTCCTCAAATAATGGCACAATGCTTCCCACTTACTCTCGAGGGGGTCGCAAAAGATTGGTATATGGGTCTTCCAGTTTCCACCCGCCTCAATTGGGATGCCGCTATGCTTGCCTTCAAGTCACAATATCAAGGCAACTCCATATTCCATCCCACCAAGAAAGAGTTGGAGAGCACCGTGCAAGGGGGTAATGAATCATTTGGGAACTTCTACCGCCGTTGGAATGACAAGCTAGCCGAGGTCATTGATAGACCCTTAAAGAAGGAACAAATGGACATCTTCATGAAATGTTTGACTTTGGACCACCGAACTCATCTTAGTGGGGCCTTTTATCCCGATTTTGCAAGCATGTATGATGCGGGAATTAGAGTTGACAATTTGCCCCAAGAAGTGGCCGAGTCCTCCTATGAGACAAGCTTCGAAGAAGAAGGGTTCCCGAGCAATCCGAGCAACGACATGGAAGAATGTAGTGACATGGAAGACTACAACGACAATGAGGACTACAACGATAATGGGGACTACAACAGCAATCTCCGTTTCTCTTTCTCTACCTAGTAGTAGGAATAATAAAAAAAAAAGAGTCAAAAGTCCTCTTAAGTGTGCATCAATGTTTTCTCTCGTCCTATGTTAAATGTTCGAGTCCATTGAGTCATCAAATAAAAGTTGTTCTTGTCCTCATACACTCTTCCAAGTTGTTCAATTAATTCTTGGCAAAATGATGAAAAAATGTCTAAACAAGTTTTGGAATGAAGGCCATCACTTGAACGCCTAGGGGCTAAACATCAACAACGGCATCAACAACGAAGACATCAACAACGACGAAATCAAGACAAAGAAAGGTGGAGCAACGATCATGAAGTAAAGTTTTGAAAAGGGGATAAAAAAAAAAGAGCTCGCTAGGTTGAAATCCTCAAATCAACCTAGGCAAAAGTTAGAGCACAAAAAAAAAAAAAAAAAAAAAATCCCCCTTCATTCAAAGAAGTTCACAACAACAATATCATTCCACCAAACGAAGGACGAAGCAACATCGACAACAATCACGACGAAGCAACAATTCATCACGGCGAATGGAGAATCAACAAAAACTACGGTGACCTGAGCCTCTACACTGGAGGAACATAGGCAACCTTCGGGTCTGGTCTCATGCAAGAAAAAGATATGTTTAGCCCTAGCGCGTTATGGTGATCGGACTTCATCTCGAACTTGTCAAGACATCTTTGTACGATTCATTTGCCAATGAATTAATCACCTCAAGATTGAACAACTTTCCTAGATTTGGAATCACTTTCCGTTCCTTATCGAGTCTAGGGCTTCTATTCTTTCTGCATACTCCCAATTTCTTGCAATCAAATTGGGGCTTTCTTTCTCTTCTCTCTTAATGACTTACTCGCCTTCGTGAGTTATTCAACAAATATATACAAAGTCAATACTAGGGACACTTCCCTAGTCGAGTCAATGTCACTCATCATTAGTGACAAAAGGTCTCCACCGCAAAATCACATGTCTCACATCCTCATCCAGAGTCAATGCACACTTCCTCATTAATCGAGTCAAAAAAAAAAAAAAGACGCAAAAGAGATGCCCGCTAGATTGAAAACCCGAAAGGGCGGTCTAGGAAAAAAACAGGGTGCGTCATTAAAAAAATGAGAGAGTGAGAGAGAGAAGGGAAAGAGAAATGCAGATCTCCGGCCTTTAAGGAAGACAACTGCACAAGTTCTACATTGGGTCTCCTCAGCAAGTCAATTCCCCACCGAGTCAACTTTGGGATTACAAAAGGCTCGACAAGATATGGCACCATCAAAGGTTGTCTTGGGTTATTGGCATCATTCTCCAGCAGTGTGCATTTTTTGGGTTCATGAAAAGAAGGCCCGTGGTAACCAAGACCCATCCGAGAACGAGCCCATCATAGAAAGGCACGAGGTTGCACAAATAATCCCTAGCTAGTCAATTGGCTTGGGCAGCAAATAGCGACAACATGTGTCTCAGTTTTCAAAGCTTCTGCAAGTATGTGCTTCTAAAGTACGCCGAAAGGCTCCCGAGAAATGGAGTAGCTCTTTCCATGTCCTCTCATGTTTGTTCTCTTGCACGAGGATGAGTCACTCTTGCTTTGCTCAACAAATGGTGACGCCTTAGGGGCTATGTAACTCAAGAACAAAGGCTTCTTTTGCTTCATTTGACAATCAATAAGCCCTAGGGGCTATGCTCGAGAAAGATGTGTGAGACTATCCTCAAAGTCCCTCTAAAGGGATGTCAAAAAGCCCTCTTGTCATGTGTGCCCGTACTCGTTCCCCCAATCAAGGATGGACCTTTCTTGCAATCAATGATGACACTCTAGGGGCTACGGTCAAGTCTTAAAGGCTTCCTCGGCAAGAAGCAATTCACTTCAATGTCCCCAGCAGCATTTGAAGCTTTATACCGAAAGGTCTCAAGGGGCTTCGCAATCTACAATCTTTTGGGCTACGGCATTACAATGATACAAGCAAAGGGAAATATTGGGGCTTCGCAATTAACAAGCTTTTGGGCAGTGGTACCCGAGCAATGCAATTTGGGAGTAGTCTTATGGCTCCATGAAAGGGATCAAACTTCAATGACCCCTTAACACTTCCAGTCAAAAGGCCTCTTGGTTTTAAATGAAGGCTCCGATGATATGAATGGATTTGATGATTCTTGTTAGAACTCACAGCGAGATTCTGAAGGAAGTCTTAGAGAAAAGGAAAAAAATTCAATATGCTAGACTCACCCGGCTGAGTTATAGCGGGCAATGCCAATATGTTAACTCTATAAGCAGAGTTACGGCCAATCCCAATGTTTCTGCAATACAGCACCCCCTTCTCCAAGATCAAAAGCACAGGTTGCATCCGAAGATCCGCCGTCGGTTCAACTCAAGAAGACTCAAGCAAACATACCGTTCCAGACTTTATCACACCAAGACCTTATCATCTGCAACAACATCACCATCTCCCACGAGACGTCTTCCGAAGACCGTACTACATTTTCAACATAGACCTTCCGCCATTTGGGTATCAACCACAAAAAGGGCCATCCATCTCCGAGCAAGAGAAAGAAGGAGACCGCCTTCAAGAGTCCTACCCGATGTGGCATCCGCTCTCAATACAAAGCTAAGCCAATTTGGGGCTTCACATCGAAAGGTCTTCACATCCCGCCATCTCGAAGCCCACATGACATTTGGGGCTTAGCAATCTCTCAAAGCTTGGTATCAATGATCTTCTCTTGGGGCTTGCCCACGTCGACAACAAAAGACAGTTTATTTGAATGGGCTAAGAGTTGATTCATCTTGGGGCTTCACAAGCCACTCAAAGTTCAGCATTCGAGGGGCTTTACAGTCAGTATCCCCTTGGCATCTCGGCATCAATAGTCCTTTTGAAGCCCCATAAATGACAAATCTCTTGGGTCTAGACATCAATTTTTGTTGGACACCGCGGCGACAACATTCAAGCGAGGCAATCCGGACTTCGATCGAACATGACTTGATCTTGGGTTGGCTTTACAAACACACAATGGTTAAAATGGTTCACCCACGAACTAAAAAAAAAAAAAAATCTTTTTGTCACATGTGTGCATATTCTTTCCCTTCTAATCTAAATAAAAAAAAAAAATAAAAAAAAACTTTTTCTTTTTTTCCTTCTATGTGCAAAAGTATGTGCTTTACTTTGCTTTGCTCCTAGCATTCTTCCCCAGCGTTCTCCATCATCCTTGAACTATGCTGGTCTGATTCTCTTAAAAGGATACGTAGGCAGCCTTTTGGCACGACCAACCCATCATCCAGAATACCATCTCGCCAACACTCCTTCAAAGGCAAGAACAATTCATCACCATCACCATCATCATTCTCCATCCAAAGCATGGACATTCTTCATCAAAAGCAACAACATCCTTCAGCAATCCATCCCCAATCAAGCGGCAATGGTAGGTGAAGGTATGAACATCATTCATCTCAAGCAATCTCTGCTTTCAAAAATTACTTCACACACAGAATCATTTTACTTCTCTCTCATACAAGCTGCTTTCAAATCACATTGCACCACGAGCACAATTTCTCTCTTCATTTCACACTTCATGCATCTTCTTGAACAAACACATATACCTGCCAAGCACACACATAACAGGTACCACCACGAAGTCAACAGCATCCGCTACTCAAGGCACTTCATCCCCAGCAGAAAATGGTCCACAGTCAACCATGCCCGCATCCCCATGATAAAGTCAACAGCAACTGCAGCTCTAGACAGCAATTTGTTCCACGGTGATCCCGCAATCAGCAAATGGATCCCGCTTTAGCAACGGATCCCGCCTCTAGCAAACGGATCTCGCATCAGCAAACGGATCCTGCTTCAGCAAACGGATCCCGCATCAGCAAATGGGTCCCGCATCAGCAAACGGATCCCGCCTCAGCAAATGGATCCCGCATCACCAAACGGATCCCGCACCAGCAAACGGATCCCGCACCAGCAAACGGATCCCGCATCAGCAAACGGATCCCGCACCAGCAAACGGATCCCGCACCAGCAAACGGATCCCGCACCAGCAAACGGACCCCGCACTAGCAAACGGATCCCGCTTCAGCAAGACGGATCCCGCTATATCCTTTCTATATCAATAAAGCCGCTCACACAGGGAGCGCACCCCCATCTTTCACAATTTCAAAATTCCCCTCTTTCTTTAAATTGCGGCCGTGGTGGGCCGCCTCAAGCCACCACACCTTTTTAAATTTTTGTGGCCGTGGTGGGCCGCCTCAAGCCACCACACCTTTTTAAAATTTTGTGGCCGTGGTGGGCCGCCTCAAGCCACCACACCTTTTTAAAATTTTGTGGCCGTGGTGGGCTGCCTCAAACCACCACACCTTTTTAAAATTTTGTGGCCGTGGTGGGCCGCCTCAAGCCACCACACCTTTTTAAAAATTTTGTGGCCGTGGTGGACCGCCTCAAGCCACCACACATTTTTAAAATTTTGTGGCCGTGGTGGGCCACCTCAAGCCACCACACCCTTTCCATCCGCGAAAGCCGCTCACACAGGGAGCGCACTCCTATCCTTTGTAATTTCAAATTCCTGCTTTATCAAGTCTTTGTTTTCTCTTGTCGATGTCCTCGGTGGTTGTCTTTCTTTCGTCGACGCGTTTTGCTTCGCAATCCACGTCGCCGAGGGGCTCTGTAGACACCCCGCCTTGGACCTCTCACCCCGATTGCATACATAGTATTTTTACTTTACTTGTTTTTGTTAATTTCTGTTAGTTTGGTTAAGTTCTTAACTGATTCCGTCAGTTTTGGACTAAACTGCACAACAGAGTTAACTTTCTAGTCCATTCTGTCAAAATCGCCATTTCGAAGTCGCGCGTCTCCGCCCTTTGGGGCCAGAAGCGCGCGCCTCCCGCCGACTATACGGGATGCGCGCGCGTCTGGGCGTGTCAATTACAGATTCTGTCCAAGAATCTATCCCTTGCTCATTTTATATGATTTTGCCCGGGAAACTGATCTTTGTGACTCCGTCTTGGCACCAAAAATATCCCCTTTCAACTATAAAAACCCTTCCAATCCACCATTGGAAGGGGACCTCTTTTCCATCTCTTTTGGATCTCTTTTACCTATCTTGGACCTTCTTCTTAGACTTGAAACTTTTATATACACAAATTCTCCCAACAAGAGTTCTTCGTGACAAGACTCTACACAAATTGTTCTACAACAATTTCCCCAAAACAAAACTCATTTTCAAGTCCAAGTTCAAAGTCCCTTTTCTAAAGGTACAACTTTTCTATTCTCTCACTTTATTTGTGTCCTACTAGTATGCAATCTCCATAAAAAGGGATACAACCAAAAGGCCACTTCACTCTTGAAGTTTGGCCAAGGTTACGTCCCGACATTCCAAAATTAATTTAATTCCACTTCATGTAATGGTTTAGCAAATATTCAACATGTAACCATTAGAGATTCAATCAATAAAATCATTTAGCTTTCATTCTCCCCTTATCTTTACTTTGTAGTTTGTTAGCATATAATATCAATTGAAGGACATGTAAATATTAGAACACCAAAAGTAGCAAGACCCGTGTAAGCGGGGCGAAGTGGGTGTTTAAGTACTTCCCACTCCGTCACCTAACCCCCGAACCCTTCTCTTCCCGAATCTCTGGTTTTCGTACATAAAAAATGGCTTTTCTTAGGTTTTCTCGTGTTCCTCTAAAACGTGGGTGGTGACTCTTAAAATCAAGTAGACATCCTAGGTAATTCACGCGCTCTAGCCAAGCTGTGGTCCCCCGGGGTATCTACAGCAGGACTTATCCAGGATTTCTCGGAAAGCCCAGGTAAGAAGATGTTGACGACCTGATCGGATGAGGCTGCAAAGATAGACGTTATCTCAGCATCCTCCAGAGTCCAGATTGATTAGAGCCTCAGTAATTATGTCAATCCCTTGGACCATCCGGGCGGCCACATCGCCGGCCGGGCGGCCACTTCCTCCGGGTCAAGATTTCCTATAAATAGGTGAGATCAGTTCATTATTTAAACACACAATTCTCTCCCCCGAGTTCGACAGCCAAAACTGACGGCATAACTCTCTCTCTAAGCCTTTCTAGCAATCCCGAAGGTCCGGCGAATCTGCGCAAAAGATTCGACTTCGTTCTTGTCAAGATTGGTAAGAATTTGTCATGTTTTCTTAGTGTAGATCTGATTTATGCTAGTTTCATTATGTTTATACATCTATATTCATGTGATTCATAACGTGTTCTTCATGTTCTTTCTAGAATTCATAATATGCTCTATATCTAGGGTAGCGATCTTCATGCTTATGAGTTATTTCATACATGTTTCATAATGTTCTTATTATTATGTCAGATTGAACATGCTAGATGTAATGTTTTAATCCCTACTTACAATGCATAGCCGATGATGATCAACAAGATCTAGGAACTACTTCTAAACCCTAAACTTTAGGTAAATATTCCCATGATCAATAACTCTCCAAGGATGAATATGAGGACTACACGTTGATCTTATCAATGGTATAATCATTATTCTAGGATGTGATCATCTTGTATGATTCCTTCTTCTCCCCCTTCATTATGCATGATCCCGCTTCTTCTCTCTATTCCGATTATTTGCGAACTACGCTGACCTGAGCTTCTCATCACGAGAAGAACGTAGGAAATCTTCGGATCCGGTCTCAATCACTAACACACTACTAACACATTCATCATGATAGAAAGTCCGACTGCTCGGGCGATAGGAGTGATAACTTGATATTCTTCTCTTGTCGTAACTTGACCCCCGAACCCTCTCTGTTAGCTGTTTCTCAATGTTTTAGCTCAATAAAAACAATGTGGAGACTCTTAATAAAGTTAAATGCCAACTTGAATATCCTAATCCCATAGAAAAGATAAATAAAGATAAATAAAAAGAAAGACTTCTCGTGCGTCGCCCGCATTCGGAAAGGGGTATTCACAGCATTTTACTTTGAACTAGTGGTTCTTACTTAACCATAAAACTCAATAGTAAGCATAAGGTTGAATTTTGAAAAAAGGTTGATAATTTTAAATAGGCTATTTACCTCCCCCCCCCTCTAGCCTCTTTTCATACCCTTGTTGTGTCTTTGGGACCAACAAGTGGTATCAGAGCAAACACCTTCATAAAACTTTTGTTTTTCAAGCTTAACAGCTTGGGTGCCGATTCAAAATTGCAAGTCAGAAAACTATGGCAACGGTTAACTTCACTCACGTTCCAGCGTTCGACGAAGATAACTTTGACGTATGGAAGCACAACATTCTAACTCAGTTCTATTCCATGGACGAGCAACTTCGTGATTGTCTTACCATTGGACCATACTTCCCAATGAAAGCAAATCCGAATCCAAAAACCAATGCAGACACACCGTTGATCAAGAAACCAAAAGCTGAATGGACTGATGAAGAGAAAAGACTGGTTGGAATGGATGTGAAAGCAAAGAGCATACTCCTAAGTACTTTGAGTACATCTCAGCATCGACAAATCACGGAATGTGCTACTGCAAAAGAACTTTGGGATGGAATTGAAGATTACATCGAAGGAGATCAAGATTGCAAGGAAAGCAAAAAGTTTGCAATTCAAAGAAGATTCAATAACTTCGCTAAGATCCCCGGTGAATCACTCAGAGCCACTTATGATCGTTATTGTGAGATCGTAAGCACTTATACAGCACTTGGAAAGAAGCTTACCAAGAAAGAAATCAGTGTAAATTTTCTAGCCGCTCTTGGTTCCCAATATCTTCATAAAGGAAACACTCTTGAAGATACCAAGCTACTAGATGATATGTCACTCAGAAGCCTCTATGACAACCTCAAAGTTTTTGATATCAAGCTCCACAACATTGAAGAAATGGAAGGAAAAACTAAGAGTTTGTCGTTGGTTGCTCAAAAGAAGAAGTGATCGAGGAAGATGATCCAAAAATCTCCACATCAGAATTGCTTGATATGGACGACGATGATTTTGCTATGTTCGTAAAAAGATTTCAAAAGTTCAGAAAGTCAGCAAGACCCGGATCGTCGAGAAAAGCTCCAGCAAGGTTTTCAAGGAGCAGCCCTTCAAAGAAGAAAGAGTACTCTAACTTCTCCAAGAAGAAAGAGGATCTTGTTTGTTTTAATTGCAGGAAACCTGGTCATTTTGCATCAGAATGCCCAATTCCCAAATTCGAGTATATGAAGAAGAAAAGCAACTTCACTCCTAGATACTCAAAGCAAAAGGGAATGGTCACTGAAGAGGACTCTGCCATAAAAGAGTTAGCTACCTGGATAGAGTCAGATTCTGATGAAAGCGACGAGGATTCTGAAAATGGTCACATTTGTTTGGTCATTCATTCCGATGATGAGGATGATAATGAAAGTCGTCGCTCACCAAATGCAAAACCTAAACGGATAAGTTATACGGCCGATGAACTTGCTGAAAAAGGATTCCTAACTCCAGTTCAAAAGAATGGCTATCTTCTATTTTCTAGATGTGATATAAGTGCAGCAAAGAAGGCTCAATACAATCCCAAAGTGAAGGAAGTTTTGTTTACAACTCCTCAAGTCAAGTTTGACATTTCTCCCGACGAACAAGAAAAGATGTTTATGAAAGCTAAACAGGTAATTAGTAAGTTTTCTGGCATGAAGGAAGCTTTAGCACTTTCAACTGAAGAGATTTCCCAGCTTAAGACAGAGAAAACTCTAGTAAGATCTGAACTCACCCTCCTTAAGGAGCAGATCAAGAGCATGACTCCTCTTACTGATCGAAATCGTTTCTTAGAAGAACAAAATGCCATATTTAAAGTTAAAAACGATGAATTGGTTGCTGAGATAAACGTCCTTAAACGGATCACTAATGAGTGGACCAATTCTCGTGTCACTATGAAACAAATACTAGAATCCCTAAAGCTTAGTGGTGATAAAGAAGGCTCGGGATTCCAAACTAGTGAGAACTTTAAATGTGCATCTTGTTGTGAAAGAGATGAGAAATTTACCCAGCAAACTTTGGAAGGGTCGAAGGCTAAACATCATGTTTCAAAGGGTGAAGGACAAGAACCAAAGAAGAAACTAGTGTTCAACTATGTCTACCCTAAGAAACAAACTGACAAGGCAAAATTGAAAGGTATTGCCATGGATGAACCTGCTGCTGCGGCAAGCACCAGCAAGGTTGCTGAGTCTCCTTACCGCACTATCTTGCTGTGAGGTCAGCCGACCACAACAAGGAAGTTGGAGACCGCAAGGAAACCAACGACCGCGGGTAGTGGTAAGGCGGCAAAGTTCAAGTGGATGAACTTTGTAAAGGCGACCTCATCCATGCTAGTAAATGATGTTGTGCTGAAGACTTCAACAAAGTTTGTTAACCCTCAGTTGGGTGGCTTCCACTATTGTTCTGTGTGTGATGATTATGGTCACAAGGCTACTGAATGTCTTTTAAGATTTACACCCAATCCCAGAAGACTTAAACCCCCTTCTATGAGGCAAGTGTGGGTTGTCAAAAACTGCTAATCTTTAGGACCCAAAATAATAAAGGGGACCTCGATCTTAAATGTTTATTTTGTAGGTCCTCTGCCTAATGGTTGGTCACTCCAATGAAGCTACAAGTTTATGGTATCTAGACGGTGGATGCTCAAGGCATATGACTGGAGATATCAATCTATTAGAAAGTGTCCATAATGAAAAAGGTCCAGCAGTTACTTTTGGTGACAACAGCAAAGGAAAAACCATCGGCTATGGAGTCATCAGAAAAGGAAAAATAACAATCCAAGATGTTTCTCTAGTTACCAGTCTAAAACACAATCTTCTCTCAATCTCACAATTTTGCGACAAAGGATTGAAATGCCACTTTACTTCAACTCATTGTCTTATCAAGGATGGAAACTCCGGCGTCACTTTGCTCAAAGGGATTCGTAAGAAAAATGTTTACATAGTTGATTTCAATTCTTCTTGTATTTCTTCTAATCTCTGTTTTGTAGCAAAGAATGTTAGCAAAAATAGTTGGCTTTGGCATAAACGACTCAGTCACTTGAACTTCAAGTGTATCTCCAAGATTGGCAGAGAAAATCTGGTTCGTGGTCTACCCAAGGTTGCCGATCACCATGATGAAAAGTGCTCAGCTTGTCAACTAGGCAAACAACCAAAAGCGTCTTTCTCCAGCAAGACGACTCCGTCAACTTCAAGATGTTTGCAGCTACTTCATATGGATTTATTTGGACCTGTCGCTACCGCAAGTATTGGAGGCAATAGATATACATTACTTGTGGTAGATGATTATTCAAGATATACATGGGTCAAAATGATGATCTCCAAAGACGATTGTTATGACATTTTGACCGCGCTCTTTAGACAGCTTCAAACCCAAAAAGAAGACGACCTCGTTAGTGTTCGATCTGATAATGGAACAGAATTCAAAAACAACGGCGTCACTCAATAATGTGATGACCACGGTATTGACCACAACTTTTCTGCTGCTGGAGTTCCTAAAAAAAACGGTGTTGTGGAAAGGAAAAACAGAACATTAATAGAGGCAGGAAAAATGATGATTGCTGAATCAAAGCTACCTCAATATTTTTGGGCTGAAGCCATCAACACAGCATGCTTCACTCAAAATAGATCCATCATCAACAAGACCTACAACAAAACCTCCTATGAACTTTGGAGAGGAAGAACCCCCAACATTGCCTATTTCAAGATTTTCTGTTGCAAATGTTACATTTTCTACAACGGTAAAGAACATCGAGGTAAATTTGCTCCTAAGGCCGACGAAGGTATATTTGTTGGGTATGCTAAACACTCAAAAGCTTTTCATGTATTTAATAAAACCACTCTTAAGATACTTGAATCTGTCCATATAACTTTTGATGAACATTCTCTCCTTGAGCCACATATGGCTCCAAATGTTGCTGATGATTTTGTTGAGCTTAATGAGACAGGTACAAGTCGACCACAAAATCAGCCAACTCAAAGAAATCCATCTACCTCAACTGCACCTCCATCTACCTCACATGAAGCACCAGAAGCTACCACATCTGCTGCTACCTTAAATGGAGTTGAAGTTGAAACACCCATCAATGTTGAAGAACCAATCCCTTAACTTACCTATGATTGGGATGGCACAAATGATGTACCAATAGAAGACTTACAACAACCATCAACTCAACCAGACTTACCTCATGAAGTGCGCGAGGTCAGAGATCACCCAATTCAAAATATCATTGGT
This sequence comes from Campanula takesimana, assembly GCA_026119855.1. Lineage (NCBI taxonomy): Eukaryota > Viridiplantae > Streptophyta > Magnoliopsida > Asterales > Campanulaceae > Campanula > Campanula takesimana. The sequence continues at coordinate 1,570,602 of JAOWBW010000115.1, read as the reverse complement.
GACCTAGATTCTGGTGTTAGAACAAGAAGATCAAATTTTGATGCACTTACCGCATTCATATCTCAAGTTGAACCCAAGAAAGTTGATGAAGCACTCCAAGACTCAAGTTGGGTTGTTGCTATGCAAGAAGAGCTCAACCAATTTGAAAGATGTAATGTTTGGACCTTAGTTCCAAGAACAAAGGATCATGGAGTGATTGGTACAAAGTGGGTGTTTAGAAATAAGATGGATGAGAATGGAACCATCACAAGAAACAAAGCTCGGTTGGTCGCACAAGGATATAGACAAGAAGAAGGCATTGATTACGACGAAACTTTTGCCCCCGTTGCACGACTTGAAGCTATAAGGATATTTCTAGCATATGCCTCTTACAAAAGATTCAAGCTTTATCAAATGGATGTGAAGAGTGCATTTCTCAACGGCGAACTTCAAGAAACTGTCTATGTTGCCCAACCGCCCGGATTTGAAGATCCCAAATTTCCACATCATGTCTACAAACTTCAAAAGGATTTCTATGGACTCAAACAAGCTCCACGGGCATGGTATGATACTCTATCTAAATTTCTCCTAGAGAAAGGTTTTAAGCTTGGTAAGATTGACACAACTTTATTTATTGCAAAATATCATGATCATACTTTACTTGTTCAAATTTATGTCGATGATATTAGTTTTGGTTCTACTAACGAATTGTTGTGTAAGCGATTTGAGAAGCTAATGAAAAGCAAATTTGAGATGAGCATGATGGGAGAATTAACATTCTTCCTTGGTATACAAATTAAACAATATGCTGAAGGCATCTTCCTCAACCAAGCAAAGTACACAAAAGATCTCATAAAGAAATTTAGACTCGACAATGCAAAAGCATACGACACTCCTATGGCTGCTGGTACCAAGTTAGATAAAGACTTAAAAGGTAAAAAGGTTGATCAAACCTTGTATCGAGGTATTATTGGCTCTCTTCTCTATTTAACTACTAGTAGGCCTGATATCATGTTCAGTGTTTGTGTTTGCGCTATCAAGCGGATCCTCGAGAAGCACATCTTATTGTTGTAAAATGAATTATTCGTTATTTATCTGGGACTATTAACCTTAGACTTTGGTATTCCAAAGATTCGAATTTTGATCTTATAGGTTACATAGATGCAGACTATGTAGCACGTACCATTGACAGGAAAAGAACAAGTGGAACTTGTCATTTCATTGGAAATCGACTCGTTTCATAGGCTAGCAAGAAACAAGCATCAGTTTCCGTATCTACCACCGAAGTTAAATATATAGCTGCTGGAAGCTGCTGCTGCCAAGTGCTTTGGATGAAACAACAATTGGTCGACTACGGAATCAACGAAGAAAATTGTCCAATTTATTGTGACAACACATCTACCATTGTTGTGTCCAACAATCCTGTCATGCATTCGAAAACCAAACACATTGATATCAAATACCATTTTCTCAAGGATCATGTGGAAAAAGGTAATATCCATCTTGAGTATGTGAGTACTGACAATCAAATTGCATACATTCTCACTAAGGCTCTAGATTCCAAGAGATTTAGGTTTCTCAGAGGAGAAATGGGTATGCTAGAAATTTAATAACTTGTCCTTATGATTTATGTACTAATGTTTTAGTTTCTCCAAGTTATTTTTAATAAGTAGGTACAAGGGCACTACTCAGTCGACCGCATGATGGCAATCATGTCGACCGCATGAATGTCGACCACTCCACGGTCGACCACAAGAGGTCAAGGTTACCGACCGAACCATGCCTACCGCATTATAATTTGACCACACAAAAATCAAAGACATGAGTTTATTTCTTTAAAGAATACCTACCTCACACTTATGTAAACTTGATTGACCGCGTGTCATACGGTCGCTCAGTTTCATCGACTGCACGGTAACCTCCATTTCCTACTTACCGCATGCATGGATTCCAGGTAAGTATTCTAACTTTAGATATTTAGGAGTTGTGATGATTTGACTTTAAGGGTATTAAGGTAATTTTCATTTTTCCCTCGCTTTTATTTAATTCAAATCATTATTATATTATTGCTCCGCCGTTATTGGTTCTCACTAAGAGACGAAAGGACTCTTTTCCGATCTGCAGAGTTTAATCCCCCACTTTTCCACCTCTCCACTTCCCATAACCGCCCATATACTCCCTTCCTACCTTCTCACTTTCCACTCTCTCTGCAAATACTCTGTCTCTTTCTCTCTCTAACTTTTTTTCTCTCTAAACTCTCTCTGGTCCGAACTCTCTCTCTCTCCAATTCTCTATATAAATTGATGGCCCCAACTGATAAAACACACAAGAAATCATCCTCTCTCAATCCTTCATATCAACAAACTCGAATGGTATGATTTCGGCTCTTAATCTCTTCATATTTGTTGATTTTCGAAAATCCCTTTTGTTCTTGGTGGGTTTATAAAACCTTTTCATATTCTTCCCATTGTTATAGACTTTGATGATTCCTATGCCTAGATATCTCTCAGTTTATGCTCTTGTTGATCAATTTTTCGCGACCGCTACAGAGGAGACCAGTCGAAGCAAATCTGGCAAGATGGTGAAGTTTCTTCGTGCAGAGATAGAAGGTATTGAAATGACCTTGGATGTTGTTAATATCGGTGAAATCCTTGGTATCAAAAAGAAGGCTGGCGTTGTTTATGCCACGACCATAGCTGATGACGAACTGAAGGCACTTGCGAAGTGATTGATTGGTCACAATCTTGTTACAAAGGTTCCCAGGAAGGAATTCGATGAAGTTATGTATCATATCAGCCATCTGGTTGGTCACTCCATAAATTGCAAGACAGGTAACCAAGCAAATCTAAATTCCACCCAATGGACTCTCTCTGCTGCAATTTATCTTTGTAAAGACATAGATTGGTGTCAGATTATCTATGATGAATTGAGAGACAACATCGTCGCTTACAACAAAGCAAAGGATAAAGGGATGATCAAGTACCACACTCACAGCAGGTTCATTACCTTCCTAATGACCCACATCAAAGAGATCCGAAAATTCATGTCGAAAAATCGAGAACTTCTTCCCCCTATCTCCAAAAGCAGCTTTTTACCATCTCCACCATGAAAACCAATTTTTGCTTTCGATTTGGGAACATACTTTATAAAATCTACCTTGCTAAGGACCCTCATGAACCATATGAGTCCCCTTCAAAACATAGGCATTCCTTGCCTACCGCCAGTGACGAAGACGATGATGACGATGAAGAGGAGTATATGCCTGCCGTACCAGTTAGAGGAAAAGGCAAAGGCATTGCTATTGAGCCTTCCGCCAAGAAATCTTCAGTTGCTGTTGATATTAAGTTCAAGGAACCTTCAGTCAAATCTACCCACTCCATTTCACCACCTCGCAAGACGACCGCACCATCAAGGTTGCTTGCCGCACCATCCAAATCTGTTGAATCAAAAACCCCATCGACCACAATACTTCAGGGGGAGAAGAAACGAACTCATTCTTTGAGTCCGGTCAAGATTATCAAGAAAGCAAAGGTTGCCGCATCTCCAGTATTCACTCCTACTGGCTCTCCTCCCATTGATCCTGAAGATGTAGTTGAGGTTGCTCCCACTTTAAAGAAAGTTGCTCAGAAACTGAAGCCCACGGTTGTCAGACAAGTCTACTCACTTAGAGATGAGTATAACAGTGAGGAAACTGAAGATGATGCTTCAAGTGGTTCGAAAGTTGAGGTTGCTGATAGTGATAATGATGGAGAAAATGATGGTGATGATGGTAGTCAGGAAGGTAATAATGATGAGAAAAACAAGGATGGTGATGTGAATGTTGATAGCCCAACCTTCGACCGCCCAGAACCTGCCATACAAAATGTGACCACGGTCGATGCTACTGACCGTGCTGATATAACTCTTGTTGAAACTGGTGCTATACCCAAGTCATCTGACCGCACACCAGTTGCCTCTGTCGCGACCCCGGACCCCGCGGGCCCGAGACCGCGATCTGGACGTCGACTCTAAAACCAAAACTATGAAATACCAAGGTTAAAAATTCCATTTAATACCAAAGGGTGACAATCCAAAGTTTTACAAAACCAAGTTTGATAAAAACCAAATACAACTTATCATAAACTTCCACAAGTTTATGCCAACAAAATACATTTATACAATTCTTAGTGACGTCATTGTTTGGTACAACTATCCCAAAATGGTTACACATTTACATAATGTAAACCAACCTATAATAACCTTCCCCAAAAGAATGGATCCACACTCGACGTCCTCGCTCTCGTGATCAGCGAGACTAATCCTTAGCACCTGGGGGGGGGTTAAGGAAAAACAAAGATAAAAGAAAGGGGGTGAGATAAATCTCAATAAGTTACTAATGCAACTACATGACATGCTATAATGCAATATACAATAAGCAATAATAAATATCACATAGCACATAGCATTTAGCATGTATCAGATAGCAGCGGAAATAAACACATAACAAAGGATATAGCCAAGGTTTTCCAAACCGGAACATCCAAATAAAGGATCGCTGCGCAGCTTCAAGAATCAACCAATCATCATCTTCATAATGGCATGAAAGCCGAAGAGAAAACCCCGGTACAGGAACCAATAACAAAGCAATGTGCCACAAAGGGCGGGAGCCATGCCACAAAGTCATGCTCCAAACGTCTCAACCAAGGCCGATCTGGAAGAGGAAAATAAGGGCAAAACAATGGTCGACACCATAATGGACTTGGCCGGTTCCATCACAATATCTCACATCGCCCGACACAACCACAAATACCAGCTGGACTTTCAAATAACTGCTAAGTAATAAAATACTAGCACGATAAACAACAAGGATTCCAAAGTAGGGAATCATACCAAGAAGTCACCAAGAAAGTGAAATGAACCAACAACACACAATTAAAGTGTTCCAACAATCTTAACGATGATAACACAATTCCCATATCACATTTGACCACAAAGGATCCAATTAATTCGAGCACTCTACCAAATTTACTTACTCATATCGAAGAGCTTACGGAGAGCTTTAAAATGGTAATTTATACGCCTAAAACGGAGTCCGGGTGAACACAATATGACTCGCGAAAGTTAGACCAAAAAGGGGGATAAATTGCATAACAGGGGAGGGGGTGCGTGCGCCTCCTGAGGGAGGATGCGCGCGCCTCCTGAGATCAGAAGGACAGATTGCGCCAAGGCATAAGAGGGTGCGCGCGCTTCATAAAAATGGGTGCGTGCGCCTCCTAAGGACAGAAGGTCTAGATTCAAGGATGGCCTAAGGGTGCGCGCGCTTCATATAAATGGGTGCGTGCGCCTCCATCCAACAGAAGCACAAATGTTCAAGGAGGGCATAAGGGTGCGCGCGCCTCCTAAGGGAGGGATGCGCGCGCCTCCTAGCCCGGAAAGGCAATTTCCGGCCAAAATCTGGGTTTCCACCATTTTCAAACCAAAACTCAATCTAACCCAAATCTTTCACCATTTCACAAATACTTGGAACCAAAGCTTACAATGTACCCAACTATGAACCAAAACAACTTCTAAACTTGTAATGGGGCTAAATAACACATCTAGGACCCAACACAAGAATCAAACCAAATTCCCCAAAAATATGAATAAAATGCCAATCACTCCCAAATCAACACAAGATGCAATAAATAGCATCCATAACATCAAATAAACATGGAGTAGCATTTCTAGCATAAAAATAGGGGGAAAAGTAACTTACCCGGATTTCTCAAAGTTGACGGAATTCAAATCTTTTTGGCTTCCTACGAACCTATCGACGATCTAAACAATGTTCAAGTTTTAAGAAATGAATGATAAAGAGAGGAAGATGGAGAAAATGAAGAGAGAAGTGAGAGAATGAGAAAACTTACCAATATGGAGGAGAGAGGAAGAGAGTGGCTGGGAGAGAGAATGGGGAGGTTGAGTGTATGAGGGAGAAGGGGAGGAGTAGGGAGGGAGTAGGGAAATAATTTCAAATATTTACACTTAGGCCCCCTCCACTACACTACACACAAACACTACACTCCCTACTAATTATTAAGACCCAACACTTCTACACTAGCCCAAATAACTCGAATAAAATGCTAGGCACAAATATTATAACACATAAAATTCACACATAATTATTTAAATAAATAATACTTTAAATAATTAAATAAGCAAATAATTAAATAAAAAAAATCATTTAATTATTAATAAAATAGAGCCTAGATTTCGGGTCGTGACATTCACTCCCCCTTAAAGAAAATTCGACCCGAATTTTAACGAGACTTACCTTAAACAAAAAGCCACGGAAATTTCCTCTCGATCTCATCACGGAGCTCCCACGTCGACTCCTCGATGTTATGATTCCTCCAAAGAACTCTAACCAAAGAAATACTTTTGCTCCTCAACTCTTGAACTTTAGAATCTAAGATCCGAACCGGTCGTTCCTCATAAGTCATATCGGGCTCAATATCCTCCGGTATCCTCGGTAACACGTGAGACGGATCATGAACATACTTCCGAAGCATAGAAACGTGAAAGACATTATGCAACCGGTCTAAGGATGACGGTAACGCAAGACGATACGCTAGAAGTCCAACCTTTCCCAAAATCTCAAACGGACCTATAAACCTCGGAGCCAATTTGCCTTTCTTCCCAAATCTACGAATACCCACCTTTGGAGACACTTTCAAGAACACCAAGTCACCAATCTGAAAACTAAGATCTCGCCTTCGGTTGTCTGCGTAGCTCTTATGTCGACTCTGAGCTGATTTCAATCTATCCCGGATAACTTTAACTTTATCAACCGAATACCGAAGCAAATCGATACCCAAAACTTTCGCTTCACCGACCTCATTCCAACAAATAGGTGATCTAAACTTTCTTCCATACAAGGCCTCAAACGGCGCCATCTCGATACTAGCCTGATAACTGTTGTTGTAAGAGAATTCCACTAACGGTAGGTGCGAATCCCAAGAATCGGAAAAGTCTATCGAACAAGCTCGCAACATATCCTCCAAAATCTGAATAGTCCTCTCGGATTGACCGTCGGTCTGAGGATGAAAAGCTGTACTAAAACGCAAATTTGTACCCAAAGCTTCCTGAAACGCCTTCCAGAACCTAGAAGTAAACCTCGGGTCTCGATCTGACACAATGCTAACCGGAACCCCATGCAATCTAACAATCTCATCAATATAAAGGGTCGCAAGCTTCTCCATCGAATACCTGATGTCAATAGGCAAGAAATGGGCACTCTTAGTCAATCTATCCACTATTACCCAAACACTGTCAAACTTCCTACGGGTACGAGGTAGTCCCGTAACGAAATCCATAGTCACATGCTCCCATTTCCACTCGGGAATCTCTAACGGCTGAAGTAATCCCGCGGGTCTCTGATGCTCGGCTTTGACCTGCTGACAAGTTAGACACCTCGATACATACTCGGCTATTTCCCTCTTCATATTAATCCACCAAAATTGTTGCTTCAAATCTTGATACATCTTCGTACTACCCGGATGAATAGTATACCTCGATTTGTGACCCTCATCAAGAACTCTCTGTTTAATTCCATCAACATCCGGAACACACAATCTTCCACGGAAAGTCAAAACTCCACTCGAACTCGATGAAAAATCCTCGAAGTTCTTTTCCTTCAATTTACCCATTATTTTCACCAACTCGGGATCCTCTTTCTGAGCTTCCTTTATCCTCTGAATTAGGGTCGGAGACACCCTAATATTCGCAAAAATAGCCCCATGTCTCGATTCACGAGGAGACCAATCTCGAACATCCTCAAGCATTTTCCATTCACGGACCATCATCGAAGCCACATAAGATTTTCTACTAATCGCATCGGCTACCACATTTGCCTTCCCCTGATGATAAGAAATCGTACAATCATAATCCTTCAACAATTCCATCCATCGACGCTGTCTATTATTCAACTCTTTCTGGGAGAAAAGGTACTTCAAACTCTTGTGATCGGTAAAAATCTCAAACTTCGCTCCATAAAGGTAGTGCTTCCACTTGTGCAACGCAAAGACTATCGCCGCTAACTCCATATCATGAGTCGGGTAATTCTGTTCACTAGGGGTCAACTTCCTCGAAGCGTAAGCAATTACTTTCCCATTCTGCATCAACACACAACCCAAACCCTCTTTCGAAGCATCACTGAAAATCACAAGGCCATCGCTCCCATTAGGCAAAGTCAAGATCGGTGCGGTAGTCAACCTTTTCTTCAATTCCTCGAAACTCTTGTCACATTTCTCGGTCCACACAAACGGAACATTCTTCCGGGTCAACTGAGTCATCGGAGTAGCAATCCTTGAAAACCCTTCAATAAATCTTCTGTAATACCCGGCTAAACCAAGAAAGCTTCTAATCTCTGTCACTGATTCGGGTCTCTTCCAATCCACTATAGCCTCTATCTTTGAAGGGTCCACAGAGATTCCATCTTTCGAAATAACATGACCCAGAAATGACACCTTCTCGAGCCAAAACTCGCATTTGGTAAACTTCGCAAATAATTTCTCCCTCGCAAGAACGGATAAAACTGTCCTCAAATGCTGCTCGTGCTCCTCTCGAGATTTCGAATAGACAAGAATATCATCAATAAAAACGACCGCGAAAGAATCAAGATAGGGATGGAAAATCCGGTTCATCAAATCCATAAACACAGCCGGCGCGTTCGTCAACCCAAACGGCATAACTAAGAACTCGTAATGACCATACCGAGTGCGAAAAGCAGTCTTCGGAATATCCTCCGATCGAACCTTCAATTGATGGTATCCACTCCTCAAATCAAGCTTAGAGAAAACCACGGACCCTTGAAGCTGATCAAATAAATCATCAATGTGCGGTAGAGGATACTTGTTCTTCACCGTAACCTGATTCAACTTCCGGTAATCGATGCACAATCTCAACGAACCATCTTTCTTCCGCACAAACAAAACTGGCACTCCCCACGGGGAAACACTAGGGCGGATAAACCCTCGATCAAGCAACTCTTGCAACTGAACCTTTAATTCCTTCAACTCTACTGGGGCTAACCTATAAGGTGCTTTCGAAATCAGAGCCGTACCCGGCAAAAGATCTATACAAAACTCAATCTCACGATCGGGAGGCATATCATACTCGGTAGAGAAAACATCGGGAAATTCCCGGACTACCCGAACACTATCAAAACTAGGGGATTCCTTCCTAGTATCAAGAACACTAGCTAAATACCCCTCACAACCACTATGCAATAATTTTCTCGCCTTCATAAAAGAAATTAAGCGAACCTTTCTACCCAGAGGACTAGCCTCAAAAACAAACTTAGGCACATCGGGAATAGAAAAAGTAACAGTTTTCTTACGGCAATCAACAGAAGCATGAAACTTGCTCAACCAATCCATACCCAAAATGACATCAAAGTCTTGGATAGGAAGAACCACCAAATCCGCACAAAGGACTCGACCACAAATAACCACATCACAAGCACGAAAGACTCGATCAGAAATCAAGCATTCTCCTATAGGGGTCGACACCTCTAGCACGTACGGTAAAGACTCAAATGCAGCATTTAACATGGAAGCAAATTGCACAGAAATGTATGAATGAGATGATCCTGGATCTACTAACGCTCGAGCGCTCACATTAGACACAGAAACAATACCTCCAATAACAGATGGATCATCGGTAGCTTGTTGTTGATTCATGGCATAAACCTTCCCTTGAACTTTGGGCTTTCCCGTAGCGTCCCTTTTCTGACCCTGAAGAGCCCCAGCTCCTACCCCCGATGGTTGAATCCTATTCTTCGGACAATCCCTTGCAAAATGACCCATTTGACCACAATTGGTACACCTTCCCTGTTTCTTCCAACAACGGTCTTCAGAATGACCTTCCTTTTGACAATACGAATAAAGCCTCCTAACTTGGCTCCCTTGGTTCCCGGAAGTGGTACCCGGGTTCCTTGGGGTCGTTTGCCCTCGGGACTGAGATTGTCCCCCAAAGTTACCTCGATTATCGGAACGGTGTTGAGGCTTGCTTTACCCTCCCGGCTTGCTCGGGTTAGCTACCTCGGTCTTCCTTTTATGCTCCCCAATATCTTGCTCTATCAAATAGGCTCGGTCCACCGCATCTTGGAATGTCACAATCCGTTGAGCAATCAATTGAGTACGGATGGAGGTCTTCAATCCCCGAATAAATCTCATAGCCTTTTGTTCCTCGGTCCTCACCAAATATCACAATATTGGGCTAATTCTATGAACTTAGCCGAGTATTGTGCTATAGACAACACACCTTGCTCTAGGTTGAGTAGCTCGATCTCCTTTCGGTTTTGATCAACAACCGGAATGAAATGCTCCTTGAATTTGCGCACGAACAACTCCCACGCATACACCGTGTGGGTATCATCCCAAGTAGCTTTAATACCTTTCCACCAATGCTCGGCGGCTCCCACAAGCTTGTAAGCCGCGAACCGGACCTTGTCCTCATCCGAACACCCAAACACATCATAAATCTTCTCCATCGACTCGATCCACAACTCTGCTTTCCTTACATCGGGCTCCCCATTGAATTCAACCGGTTTCAACTTCAGAAATTGCTCCAATCCATAGCGGGGTGGTGCTTGTTCTACCCTCGGACCTTGATCATGTATGGCCTTCATGGCCGCCTCAAACATGCCTTGGAACATGGCACGGGCTTCTTCCCTTGTATCATTCTGATTCTGTGCCCCGCTAGTACCTCCTCTGTTTCTTCTTCCCGACATTTCGAGTAATTACCTGCATAAAACATCAACCGTTAATCACTCCGCACACTACTACCCACCTAGGTCATACTAATCCACCTAGACTTATACATAGAGCTAATGCCATGGCTCTGGTACCAACTGTCGCGACCCCGGACCCCGCGGGCCCGAGACCGCGATCTGGACGTCGACTCTAAAACCAAAACTATGAAATACCAAGGTTAAAAATTCCATTTAATACCAATGGGTGACAATCCAAAGTTTTACAAAACCAAGTTTGATAAAAACCAAATACAACTTATCATAAACTTCCACAAGTTTATGCCAACAAAATACATTTATACAATTCTTAGTGACGTCATTGTTTGGTACAACTATCCCAAAATGGTTACACATTTACATAATGTAAACCAACCTATAATAACCTTCCCCAAAAGAATGGATCCACACTCGACGTCCTCGCTCTCGTGATCAGCGAGACTAATCCTTAGCACCTGGGGGGGGGGGTTAAGGAAAAACAAAGATAAAAGAAAGGGGGTGAGATAAATCTCAATAAGTTACTAATGCAACTACATGACATGCTATGATGCAATATACAATAAGCAATAATAAATATCACATAGCACATAGCATTTAGCATGTATCAGATAGCAGCGGAAATAAACACATAACAAAGGATATAGCCAAGGTTTTCCAAACCGGAACATCCAAATAAAGGATCGCTGCGCTGCTTCAACAATCAACCAATCATCATCTTCATAATGGCATGAAAGCCGAAGAGAAAACCCCGGTACAGGAACCAATAACAAAGCAATGTGCCACAAAGGACGGGAGCCATGCCACAAAGTCATGCTCCAAACGTCTCAACCAAGGCCGATCTGGAAGAGGAAAATAAGGGCAAAACAATGGTCGACACCATAATGGACTTGGCCGGTGCCATCACAATATCTCACATCGCCCGACACAACCACAAATACCAGCTGGACTTTCAAATAACTGCTAAGTAATAAAATACTAGCACGATAAACAACAAGGATTCCAAAGTAGGGAATCATACCAAGAAGTCACCAAGAAAGTGAAATGAACCAACAACACACAATTAAAGTGTTCCAACAATCTTAACGATGATAACACAATTCCCATATCACATTTGACCAAAAAGGATCCAATTAATTCGAGCATTCTACCAAATTTACTTACTCATATCGAAGAGCTTACGGAGAGCTTTAAAATGGTAATTTATACGCCTAAAACGGAGTCCGGGTGAACACAATATGACTCGCGAAAGTTAGACCAAAAAGGGGGATAAATTGCATAACAGGGGAGGGGGTGCGCGCACCTCCTGAGGGAGGATGCGCGCGCCTCCTGAGATCAGAAGGACAGATTGCGCCAAGGCATAAGAGGGTGCGCGCGCTTCATAAAAATGGGTGCGTGCGCCTCCTAAGGACAGAAGGTCTAGATTCAAGGATGGCCTAAGGGTGCGCGCGCTTCATATAAATGGGTGCGTGCGCCTCCATCCAACAGAAGCACAAATGTTCAAGGAGGGCATAAGGGTACGCGCGCCTCCTAAGGGAGGGATGCGCGCGCCTCCTAGCCCGGAAAGGCAATTTCCGGCCAAAATCTGGGTTTCCACCATTTTCAAACCAAAACCCAATCTAACCCAAATCTTTCACCATTTCACAAATACTTGGAACCAAAGCTTACAATGTACCCAACTATGAACCAAAACAACTTCTAGACTTGTAATGGGGCTAAATAACACATCTAGGACCCAACACAAGAATCAAACCAAATTCCCCAAAAATATGAATAAAATGCCAATCACTCCCAAATCAACCCAAGATGCAATAAATAGCATCCATAACATCAAATAAACATGGAGTAGCACTTCTAGCATAAAAATAGGGGGAAAAGTAACTTACCCGGATTTCTCAAAGTTGACGGAATTCAAATATTTTTGGCTTCCTACGAACCTATCGACGATCTAAACAATGTTCAAGTTTTAAGAAATGAATGATAAAGAGAGGAAGATGGAGAAAATGAAGAGAGAAGTGAGAGAATGAGAAAACTTACCAATATGGAGGAGAGAGGAAGAGAGTGGCTGGGAGAGAGAATGGGGAGGTTGAGTGTATGAGGGAGAAGGGGAGGAGTAGGGAGGGAGTAGGGAAATAATTTCAAATATTTACACTTAGGCCCCCTCCACTACACTACACACAAACACTACACTCCCTACTAATTATTAAGACCCAACACTTCTACACTAGCCCAAATAACTCGAATAAAATGCTAGGCACAAATATTATAACACATAAAATGCACACATAATTATTTAAATAAATAATACTTTAAATAATTAAATAAGCAAATAATTAAATAAAAAAAATCATTTAATTATTAATAAAATAGAGCCTAGATTTCGGGTCGTGACAGCCTCTCTTACTCGCTCTCATGCTCCTACTCCTCCTTCTCCGGTCAAGAAAGATGAAATTCCTGCTACCACAAGTCAGATTGCCGTCCTTCTTACCGCAGTTCAAGCATTGACAAAGCTTCAATCAGACAATCAATTTGCAATTGCCCAACTGACCGCAGAGGTGATTGATCTCAAGTACTCTCATGCAACTCTGCAGCAAGAGCTATGCTTTCTACCCTAAAAAATGATTGATACCATTAAGGGGAGACAATAGCAATAACAAAGACTGTGAAAGATGTTGTTTTGGGAAATGCAAGTTCTAGTTTTGCTGCCGTACAAGTTACTCCGACCGCCGCATCTACATCAACCGCACTTTCCACCAATTTCATGATAACCCCTCAGTTTGTAAAGGAGGCCCTTACCGTTCAAACCAATGCTCTTAACAGGTGCATTTCTCATGAAGTCCTGGATACCTCCATTGAAATTCACAAGTAGTTGGATATGGTGAAAGTCGATTTGGTCCATGAGCAAAAAAAGATCAAGTTCAGCATGGAAAAAGAAGTTGATATTGCTATCAAGGTATCCTTTGAAGCCCTTACTGAAAATCAAGCGAAGAAGCTTGAAGCTTGAAGCAATCAAGGCTGCTTTTACCACTCTCAAAACCCCGCTCGATTATCAAGGTACCAGAATTGAGGAACTAACCAACACGGTCGTTGGTTCTTTCCAAGTCGTTGAAAAGAAATTGGAGACTTTAGAGGAGTCAGTTCAGAGGTCTGCTGGAAGTGCAGTCACTGAAGGATCTATCCAAGTTGCTGAAGCTGGTCATGGTAATGTTCATTCATAGGCCGAGAATGATGAAGGCAACAGCATTGACTTTCCAACTGTAAACAGTTTTGACTACATGCTAGCCAACGCATTCACCTGCCCCATCATTCCATAATTTAAAGATGAGGTGAAGATTCCTGGTTTAGACATGTGAAGCGACCGCTCTACTGACCGTTCCTTCTCGATCGCTTTACTGACCGCACCTCTTTTGTTTTTACTTACCGTTTGTTTGGTTTGTTAGGCTGAATGCCTTGAACAATTTCATTTTCTGTCTTAACATTTATTTGGGAATGTAACACAACAGTTATTCTTCTTTTTGTCTGTACTCTTATTCGTCATCGCTTTAATGATTCAGAGTACCAGTTGTGTTTGTGTTGTCTGATACTGTTCTTATCTCTCTGAACTGCATCAAAATATTTCTATCCTCTAGGATTAGTCTTTTCTTTTTAGGATGATAGAAATCTATAACATTGACTTACTGTGTGTGCATTGACTTGGGGCATGAACTTAATAAAATTAATTTCTTGAAACATGTTATTACCAAGTACAATGATTTAGTCTTTGTTATAGTAGGTAATGGTTTCAATCAAATAGGGGGAGATTGTTGGGTATGCATATTTTTAAACCACTCCTATTACCTAGATTTGATTGATCCCATAACCTTATTTTACTTTATATGGACTTTAGGTATTATTGTAAGAAGTTTTGCGACTTCATTAGTTAAGTCCATTTTTAGTTTAGTTAGGCTTAGATGATCAGCCCCTCAAATTTTGAAGAAATGCTGTTGCTGCTAATATGGTGAAACTAGCTATGTCTGCCTACCTCATTTATGCGACCGCTAGGTGTATGGCGACCGCAAGGAGTGTGGCGACCGCAAGGTCTATAGGCTAGCTACCGCGTGGTTTATGACATCAAGCATATTCCACGTTGCTGAAAAAATGAAGCGACCGCACGTTACTGACCGACCGCAGACACTAGCTACCGCACGTTTAAGTGAAGACCAAGAAAAGACAAGTTAGATTTAAACGTTGCAAATTCAAATTTGAATTTAATCATACAAGATGGTACATCTTTCCAACTAACTTCTGCAACTAGAAGACAAAGAAATAAGCTCCAATCAAAATGCTCCAGCTCATCATCTTCCAAACTTGTCTAACAGCGATCTCTCTCACCCAAGGCTATAAATAGCCCTTTCTTTCTTCATTGAAAGTGTGCTGAGATTCAAAGAGAGAAATTGCTGGTGAAATACTTGGTGATTGAAGATCATACTCAAGATTTCCAGAATCATTTGAATCTTCAAGCAATCGCCTTCAAATCTTCAAAGATCCTCAGCAACCTTCGAGAACATCAAATCTCAAGCCCAGCAAGACTTAAAGATTCATTAGGCTCTCAATCATATAGATTACTTAGAGCTCTTGTTTCTTACACATACATACCCCAATTGATCAATCACATAGATTGCATCATAGGGATACACAGGTCTAAGTCTAGGATTCGTTCTTCATAGAAAATAGGAGTTAATTCAATTCTTCATCTTTGTAATTTGTACTCAAAAGAATTAATATATCCTCCATTCAAAATCCAAGACTGATCATCTTGGTAAAGGACGTAGATCTTTCAATAGATCGAACATTTCCAAATCATCGTGTCATTTACTTATTTCACTTTAATTTTTGCAAATTTACTTTCAACAATTGTTCTTACTGTTCATATTAATCTTGTTTGTCTTTTAGTGTTTTGATCTTTCCATATATTCAAACGATTGTGAATTGTGTTTGTTGCTTGCCTACTGCCTTAGTTACTATCTCTGACTACTTATCAATTTGCCAAAACTCTCAGACACAAACTTTCATTTTCAACCTAACTAGTCAGTAACCTTGCTTACCGCACGTAGCCGACCGCAAGGTTACCTTACCGCAAATCAGCTTGCCGCATCCTTGCTTACCTTTGAACATTTTTAGTTTGCTTGTTCAACCACACTTTGGCGACTGCAATATTGCCGATCGCAGTATTGCCGACCACATCTTTTGCCTACCTAGTCGATTTTATTTCAAAACCAACTCTACTTTGTTTTCATCAAAAACTTCCGCTGTGCATTTTACTTTGAACCAGTGGTTCTTACTTAACCATAAAACTCAATAGTAATCATAAGGTTGAATTTTGAAAAAAGGGTTGATAATTTTAAATAGGCTATTCACCCCCCCTCTAGCCTCTTTTCATACCCTTGTTGTGTCTTTGGGACCAACACAGGTCTTCATATCATTTGGAATTCTGCTCTTTGATTTCTCCATACTAACTTTGATTTTTGTTATTTGGATTTCCATGATCTCATGAGCCTTTTTGAAGACTGTGTCAAAAGTAGAAGAAGTACTTCCCAAGGCCTTCTTCAACCTACTATGCTCACTCTCAGACCTGTTCGTGGTGTGGGTTCCGAAGTGTAGTAACTTATCCGTGTGCATGGACAGAATATTCGGAGAGTATGGAGTAATCCATGTATCGCGGATGTAGCTGAATAAATCAGGATAATCGCTGAAACGTTCACAAAACCATTGCCAACGGGTGTTCCATTCTTCGCAAGTAGCGGCTGATATTGCTTCATTGAATTTCCTCATGAATGATTTTGCGAATTCCGGGCTACCAGTGAAAGCCAACGCTCTCTTTCTAACATTGACTTTGATATGCCTTCGACACAAATGGTGTGCGGTCTCGGGAAATACTGTTTGGACAGCATTATGAAATCCAAGTCACGATCAGTGAAGAAAACTAATGGCATATGGGGAGGTTGAAAAAGACTGCACAAATTCTTGAGTGCCCATGTGTAATTATCAATCTTCTCATTTTGGAGGAATGCATACGCAATTGTGAAATTCTTCCCTGTGGAAGTAAATCCTAAAATCTGAAGGAATACCAGTCCATAGCAGTTGGTGTTGTAAGTGCAGTCACCTTGTATCATTTAAAGAGAAATAAAGTTAGAAATGAATAAAATTGCAATTCAAAAAAAAATGTAGTAGCCAGTAGCCATTTCGTGTAAGTTCATACGAGTTGGTACCATACCACTCGTGTAAGTTCATACGAGTTAGTACCATACAACTCGTGTAAATTCATACGACTTGGTACCATACAACTCGTGTATTTCTACACGAAATCTAGTCAGAACAGACTGTAAAAACAGAGTAAAAAACAGATTCAAAAAAATAAAAAAATTACCTTGTACTACATATGGAAAACAGTTTAGCATATTCGATGCTAGTGGGTGAGAGAAGAATATGTCGCCGATGATGTCACTCTCATTGGCTTTCCTCATGAAGACGATATATCGATGATCGTCGAGTAATTTTATAAATTGTTGTAGCGGGGATCTCCCTTGTCGTTCTTGTGCTCTAAATTTTATGAGGGCATTGTGGACGTGTGTCTGAGTACTCACGTTCTTCTTATCCTTCGTCTTTAACATCGTGAGAATGTTATTTGGATGCATTGAAGATTGACTTGCGGTACACACCTCCTCATATTCATCATTTGTCAATTTTCTGAGCGGATGACCTTCTGGATACGTTGGAAAGTCATGATTATGAGAACCATGATTGACAACGTAACCCCATAACCCACCACCCCTTTCTTTGGCCCGAAGTTCAAAATTGCACCCAATCTTCTTGCTGCTACTCAACCTCTGATTCTTAGATTTTCCAGGCCTGTACTTGCCACCAAAATGACATACTATCTTTGCGTAGCCTAGGATATTACCACTTGACTTCCTTGAATCTTGTATAGCAAGGATTATATTTTGATGGGCCGCAATATCCCGTACGCGTTTAAGAAGCTCATCCCTATTTAAAAATAATAGTGATGTTATGAATTAATCACTGACATCCGGATATTGACCCTGCAAATTATATTAGCATCAATTTAGTTTTAAGATTGGATTTTTATTCTGATGTGTATTTCAAGATTGGATTTTTATTTTGATGTGTATTTCAAGATTGGATTTTGATTACCATACGAAATAAAACCTTAAAAACTTACTTCATTGCAGCTTGGATTTTGATTCTGATGTGGAGAATTTGGTGCCCATCCTTCTTCTTCAAAGATAAATTCTACAACATCAAGGTTAATATGATTATAAGAACTTGGAGAATGTTGTGGAGAATGTTGTGGAGGATTTTGTGAGGAATCCATAATATGAACTTAGAGACTTGAATTTGTGGTTAATAATGGGTGTAAATGAATGGGTGTTAAGAATGGTTAGTAGAGGTAGAGACTTGAATTTGTGAAAGTGTAAATGAATGGTGAATGGGGCTGTTAAGAATGGGTGTTAAGTAGTAGGGTTTAAGATAAAATTCAGGGTTTAAGGGTTCTAGGTTTTACGCATCTCGTGTATATATACACGAGCTTAAGTAACACATATCGTGTATTCGGACACGAAATACTCTGTTTTCTGGTTTAATTGGTCTCGTACACGAGATTCAGTACTACACCTCGTGTATTTCCACACGAAATCCTCTGTTTGCTGGTTTAATTGGTCTCGTACACGAGCTGATATGCTTCAACTCGTGTATTTCCTTACGAAATTACTCAGATCACTCGTGTATTTTCATACGAGATACCGGATCAAGGTGTTCTTCGATGATTTTCCACACGATGTTAATGATACGCATATACTATGTTAAATTATTGAATTGTGGTGTTAATTTGAGCAATATATTGTACATTTAGACATGACAACTAACAAACATCATATTGGATCACAATCAAGTATTTGAACATGTTATATAACGAGATAAGTTGTACATGAGAGGAATACCACTTAATCAAGATTTATATATTTATTGTTATAATAAGTTGGACAAACAAACATGATTACATATATGAATGAACCAACATCATACAATATCATATAACCTATCACATTTAGTTATAATCAAATTTCTTGTTTTAATAAGTTGTTTCGTACACGAGCTGAATTGCTACAACTCGTGTATTTCCACACGAAATTACTCAGTTTGCTGGTTTAATTGGTCTCGTACACGAGATGATACGCTTCAACTCGTGTATTTCCACACGAAATTACTCAGTTTGGTGGTTTAATTGGTCTCGTACACGAGATGATACGATTCAACTCGTGTATTTCCACACGAAATTACTCTGCTAACTCGTGTATTTTCATACGGAGCACACTATGTACCTCGTGTATTGGCATACAAAATCCTCTGTGTACTGGTATAAGTTGTTTCGTACACGAGCATAGAAACTACAGCTCATGTATTGCCACATGAAATGCTCTGTTTACTGGGTAAAAAAGAACAGAATCATTATTAATTTCCATGGAAACATAGCAGGCTTTATCCTTAAAGATCTACAAATAAAAGAACATGTCAAACAAAACAATACAAGAAATTGCAACAGCTATTCTTGTATGTTGCAACAGTTGTTTCCGACATCAAAGTATGTTGCACCGAGATTTTATCAAGTTACAAAATCAAACAGACATTTGTATATTTCATAAGGAAGGTTGAGGTAATGTTGCTGATGTAGAAGAAAACCAATCCTAGTGATGGTGATGACCTGGTCTTGGACATATCTAAGACCACAATACTTGCAATCACAAAACAACTTCATTAAGCTGTGGCTTCTCCTGTCTTTCTACCAATCTGTCACATTAAAGGAAAGGCCTGAGTTTGATGTACTCCCTCTGTCCCAGACTAAGAGTCCTACTTTCCATTTTGGTACGTCCCAAACTAAGAGTCCTATTCCTAAAATGGCAAAGAATCTTTACTATTCACCCCACTCATTCTCTCTCCTATTTTACTTTTATACTCACAACACCAATCAATTCACTATTCTCTCCCACTCATTCTCTCTCCTACTTTACTTTTACACTCACAACATTTACATCACTTCCAATATTTATTAATAAGCGTGCAAATGAGGGGTATGACTCTTAGTCCGGGATGGAGGGAGTATAAGAAACTGAAAATGGGACTATCATTTAATATACTCCCTCCATCCCAAAAATGATAGTACTAACTTTAATAGTCTCGTTTGACTTTTCAAAAGAAAAATAGAAATGAGACTATCATTTTGGAACGGAGGGAGAATATAAAGGAACATAAAAATGATACTAACTTTCTGGGACAAGAGAAAAATGGAAATGGAAATAATAGTACCTAAAGGTGATCTCCTAACATCTCGTACACCCGTGTAATAGTAGCTATGACGTCCTCAGGTATCCTGTCATCCGTGAGCAAGGGAAGTAGAATATCTCTGATGCCGGGTAGTGCCTCTGCAAGCACAGGCTGAGGTGGAATGTCAACTGCGAGCTCATGTATCGGATTACTAATCCGAACATGACTCCTAACCCGAAACCATTCCATATAGTCTGGAGTCACAGGAGAAGATGTAGTCACTAATGGCCCCAAACGACGAAGTGGATCGTAAGCATCCATCTTGTAGTCCATCCACTCTACCCAAATATCATCACGATCACCATATGCCTTCTTGTACCCCTTCTGACCAGCCATCAAAGTGCACGTCAAGAAAGGCAAGGGCGTCATTCTGGGGATCCTCTGCTGGATCGCGAACTGCCTGGTAACACGGTCAGGCATATACGATTCAGTGATGTCTAAGAAGCGTATAATCCCTCTGAAGTATGATACCGGCAGTGGCGCGTCTACTCCGGTACCATAAGGAGTCGAACAAACTATAACTCACTTTGTTAGGCAACGTCAACAGAATACTCCCTCCGTCCCAGTGAAAGTGGCACTAGTGCCACTTTCACTGGTACGGAGGGAGTATAACAATTTAAATATAACTAACTCACCCTCTCAACAGGAATCGTGTCTAGGGTGCGGCGATACATCAGTAGATGCTCCATCTCCCTTCCAGCTCTATCACTACGTGACCATTTAAGGGCTCTCGGCTGCCCCTCCTGCCATCCCGGGTTCAAAAGTCGCCGGAAGTCTGGGAAGTACTCGTATATCCAGCCCTGAAATGTATGTAAATAAATTAGTAAATAATGTTACAAAAATAAAATACTCCCTCCGTCCCAAAATATATGTTGTTTTAGAGGTTTGCACACATATTAACAAATATAATTATTATTTGTAAAAAAGACTCAATCACCCCTATAATAGTTCATCTACCAATTAAATTAAATGTTGGGACAGAGGGAGTATTAAAGAAATATTAAATATTACCTCTAGCAGAGTCGAACAACCACCCATATGAGCGCATTCAGATCTGGACGCCTTCCCCAACTCGCGGTACAAGTACGCCAAAGCAGCTGATTTCCAGGCAAGACGCCCCACTCTTGGAAGATCCATGCACAGTGAAAGATAGGCTGCAGGCATCTTGTCCTGACTCTTGTCCACGAACAACGTGCAACCCAAGAGGAACATGATATAAGTAGAAGCACGCTGGTCATCTGTCATGGCTGAACGGGCCTCAAAGGCAAGCCGGAGGTCATGTAATGCCGATGAGGTGTCTCTAGATCTCGTCTAGGTCAGACGCCTTCCTAACAGGAATACCTAGACAGCTGATACCTATAAATTGAAAATGAAAAAATTAATAAAATTGATAAAATTTATGAAATTGATAAAAGTATATAACAACAATATATCTAGAATATGAGTGACGTCATGCATCGTGATCGTCATCTCCCCCCACGGCATGTGGAACGTGTTAGTCTCAGGAGACCACCGTTCCACAAATGCCGTTTGCAGCGCCGAGCTAGTCCGGCGAATGGTGGTATCATGTAGGTGCTGGATACCCGATGCATCAACTGCAGTCAACCAAGCTCTATCATCCTCCGCCAGATTAGCACGCGAGAACCTGTTGATTCCAAACAAAATATTATAATTAATACTCCCTCCGTTCCAAAAAACAGTCCCATTTTGATTTTTTGTGGTGAACAAAAATGAATTTTGACTAAACATTGGTGTTAATTTAATGATCACAATGAAATTATAGAAATTTTTATTGATAAATCACTTAAAGATTTATCAATTACAATTTTTAGAATTTCACAATAATGATTAGATTAACACTAATGTTTCGTCAAAGTTTATTTTTGTTCACCACAAAAAGTCAAAATGGGTCTTTTTTATGGAACGGAGGGAGTAACACACTAAAAACAAATAATAAAACTATTTATAAACAAATAGCTTACCAATCCAGATGCTGCTGTCTGGTATGAAACTTCACCACTGACTGACAAGTGGGGTTGCCCCAAATCTCTCGGGCTCGGTGATGACCGAACCCGTATAACAGCTCACACACCTCTGGGCCGCCACCTGGGTCGCTCTCAATCTCCCATGGTGTAACAGGCTTCTTCCCCCTGCGGCCCGTGCCTCCCCTCTAGCTACCTGCGGACCCTACCTCCTACAAGGCCTCAAAGATGCATCATCTTCCTCCTCCTCACCGTCATCAGATGCTCGTGCCTCCGCATCTGCCTTGGCCTCACCGTCATCAGATGCCGTCTCATCAGAATCAGAAGATGACGACTCCGCATCTGCCTCGAGAACATAAGAGGTCATCTCATCATCTGTACGCTCCTCATGTCCTACATCCTCAGGCTGTACATCCTCAGTCTGATGAAGCAAGACATTCTTGTCATGCTTCTTTTTGGTGCGCAAAGCTGCCTCCTCGTCCTTCCTCATTCTATTAGACGCATTCGAACGTTCACGTCCCTACAAAAATTTTAAATAAGAGATAATAAATAAGAGACAATTCTAGTTGAAATATTTAACAACAGTAAATTTGGAAAATTCAACAAACAAACAGTGCTACAAACAATGTACAACAATAAATCATCAATCTACAATTTTTGTTTTTTTCAGTAATAGTTTACATTTCGTGTGCTTACACACGAAATGTTGAGAACCATTTCGTATGACTATACACGAAATATTGTGAACCATCTCGTGTAAAGTTCATACGAGTTACATGGAACCATCTCGTGTAAAGGCATACGAAACCCACAACAACAACTCATGTAAAACCACACGAAATCAACGCCGACGACAGTTCAAAATTTTTTTAAGGCGAATTCGTACACAATTCGAACAATAAACCCCAAATAAAGCAATCAAACACAATTACAATAATGTAGGATAAAATTTAAGCTACAATTAAGCATTATAGGATCGAATTTTAGCATAAAAGTCAAGTTATGAATTGAAATTGAAAGTTAGGGTTATAAATTGGGGGTTACCTGTGTAGCGGCGGTAGAGGAGGCGGCGCCGGACTTGCCACCGACGGTGGGGAGCTTCTTTTTCATTGTTTGTGGTGGTGTGTTATGGTGGTTTGTTGTGGTGTTGATGGAGGAGGCGGCGGTAGTCAGTGCCGTTTGTTGATGGAGGGAGTGAGAGATGGATGGGTTTTTTTTTTTTTAAATAAATGGATTTGGGTATTTTGGAGGTATATATATGAGGGTATTATAGTAAATATGTTATGCCACCCATTCCTTGCAAATAACAACCCCTTGTGAGACAGTAGTCACAAATTAAAGTGAGGAGGTTAAGATAGTAAACTAAAGCATACTCTTCTATACTAGTACTGAGTATAAAATATTTGTGAAAATTTCTAGAAAAAACTTGTTTTACACTCGTTTCAGTGTAAAACTTGTTTTCATCCTTTAATGTCAAACATAATCTCTTAATGTAAAACAAACTTTACACATCTACTAGTGTAAACAGGTTTTTCATACGACTGACTCAAAATATTCATGTTGCAACTCCCTCCTGTCCGTTCCCGGGTTGGGTTAGGGAAGATCTGAGCGTTCCATTTGAAAATCAACATTTTTGTGAAACATGCTTTACTTGCTTGTTTTAAGATAACAATATAGTAGTATTTATTTAGAAGCACAACGATTTTTGAAGACAAACTAAAAAAAAAAACATAAAATTTTGGAGGAAAATAATTCCGATCCATAAGTTATAAAAAATCATGTTTTTATAGGGTTTAATTTTTACTCCCTCTGTCCCATACCAAATGGCACAGATTGACTTTTTGGTCAACTAAGTCAATTTTTGACCATAATTTTATGAATATCTAAATATCTCTAGGAAATTCTAAAAATTGTTATTGTTTCACTATTAAAAATACTATCATTAACAATTTTTAGAATTGTATAGAGATATCCAGATATCCATAAAATTATGGTCAAAAATTGACTGAGTTGACCAAAAAAGTCAAACTGTGCCATTTTATATGGGACAGGGGGAGTAGAGTAGGTTAATACTAATATTAATTTTGGCAATTTCATTCCTAATGTTCACACTTTGTGGCAATGTGGTGCCTTTTTGGATGGACTCTAACGAAAATGGATGGAAACTAACGAAATGAACGAGAAACTTAACGACTATCTTTGAAATTTACGTTGTTCACCCCGAAGTTCATAATATTTTATTATTCACTATTTCATTAACTATATTTACAAAATATATTTAAAATGGTTTAATATAAATAATAAAATTGTTTATTACATAGAAAAAAAATTGAGTTAAATTCAATTTTTGCTCTGTCTTGAGTGACATAGCATGCATAACTATATCTATCCCCATTATTTTGGTTACAAGCTATACCCATGTTTTTATTAAAAATACAATAAAATTATAAAAATTTGATAAAAATAAAAATAAAAAAATAATTATAAAGGCTCCTTCTCTTGTAAATTTCTTCTTTATTTTAATGGATACCTTACTTTGGATAATTTAACAACGAAATCATACATTTAAAAAAAAAAAAAAAAAAAAAGTTGAAACTAGTAATGTATCATTATACCGCATATTATGAAAAATTTAAATTTGTACTGACTTCCTGATTTTGTTTTTATATTTTATCTTCCCCAAATCTTTTTAATGTATTATGTTTGTTTGTGAATAAGTATTTATAAAATAATAAAATGGAGGGAATTTTTTGAAAAAAAAATGGTTGCATAATATAATTGTGTAATAAAAAGTCAATAATTTTGATTAGGGAATGTTAATCTGGTTAAACGAAAGGAAAACCTAAAGTTTATGGGGAAAATCATGTAAAATGGATGGTAGAAGTTTACAAGATTTGTCAAGATTGAATTACATAAAAATAATAATTTCTTTATGCCCTTAGGGCATAGGTTAGAAAAACTGTTAATACAATTTTCAAAGAATTTCGTTAAGTTTCTCGTTCATTTCGTTAGTTTCCATCCATTTTCGTTAGAGTTCATCCAAAAAGGCACCACATTGCCACAAAGGGTGAACATTAGGAATGAAATTGCCAAAATTGGTACGTTGGGAGTCACATCGCAACTCATGTGAAACTTAAGGGCACTAATGTGCTATTTGCCCGTTTGAAAATACATTCTCTCTATGCTATGCTCATAATAACAAAATCAATCTCATTCTTGGGTTCGTTCACAATAGTAAGGATTGAGACGGTTTGGTGTGCGATTTGCAATCCTAATATCCTCTTTTTATTATACTTTCAGTTACGTCCGCATAATATGTAAAGAAATCATGAAGAACTTAAGAACATAAGAACTTAAATCTGTTTGATTTTAGTTACGTGAATCTAATTATCAAAATAGTGGTCAACGTATCAATGCCCGAGTTACGGCAACAATTGATACCCAATAGTCAAAAGGCCAATTTATATCTTAACATATAATTGAAACCCTAAAACTAGCATGAAGAATAATTTGATAAACAAGAACTAAATTGAATGGAAGAATTAAATCTATAGCATAGAATTTAGTATTTGCTACTACCAATCTATGAATCTAAGAAATTAGCTACTCATAATAACAAAATCAAGAACAAAGAATATATTAAAAAACATCAAAACTTGGATTCAATTGATGAATCATTGATTACAATCCTTGAAATCTTGAATAAAACATCCCCCAAATAAAGTGGCTAGAGTAAATGTCTGTTTTCAAAAAACTTACTCACTATGTCCCACACCAATGGGCACTTTTGATTAAACCTGTAACACCCACCACTTTTGCATGCATTTTATATACATTTTATAGACGTGCTTGCATTTTATGATTGAAATGCACTATTTATACATATTTACGTGCTAGTTCTATGATATAATATTAAACATAATTGTGTGTTCTTGTGTTCTTAATATTTAAATAGAAATTACACACACAAATATATAAGTGTAATTCCCGTCAAGCTTTGACCCTCTATAATAAAATGGTCATAACTCTTTGTAGATAATTTGAAATTCAAAACCGAAAGATGCTGGTTAAATTAGACATTTAAATAAAGCTTTCGAAATAATATTTATTTGCTGATTTTGGACAAATAAAACGTCTTGTATGAACTGTTTAAATGGATAGTAAATTAGCCAATCACATTAGTTTAAATATGTTGACTTGTTGACTAGACTATAGCATTCGGACACATGACATCACTCAGTGTCTCTTGATCACCTTGACCGAAAATTAGTGAAGTGGGCTGGGGGGTCAACCATTTCTTCTACTTACCCAATTCCTTCTCATTTGTTTTAGAAATAAATGGATAGCCTACAAAGTTTGACCAATTATAAAAAAATGACTTTATGCCTAGACTAATATTGGTCATTTAAAATTCACTTGGATCATGGTTTTTTTTTTTTGTGTCAAGAACTTAATTCACTCCTTGACATTGACATTGACATGAGTCGGTGATATGACTCACAAATGCAAATATTGACATATGTTGGCCCATTCATATCACTTGATGATGCTTCTTTATAACTTATCCTGAGAAGCTAAGCTTTCTCATTTTTTTCATCTTCACGTCAATAACAACATCATAGAAAGAGAAACAAGGGTATAGCCGTATAGTGAAACCGTGGAGACTTTAACCCGTAATTCGTAATTCTGACCTCCCTTTGATGAGCAGATTTCAACGTAACACGTTCAGTGAGTTCAGTAGAGCGTTTGTAGCTGATAAAAGTTTTATTTCTGCGATGTCATTACTATTTCCCCTTTTAATTATAGAATTGTTCATACATGCTTTAAATGATGCTTTTACTATCTATCAAGTATTGATTTGTGAATAATAATTGTGATGTTTGAAATTGTTAGTCAATGACAACAAGTGTTACCTCAAGTGTCAGGTAACACCTCAGATAACACTTAGTGACGGACAACACACACCCGAGAATAAAAACAGTTCGTAAAAGAGTTTTGCAGCGGAATAAATATCTCAAGAGTTATTTTTTCTCAAGTTATATAATTATAACTTGAGAGAGCCACAAAGGCGAAGATTTTATATTCAATGTGAGTATCAAATACAAAGCCGAAAAAGTTCCCTATTGCTATTACAATGTATGAGCTATGGAACTAAATAGAAACAAAGTACGAAATCCTATCCTAGCCAAAACACACTCAAACCCGAAGTATTTGAGTGTGGAGAAGAGTATATAAGAGGAAGGATACAAAGTAGCCAAGAAGTATTTTATTCTTGTGCTAAGGGGGTGTGTAATATTTGGCTTATCTTCAATGTCCACACCTTAGTCTATTTATAGTCTTCAAATACTTGAAGGCTACTCAAATAAACAGCCATGGGGATGTTATGGACGAGTGGGAGAGTGGGAGAGTGTGTTGAGCTTGCTCCCTATTTTCATGCAAGACCAAGTCCTCTTTCCTTAATTTTCTCAACCACAAACTTGAAGCCCAAGTCCATGCTTCGCCTAGTTGTACTCTGAGCTTCCAATGCCTTGTACTCTTCATTTTAATCAGCAACAAACTCTTGGAATAAGTCTTCCCATGTTTTTCTCATTTAGACACATGTTTAATATGTTGAAAGTTATCCATAAATCACTATTTATGATTAACTCTTCTTTAATCCATTCTCCATGTATTTAGCTCCAATTTCCACCTTATAATAACCTGAAATATGGACAAAAAATACAGAGATCTAGACAATAATATTAGGACATTAGTATAAAAATTATTATGAAAAGAAATGCAAAACTATAACACATTTTCCGTCGGGTAGCACATGGCTGCCAGTGACAGCATCTGAGGTAACAACTCTGTTTACACTAACAATCTCCCCCTTAGTTTGTGCATTTCTTTCCAACCTCCTAAGTGATGGTATCTGTAGCATATGTTAGCCATATACAGTATGATAAAGCATTTCACCAAAGATTAACTCCCCTTAATCATGGAGTTAACCGCAACAACAAAGATTTACTTAAAATAGTAATTGTAAAACAAAACCATGTTTAAAGCAACTAGTAGTTTAAAACAAAAAGTAAATCAAAGTTTTAAAATCCACAAAATCACAAGTCATAATCCAAAGCATAACCACCAAAGTATTAAAGTTCTAAACTAAAGAACCGAAATACGAATTGTTTTTAAAACCAAACCACCACAAATAAAAATTGTTTTTGAAACCATTCAAAAGTACCAATAAAAGCCATTGCCTAAGTATAGTGGCAACATCAACCTTCAAACAAGTTTATTCTTCTTCTTCTTCTTCTCCATCATCCTCTTCTTCTTCTTGTTCTCCATCATCTGGTTCATCACTTGTACCAGCATCCCAGTAACATCTTCAGTAGCACGGGTTGTACCAGCATCAGTAGGAGCACTAGTACCAGCACCACCATCTCCCCCAGGTTGGTTGGGAATAAATCAAATTAATGAAGCCGATGGTGTCTTCTTTAAGCTTGTTCCAGTCATGTAGAATCTTCACCATATTTGCCACATGTTTGTTAAGAAAAGCAACAACGGTGGTTTTTGAAATTTTTGGTAAAGCGTTGCCCAACAGATGGAACACACTAGCCAGCACATTCTCAGCATCGGTACCTGCAAAAGGACTTGGAGAACATGGAGTAACATCTGGGATAACATGTGAAGCACCACCTCGGACTGGAGTAACACTACTTGACTTAACATCTTTTAACTTATTCCAAGGGAGATAACCCGTGTATCTTACACCACATTGGCATTGTTTAGTCAGAAGACTATCAACTTTGTAGTAGTCAAGTTCATGAGTGTACACATCCGAATCCTTAATTGAAAATTTTTGAGCCATCATAACTTGAAATATTAAGGAAGGATAGGGAAAAACCGAAATTGATTTCTACCCCACAAGGCCAAGTGCTTAAAGATCAACCTTCCAATATTCACCATTTGGTTAATTCCCAACTTATGTAACACCCTAGCTTATTCTAAGGTAACATATTGCTCATTTGAAGTGGGAAGCCAATTAAAAATGCATAACTTGTGCAAAACCGAAAAGAGTGAGGTGAGGTGAGAAGCAAGGAAGTGTTCATTTTTCTTCATGAGCCATTATTTTACAACATTGTTTGAAATCAACTTAGCAATAACATCCCTGTCAGCAAGTACCCCATCATCATCACAATTAGGCATACCTAACACTTAGTTGATCAATATAGGGTTAAATTTGAAGATCTTGCTTCTAAGAAAAACCTTGCCATATTGCTTGGACCGTTCATTGTCTAAGTTAGGGTGTAAATTGGCATAGAAATTTCTCATAATATTTTCTACATAATTTGAAGGATAGAGATTGGCATTAAGAAATTTTCTATCTTCCAAGAACTGAAACACACCATGCTTTTTCAAGTTAGCCTCATCAATGTATTTTTCCCGATGAATTTTCTTAGATGAATGCAACAACCATTTTTCCACATGCTCTTTCTTGAAAAATTCGAAAGTAAAAAATGGTTTAGGAAAAGCATCTGTTGGGTTTTGAGGGTCCTTGCGCAGCGGAAAACGATAATAAAATCAAAAAAACCCTAAAGCCCCAAGATCCATTCATGATGATTAAATTAATAGCAAGATGAATTTAGAATACTAACCGTTGTTGTGCGTTTAAAATTTTCGGATCTTCAAATCTTCAAGCTTTATGATTTGTTCTTCGCGTTCTTCAGATCACGATCACAGGAACACGAACTTGAGATGCCAAAGCAATCATCCTCTATGTGTATCCACACGCGAACGAATATCTAGAACGATTCTAGATCTGGACGGCTAGATCCCATAGAAACTCTTTCTATCAAAAGGCTATATGAATATTATGCGTTTTTGATTTTTGATTCTCAATCTTGGATCAAGAATTAGGTTTCTCAAACATATTAGGTTGTATTAGTTTAATGGCTGGTGAAAAGATGTATTTATAGTCCCTAGTAATTAACCCTTAATGACCTAGAAGACCTAAATCCCGTCACCCAATTAAACCTAAAATTCTGGCTCCAGGGACTCTGGCACGGTCGTGCTCACAAAGTGGCACGGTCGTACCATTTGGTGTGAACCAAACATGCCCAAGTCGATCACTGGCAAGGTCGTGCTTGTTAAATGGCACGGTCGTGCTTTATAACTGGCACGACCGTGCCCGCCAGAAAATCAGTTTTTGCCTTTTCCTGATTCGTTCTTTTGTGTGAGACCCCATATGATTAAATTAAGTTGGAAATGAGTCCGACCAAGGTCAAACCCATAAATCATGAGCAGACTCTAGCAAGCCATCATGACTACCCAATTAATATAACTTAACGATGTTCGTTAATCCTCATAGAACATATCACAATCCTTTTGTCACGCGATATCTGTTAGGTTTCGCAGTAACATGCGCAGCGGAATAAAGCATTTAAAATTTTATTAAACCCAAAGCCCATAGATCCATTCATATGATTATATCAAATACTTGCAATATGAATACTAGAATACTAACCTTTGATGACTTTGAATTTTAACCTTTGATCTTGGTGGAGAGTTGAAGCTTGATCACGAAAGCAAGACCATGAACTTTGAAGATGATGAGCTTCACCCTCTAGCGGTATCCACACCATGAACGAATATCAAGGAACTTCTTGATCTTGGTTGCTAGACCAAAATTATGAAACACACTTTCCCAATTATTTTTGACTATATGGAATTATGAATTTCTTGATCTAATCAAGAATATTATTCTCTCAATGAACTAAGAATTACTTGCTTAATGGCTGGTGAAAAGATCCTTTTATAGGTCCTAGACATTAACCCTTAATGACATAGGATTCCTAAATTCCGTCACCTTAATTAAGGCAATTCCATATTCACTCAGGAAATCTGGCACGGTCGTGTCCCTTTATTTGGCACGGTCGTGCCAATGGGATCGAACCTGCCAACCTTTCCTCGAATATTGGCACGGTCGTGCTCAGTAATTGGCACGGTCGTGCTCAATAACCAGCACGGTCGTGCTGATTGGTTC
This sequence comes from Campanula takesimana, assembly GCA_026119855.1. Classification (NCBI taxonomy): domain Eukaryota; kingdom Viridiplantae; phylum Streptophyta; class Magnoliopsida; order Asterales; family Campanulaceae; genus Campanula; species Campanula takesimana. The sequence continues at coordinate 1,539,473 of JAOWBW010000115.1, read as the reverse complement.
GAGCCAATCACCCTTTTTCCCGACTTTTTGGCACAGTTGTGCGTTATGAGCGGCACGGTCGTGCCAGACCAGAAAACAGGATTTTTCCATAATTCCAATTTAGTCCTTTAGGATTCGTTCTATTCGTGTGTGACCCTTTAGGATTACACTAAGTTGGCAATGGGTCCAAACATGATCCCATAAGATATGATTAGGTTCTAGCAAACCGTCATACCTACCCAAATAGTGTAACTAGATACAAGTTCGCATTCCATTTAGAAAATGTCACAATCCCTTTTTCCACAATGTCATTGAACACAAGTCATGGTCAACGAGTCAACTTGTTTTCGTTCAATACTTTCTCGATCCCGAATATGTTGATAATTCAAATGCTATTGATCTAATCAATCCATTTGAGTCCGGCCAAACATTTCATCAACATCATTCCTACGAGGGGCCCAAGCTTGACATCTCTCCGAAGAGGGACAAATCCATTTAGCTTATTACTCTTCCCTACGTGAATCAGATTATGCCAATCATACCCTTTATAACTACCCGGTTAAAGGTAGCGTTTGAATATGTCAAACGTAATGTTCATCAAGTGGAAGACTATAATAAATTCATATCTAAGGATTCGAATGACATAACTAATATGAGATATATGTACGACATAGACCATGACATAAATCTCATACGGCGGGTCATGTCCAGTACCTTGTTCCAAACAAGTACCCATAAATCTAACATGATCATCCCATGATCATTTAGCTTTTATACTAGTGTTTAACAAGTACTAGGGACGGAGATTATTATAAGTAAACATGAACAACAATAATAATCAAAACATCTCTTTATTAATATGAAATAAATGATAACAATTACAACATTTATTAAACGTGCCTAGGGCACCACTACCAACAATCTCCCACTTGCCCTAGGACCAATCTCCCATGTATCTAATACCCATAGACCTAACATGACCATCATGTTTAGCTTGTAGAAGTCCCTTTGTTAGCGGGTCCGCAACATTGTCATCAGTAGGTACTCTGCATATGTTCACGTCTCCCCTATCAACGATCTCTTGAATGATATGAAAATGCCTAAGTATGAGTTTGGATTTCTGATGTGCCCTTGGTTCATTCGATTGAGCAATAGCACCATTATTATCACAATAAAGGTCTATTGGATTAGCAATACTAGGAAACACTTCAAGTTCAGTGATGAACTTCTTAATCCAAACAGCTTCCTTTGCAGCATCCGATGCAGCAATATACTCACCTTCTGTTGTAGAATCAGCGGTTGTACTTTGCTTGGAACTCGTCTAGCTTACAGCTCCACCATTTAACACAAACACAAAACCTGATTGCGATCCACTATCGTCTTTGTCGGTTTGGAAGCTTGCATCCGTGTAAGCACTTATAACGAGATCATCTTCCATTCCTCCATAGACCAAAAACGAATCTTTAGTCCTTCTCAAGTACTTAAGAATCGCTTTAACAGCCATCCAGTGACTTTCACCGGGGTCGGATTGATATCTACTTGACATGCTCAAAGCATAAGATACATCCGACCTAGTACATATCATGGCATACATGATGGACCCAATTTCCGAGGCATATGGAACATCATTCATTTTGTTACACTCATCGTTTGTCTTAGGACATTGAGTCTTGCTTAGAGAAACTCCATGTAACACTGGCAAGGTTCCTCTCTTAGAATTTTCCACTACAAGGTAGATATATCCTCTATCAAGAAATTCTCAAGTTGAATCTTCAACTCGTTTAACTCAATCAAGGTCAAGAACATTAATCCAGGTGTCAGCACTGTATTTGCACTGTAACCACTCAAGATAACCCAGGTTCTCATCAAGTAACATACTGTCAATCGCATAGGTTAAATACCCAGTACAATCTCAAGAACCCTTTCTAGACTTTCAATGTAGAACATAAAGGTTATGCATAAATCTATCATGCTCACATATATAGTCAAGCATACTAGCATAGAAATAATTACCATCTATTGTGGTAAACAAGAATGACCTAACACATAGAAAGTCAAGTCATGACACGTATCACATCAATGTCCCATACCGGTGACACGACCAAGTCAACATAGAACGTATAGGGTGTTATCACCCACACTTCTATCAAGTAATCATAAATAACGATATCAAGCACGTAGTCTCTTACTAGAGAATACACTTTCACGTAATTCACAAGATAAGGACAAACATGCATATATAGCACGAAATAATGTCCACTAGACAAGATAAATACGCCTAAGTCTTTGAAGACTCGCACTCTCGATTCTCGAATCATCTAATCCAATTTGATCAACACTATCAATACCAGTCCTATGCCTGGTATGACAACAAGTAACGAATCACTCGGCGTCGAAAACACACCCAAGACTAACCCAACCTAGGCCATAGACCCTATCCAGGCTTAGAGCTAAACCATAGCTCTGATACCAAACTGACACGCCCCAAGTCCCGGGATCCCCTAATAGAACCTCGAACCTGGTGCGCGTAACTAACAAGAAACAAGAAACTAACGGGAAACAGGAACAATACCTGTTAGAAACAAACTGACATGATATATATACTCAAGAGTAGGGAGCTAAGATAGCTCACACGAGTTCTAGACCAAGAAAATTAAAACCAAACAAGGTTACATACAGCGGAAGACATGCCTAGCAAATAAGCTGGCATCAAGAACTGTCTAGGGACAACAAATACTACCCCAATACAAGCCCAGAGTTTATTAACTCATACAAGATCGTCCTTACCAAAATATAAAAGGACACTAACTTCGAACAAGAATATCCTGCTGAGTAAGTTCCCAGCTAAGTCGAGCCTCACTGCGTACTATCCCCTGCTTTCCTGGGGGGGGGGGAAACAAATAAACAAATAAAGGGTGAGATAAATCTCAGTAAGCTATTAACATGCAACTATATGTCATGTTATCATGCAATACAAGTAGATACTCAAGTAATTATATATCAAGTATCATCAAGTAACAAGTATAGGAGAGGCTAAGCCAACCCAACAAGTAATCAAGCTCAAGAAAGGTTCAGGTAACAAGTAGTCAAGTAGTGTGAGAGGCTAAACCAACTCACCAAGATGCACATAGGCCTATCACGCATTTTTACCTGAATCCTTCCTTATTCCTCCCAAGAATACCATTTGTTGTCGATGCTTTTCTAGCTGAGGACAACCAGGAACTAGAACAAGAACTGCTGTGCAGTATATAAGAAGACCTGGTAACCAGTGTCAACCACAAGAACAAGATCCACGAGGTGTTCAAGACAAGAGTTTAGCATTCACTTAGGTCAGGCTTATTGCTCCAACCAAGGAAGCTATGCCCTTACTATAGCCGGTAGTAAGGGGTCAGGCGGAAATACATAGGGACCCGATTGTCACTTAAGCCCCAGCTCTCGCGACAAGCGTGAACCTATATATTTTGGAACAAGCAAGGAGAACCAGCTGGACTCACACAAGAATGCACAAGTAGATGTTTACTTGAACTACGAGAATAGAACTAAGTCCCATATTAGTGGACCAGTCTTTATGCACTATGTAATCATGTATCATGTGCTCACGAGAATATGCACCATGTAGTAATGTATCATGTGCTCACGAGAATACAAGTACACGTACGCAATTATTGCGAAGACAATTCAATCTAACAATGGCACGTAGAGTGTCCATATAACACAGTCAATCCAAGTTAGAGTCTATTAATAACAGACCTCAAACAAGTAGTAAGGTATATCATTCTATATCACTTTGTCACATGCCAAGTTTCCACGTACATATTCATATCACGTTTAACACATTAAAGTGTCTATCACGATACCCTTACTATCAAGTAGAGCCCAATACCTTAGACTCTAAATACACAGTAGAATAGGTCACATCATACCTAGTCACAGTCATATCTCACGTATATGTATCGTTAATAATCGAATACATTTTCTCAACACATATTGTGTTATGTAGTTATTCCTATTAACTTAAATCATAGTATTCACGATTATATGAATTATCTTCATATTACACTAGTCCCTATTTTCTTTAGGAACCCATTTCAAGACAAGATATCTTCTTTATTCTTTGTATACTTTATTAAGTATATACACGATTAAAACCAATCACTAGCACTTTAGTGTTTGTTCATAGCACTTACAATACACACGTATCAAGTTCAAGTATGTAGTAGAGTTAATCATTCTCTATCTAGTTCCATATCCCAACTCTTTTGGTTATTCATACCATGTATCAAGTAATCAAGAAATAACATTCTATCAAGTAAATATATGCAAGATTTGCATATACACATCAAGACTCTTTCAAGTTTATTACCATACACCTATATTGGTGTCAAGGCACGTACAAGATTTTATAATCTTATTTTCAAGTCTTAATCCAATTATTTGGATGTTCAAGTCATGTACAAGATTTTATTGTCTTATACTTCAAGTTACTGTCTCAACTTAAGACATTCAAGACATTCAAGACATTCAGGACATTCAGGACATTCAAGACATGTACAAGATTTTATTCATCTTATATTCACGTTTTAATTAAGAAGATGAGCTATACATCTCCCAATCAAGTTCACGATCCTATTCCTAGGATATTCAAGTTCAAGGCATAGCTTTAATGCCCTTAAGTTGTACAATCTTTAGATTCAAGACACGTAGAAGAGTCCTTACTCTTACACTCAAGTTCAAGTTCAGAAGATGAATTATACATCTTACTCGTACAAGTTTTCAAATCCTTTTCTTAGGACATTCAAGCTCAAGACTTTAGTTGGTGCCCCCAAGGTGCACAAACATTAACTTCAAGACATATAAAAGAGTTACTACTCTTATACTCAAGTTATCATTTAATTATGATTCAAGTCCACATTTTATTTGTTCACAAAGGGACTATTTTTCAGTACTAGAGTGTTCTACAACACTTATCTAGGCCATCTAGGGTAGTACCCTAAACCTAGACCAAGAATACTTCAACTTCCAATTAAATAAATGAGCTATACAACTCACACTTACAAGTTCTTAATCCCCTACATAGGATATTCGAGCTCAAGACACTAATTTGGTGCCCTCTAGGTGCACAAGCATAGGTTCCAAGGCAATCATAACACATAAGTGCTTGTTCATTGCACTTTCAAGACACATAGAAGAGTTCTTCCTTTTATATTCAAGTTCTCATTTTAATTTAATGAGTAATCATGTTCAAGACTCACTTCTGATGCCCCTAAGGTCTCACAACACTTGCTAGGACATCTTATCTTAAGGCTATATACCTTAACAAGGAATAAGCTTTCAATTTAATTTAGATTTAAAACACTTTGATTGAAACAGGGGACCGGGCGGGCGCCTATGGTAGACCGGGCGGCCGCTCATTGAAACACTTTTGAAACCCAAAACTTCTGGTGAAACAGGCGGGCGCTCGAGGTACCACCAGGCGGGCGCCTGGTACAATTTTTAGCAAATACCAAATTTCTTTCCAGGCTTAGAAATCTCCGTCCCAAGCGTAGGAGTATACTTTTACTAACCCTTAGGCAATACCCGAGACACTATTTCAAGCTCAATTCATTTCTTTTACCGTCCCATAAATAATAGGACAATTTCCTACTATTCCAATTTAATATTTCACCGTCCCCAAAAGTATAAGTACAATTTTATATTATACTAATATAATCATCTATGGATACTTCCATTCATTTCCCCGTACCACAAATAATGGTACAATTTTTCTAATAATATTTAAATCGAGTTACTATTTTACCGTCTCACGAATAGGAGTATAATTTTCCTACTAATCTTTTGACAACCCAGGAGTATACTTTTTCAATTTTCTTCATACGCAGTATATTTATACTCCATTCGTCCCAAAATTACAAGTATCACAAAAATTGCTCAAAACACAATTTTAACAAGAACAAGTAGCGGGAATAACATATATGCATGTTATTACAAGTAAGGGGAAGCTAATAACTTACCTAGTCCGAAATCAAAGTTACCCAAATAAATTTCTGATCGGCCTAGAACGCTCTATTCAACGCCACGAATATTTATCCGGGACCAGAATCACGAACGGAGGGATAATTAAGCTCGAGGAGTCGAGAATAGGAAGAATCCTAAACCTAGCTTTTTCACCCAGAGAGAGCGTAAGAAATTTGGGGAGAAATGCTTCTGAGAAGAAAGCAAACCCACAAGATATACTTGACACTTTCCAAGAATTGCAATTTGGCCCCTCAAGTTCTAACTTTGACAAAAAGGCCCCTAAACTTTCAACTTTGACATTTAACCACCTTAATTTTCTAAAGTAGTTAAATAAATTAACTCAAATAAAATAGCATCTAAATATGCTAGCCAAGAATTTAACAAATAAGTCAAATATTTAACGAGATTAAGGATGGGCGTTACAATTCAATCTCTTCTTCAAGGCTTCACAAGAGATTATTTTTGAAGGATACTATAGGTAAAGGTCTTAAACATTTCTCCTCTCCTTCATCTTCTTCTTCTTCTTCTTCTTCAAATCAAATGTGCAATCACCCAAAACCATTTGGGACATGACACCAACGGTCCTTTCATTACGTTGAATTGGCCTAGGAGTCATCTCCCTACATTTCAAACTCTAAACCCCGCTTTTATCATCATTTTAATAGGAAGAACACATTTATCTTAAAAAGTGAATTATGAACAAGCAAGACCGACTTTGCTCGGGCGAAATGGGTGTTTAAGTACTTCCCATTTCGTAACCTAACCCCCGAACCCCTCATCCCAAAGAATCTCTGTTTTTGTAAATCAAACTTAGGCTCATTAACATTAGGTTTTCTTACGTTCCTCAAAAACGTGGGTGGCGACTCTTAAAACATCAATTAGACATCCTAGGGTGATTCACGCGCTCGAGCCTAAAGCCGTGGTCCTGCCCCCGGGTATCTACAGTGGCGACTCCACTGGGGACATTTGAGGGTTAAACTTGTGTTTCTGTTCATAATTCACTTTTCTGGGCATTCTGGAAATTGACATGGGAAGCGCGCGCCTCGGACCTTCATTGTCCAAAGCGCGCGCGTCCCGAGTCAGATTCCAGAATCGCCCGCCTTCCATGTGTTCTTTCTATTCTTCCTATTATTTCATGCTAACAAACATCGCAGGGTTTCCATCACACAATCAGGACCAGGGCAATCCCCTGAGTCCATAAGTTTCTGATGATCTGACAGGTGAGCCCAGAAGCGGGCGCCTCCCAGTTTTTATGCGCCAGTCGCGCGCTTCCCACAACACTATCCCGAGGCGCGCGCTTCTGGGCCAATTTTCAGGGCAAGAACAGGCTTCAGTAACTGGACAGAACAGTGGGGTGTGGGCACAGTTGCCTGCATCAGAACAGAATTGAACCCTTGGACTTTTTAATTTTATGTTTTTATTTACCGGTCACACGGGTGATTCGGGAGTTGTAATTTACGTGCTTATGTGTTTTTTTCTATCTTTCTTTTCAAAAAAAAAAAAATATAAAAAATTTTGTCACGTGATGGACCTCACACTACGCGCACAATTCCTATCAACTGCTCACTATCGAGTCGCACAAGTCCAACCCCAAACCCGTCGAGGCCTGTCCTAGAAAGTTTCAAGCTCCACTCGACCTTGGCTCTTTTAAAGCGGTAAACCTCAGCCCGTGGCGTAGTTCATGACTACATGTCGGGGGTGACCTTTAAGCCTCATATTCAAGCCGAGCACAAACGACACAATTCTAGTTAGGGTCCAACACTCCGTGACTCAAGTCGGTTTCCATGTACCGAGATTTCCCTAAACTAATGTCTTCAAAACATACATGCCAACTTGTTGAAACGGACGTAATTAAAATCCGTCCCCAAAAGTGGTTATTTTGGACGAAAAAAAAAAAATCCGTCCCCGCATGTATGCTTTACTACATTAATTTAGTTTAATCCCGATACATGTAGGATTCACAAACGTGATGGAATCCGATGAGTATATGGGACCGCGAGATGGTCTATATACTAGTGTGACGATTCCATTATCTTCTTAGAAACCCCAAAAGGGATCCATTCCCTCCGACTTATAAAAAAAAAAAAAAGTCTTTTTCTTATGTGGTTCGAGTCGTGTGCCCAACTGTGTGTTCTCAACCTCCTCATGGACCGAAAGTGTGAACCGAGACTGACAAGGGCTACTTCTCCAATTATAGGTCCGATTGGTACTCTCCGCATCTACAGAGATTCATCCAACAGGCTTGTCCGTGAACCGATCACTCCAACAGCTTCTACATCATCAATGGCCGGCGACTCCAACACCAACAACGCTATGACTCTCGAACAGCTTTCTGCTATGGTTCAAACACTCCAACAACAAGTCACCACTCTCAACAACGAGGCTCAAACCAAAGAAGCCTTGTGGAAGCTCATGTCGACAGTCAAAGGGAGGCCCACGAGGCCGAGGTTGACCAACTGAAAGCCAAGCTCCTCAAACTCTCCAAGAACAAGGGGGTTAATGACAACGAGGAATCCGAGTGGACCAAGGGTTTGTTTGAAATCCCGTATGTCAGCGCCCGCACCAAAAAAGTGGGGGAACCAAGCACCGACAACGGCGACCCCAAAATGGTCGATTCCATCATGGCCTACATTGATCAGAAATTCGACGGCCTCAACATGGGAAAAGGCTCCAACACAAGCCTTTATCAGTAATCCATCCTCATGAGCACGATGGCCGCTCTTCCTGACAAATTCAAGATGCCCGACATTAGAAAGTTTAAGGGCAACTCATGCCCGATGGCCCACATCGAGACTTACATTTGGGCTATGGTTCCGAAGAAGGTCTCCCCAAAAGTTATGGCTCAATGCTTTCCTCTCACCCTCGAGGGGGCGGCAAAGGATTGGTATGCAACTCTCCCGCTCACTGTCCGTCTTGATTGGGATGCCGCTATGCTTGCCTTCAAGAATCAATATCAAGGCAACACCACTCACCGGCCCACAAGGAAAGAGCTCGAGAATACCACTCAAAGAGACAACGAGTCCTTCATTGACTTCACAAGGAGATGGAATGACAAGCTCTCTGAAATTGTTGAGAGGCCGAACACAAAAGAGCAAATGGACATCTTTCTCAAATGTCTCAAGATTGATCTCCGCACCCACCAAAGTGGGGCTTGCTACTCTGACTTCTCCCAAATGTATGAGGCGGGGGTACGCATGGATGACTTGATCAAGGAGATTAGAAAGGCCACTCCTACCTACCGATACAAGGCCGCCTCTAGTTCAAGCAAAGAGGCTTCTGTCAATGCTGTTACTACTGACAAGGGGAATTACAAGAAGGTTCCCCCACCACAAGGCAAGCGGTTCCAAAATGACCGCGTCTACACTCCTCTCAACGGCATGACCATCACCGAGGCCTATGAAGCTCTAAAGGCCAATGGACAAATCACCCCTCTTCAAAGGTACAAGCAACCACAACCGCTCCGTGCCAATCATGCTCACCACAAATGGTTTGACTACCATCAATGTACCGGCCACCTCACCGATGATTGCTTCTCCATCCGCAACACCATCCAAGACCTCATAGACAAGAAGGAATTCATAATCCCTAATAAGGGTGGTGTCAATGTAATAGAGGTAGGAGAGTTTGAAGGAACTACTCATTCGATCCCAATTGTGAATGAGGGCTCCGATGATATAAATAAACTTGATAATTCTTGTTATGTTGTGACTTATGATGAGATTAGGAGGGAAATCTTAGAGAATAGGAAGAAGAAGCTACAAGGGACCGTGAACGTGCTCACTCGCAGTGGCCGAGTAACAACGAGCACAATCCCTCCCAATACTGCAGCAACCAGCACCTCTTCTCAAAGATCGCAAGCACGCGACATACCCGAAGATCCCTTGTTAACACAACTCAAGAAGACGCAAGCCAACATATCCATCTGGGACCTTATTGCATCATCAAAGAAACACCGAGACCTCGTCATTAAGAACTTGGATGACACATCAGTCTCTCCTGACATGACTCCCGAGGACCTCACAGCAATGATAGGTCACATTCACTTTGGCAACGTCATCACTTTCGCCGACATGGACCTCCCGCCATTTGGGTCCGAACACAATGAAGCCATCTACCTCAAAGTAAGGGCAAGGGGGAGACCCATCTCAAGAGTTTTAGTAGATGGTGGTTTCGCACTCAACTTAATGCCAAGCCGAGTCATGGGAATACTGGGGCTCAAAAGCTCCGATTTACGACCCTCCGCACAAGTCATTTGAGGATACGACAGCACTGCCCGTACAGTCATGGGAATGTTAGAAGTTGATATCGAATTTGGAAGCATGATCATGTCCGTCCCATTCCAAGTACTTGATGTCCCTGCTTCATTCAACCTACTTCTGGGCCGACCTTGGATCCACAGTTCCAATGCGGTACCTTCCACTCTCCATCAGTGCGTCAAGATCAGAAATGGGGACGAGATAGTCACTATCATGGCCGAGAATGTCACCATCCACATAAATGGGGGACAACCAGTTCACCAAGTCCAACACGGGATAGAAGATGCCACTCTCTCCGGTGTCAACACCATTGACAAAGAAGGGGGAAACAGACAATGGGCCCCCGACAATCCTAAAGTCCTCCGCATGATGAGGAACATGAATCACTTTCCCGGTCTTGGCCTGGGGAAGCATCAACAAGGGACATTACACCCCGTGGAAGTTCCTTTTGTCAAGAACAAATTTGGTCTGGGATACGAGCCTACCAAGGATGACTTGAAGTACGAGCAAGCAGTTAAGAATCAAAGGACCCAAGCTCGCAAAGAAGGTCGACGATATGAAATCCCTGACTTGAAACCCTACCGCAACACACTAAACGGTTATTTTGTTCGCCAAGGGGAAGATATTCCGTACATGATCTTTCCCGAGCTATGGGTTAACGACAAGGGCGCCAGAAAGCCCGGTCTCGAGATCTTCACCGATTGTGAAATACCGGCACAAGAAAGAGAACCTACTCCAATGTCACCCCGAGAGCGGTGGGGCAAGAAAGTGACTATAGAGTCCGAGGTAGAGGTTAGCGTGGGAGAAGAACTATCTGATCTAGCCTCCATGTTCGAAGAATTTGCCATCATGGACGATTGTCAAGTCAACGCCATCTCCGACAATACAGAAATGGAGAGCCCATCTATTGGCGAGATTCAGCCAAGCTCCGAGCCAATCAACAACTGGTATTCAATGAAGGGGCCCTTAGTATCCGAGGATTTCTTGATCCGAGAAATGGGTTGCATACCCCGTACAGCAACAAAGGAAGAGCGGCTCACACTTACTTTCGAGTCCGAGAGTGTTTCCAATGCCCTCACCCAAGAGGATATGGAGGCAATAGCCGAGCGTGTGTTTCCTTTCGTTGCTAATGAAAAATTTGATATTTCTGAGTACCCCGAGATTGCAAACATCATAAATGATGAATTAACTAATAACGAACTTAATGAACAAGTTAATAACAATTCAAATTATGATGAAATAGACCACGAAAACATAACATACCTAAATGAACTAGCTCAACAGGTTCGTTGTCATGGTGAAAATGGTCCAGGGGCTGATGAAAAATTGCATACTGTTAATCTGGGTACCGACGAAGAACCGAAAGAAACGAAGATTTGGCAGCTTCTTCAAGGGGGAAGACAAAGACAAACTGACTGCACCGCTCAGAGAATTTGTGGATGTATTCGCATGGTCATACAAAGACATGCCAGGTTTGGACAGAAAGGTCGCGGAGCACAGAATTCCGATCAGAGAGGACGCCAAGCCAGTAAAGCAGAAACTCAGAAAGATCAAGCCAGAATGGTCTCTACAAGTCAAAGAAGAGATTGAAAAGCTCCTTAGTGTGGGTTTCATCAAAGTCATTGAGTATCCAACTTGGCTAGCCAACATTGTGACAGTCAGAAAGGCAAACGGCAAGGTTCGAGTTTCTTTGGACTTCCAGGATTTGAACAAAGCTTCCCCGAAAGATGATTTTCCACTACCAAACATCGACATGATCGTCGATTCAACTGCCAACTATGAAGTCCGCTCATTTGAGGACGGTTTTGCCGGTTACAATCAGATCCTCATGTCTGAAGAAGATCAATACAAGACAGATTTCACAACTCCGTGGGGCACTTTCTGCTACATAGTCATGCCGTTCGGACTAAGGAACGCTGGGGCTACCTACCAGAGGGCTGTTACTGATCTATTCCATGACATGATTCATAAAGAGATCGAGGTCTATGTAGACGACATGATCATCCACTCGAAGGGAACCAATGGTCAACATTTGATCGATCTTCGCAAATTCTTTGAAAGGCTTCGACAACACAAGATGAGACTCAATCCCGCAAAGTGCACTTTTGGGGTCATCAGAGGAAAGGTTCTTGGTTACATGGTCACTGAAAGAGGAATTGAAGCCGATCCCTCCAAGATCAAGGCAATCATTGACATGCCTCCCCCAAAGACGCAGAAAGAAATCAAAGGTTTCATGGGCAGACTTCAATACATCAGTCGATTTGTGCACCAACTCACTTCCATGTGTGAGCCAATCTTTAAGCTACTCAAAAAGAATGTAGCTCTAGAATGGACCGATGCGTGCTAAGAAGCCTTCGACCAAGTGAAGCATTACTTGACATGCCCTCCAGTTTTGGTTCCACCACACGAAGAGAAGCCTCTCTTGCTCTATCTCACTGTCAATGATGAAGCACTAGGGGCTATGTTAGCACAAGAACAGCGAGACTCCACAAAGGAGAATGCCATCTACTTTGTCAGCTGACGGTTTCAAGGAGCTGAAAAAAACTACTCGGTCTTAGAGAAGTCTTGTGCTGCATTGGTTTGGGTTACTCAAAAGCTCAAGCATTATATGGAAGCCTTCCCAATCAAGTTAGTAGCAAAAGTGGACCCGCTCCGCTACATCTTCGAGAAGTCTTTCATGTCAACAAGAATAGCCAAATGGTATTTCATGCTCGCCGGCTACGATATCACTTACGTCACACTCAAATCCATCAGGGGGAAGGTGTTCAGTGATCAGCTTGCTGAATTTCCGTGTGACGAAGTGAAGGGGGAAGATGTACAGTTCCCCGACGAGCATTTAATTTGCGCCACAACAGAGGAAAATAAGTGGCAACTTTTTTTCGATGGCGCAGCCAATAAGCATGGATATGGCATAGGGATGTTACTCGTTGATCCAAAGGACATGTATACTCCAATCGCCATCCGCCTCGAATTTGAAGCCACTAACAACACCGCTGAGTACGAAGCTTGCATAGCGGGGCTCGAAGCAGCCCTCGAGAGAAATGTCACAAGTTTAGAATTATTCGGTGATTCCTTGCTCATCATCAATCAGACATCTGGAAAATGGAATATTCAAGACTCGACCCTGCAATGGTATGGTCAACATCTCGAGGAGTTGGTTGAACAGTTTCAAGAAATCACCTTCAATTACCTGCCAAGGGAGAAGAACCATTTTGCTGATGCACTAGCTACCATCGCTTCACTGGTCGAAATGCCTGAGGGTAAAATGGTGAAGCCCTTCAAAATTTCCTGACGAAATAGTCTGGCATACTGCATGAGTATCGAGATCAACGAGGTCCAAGCAAACTCCCCGTGGTACGCAGATATCATGAATTTCCTCAAGGATGGTGCTTATCCCGAGAATAGCAATAAGAAGTCTCAAATGGCACTACAAAGACTAGCCTCCCGATATATACTGATTGGGGACCGAGTCCACAAAAGGCACCATGAGGGGACCAATCTCCTATGTGCAAATGAGACCGAAGCTCAAGAAATAATGCATGAGATCCACGAAGGTGAATGTGGGCCCCACATGAGCGGGTTTATGTTAACCAAGAAGATACTCCGCATGGGTTATTATTGGAGTACCATGGAAAGGGACTGCATCGAGAAAGTCAAGAGGTGCGCCAAATGCCAATTCCATGCCAATCTACAGCACGCTCCACCCTCACAGCTTTACAATATGACTACGCCTTGGCCTTTCTCTTGTTGGGGCATAGACATCATCGGCAAAGTTCACCCTACTGGAAGCAATGGGCAATCTTTCGTCCTAGTAGCCGTGGACTATTTTACAAAATGGGTCGAAGCACAGGCTTACCGAGTTCTCAACGCCAAAAAAGTGGCCGAATTCGTGAAAACTCACATCATGTGCCGATACGGCGTTCCTCATGAGATCATCTCAGACAACGGGTCTCACTTCAAGAAAGAGATGGACGCACTCCTGGTAGAATACAAGATTACTAAGCACAAGTCATCTCCATACCGCCCTCAAGCAAACGGCGCGGTCGAGGCAGCTAATAAGACAATCGAGACCATTGTGAAGAAAATGGCCTCCACTGGAAGGGATTGGCCCGAAAAGTTACCTCTAGCATTATGGGGCTACCGCACGTCAATACGGACAGCGACTGGAGAAACTCCTTATGCACTGGTATATGGTTCCGAAGCTGTGCTACCAATAGAGCTCGAAGTTCCGTCCCTGCGGGTCCTCCTCGAGAACCAAGTCAATGAAGTCGATTGGATGCAAAGTCGATATGAACAGCTAGCCCTACTCGACGAGAGAAGGCTAAGAGCGATCGAACGTACGAGGGCCTATCAACAAAGAATGTCTAGGGCTTTCAACAAAAAGGTGAAGCCCCGAAACATCAGTGTGGGAGATTTGGTCCTAAGACAACACCCTCCTAATGCCATGAACCCCCTTGGAAAATGGGGACCCCGATGGATTGGTCCGTACGTAGTCAAGAAGATACTAAGCGGCGGTGCAGTCCGACTCGTGGACTTAGACGGAGATCAACTGCCAAAGGAAGTCAACCTCGACAAATTGAAGAGGTTTTACGTCTAATAAACGAAGACCACAAAAAAAAAAAAGGCTCGCTAGGTTGAAAACCCGCAAGGGCGGCCTAGGCAAAAATTAGAGCACGTGCAAAAAAGAAGCCCGCTAGATTGAAAACCCGCAAGGGCAGTCTAGGCAAAAAACAGGGTGCACACAAAAAAAAAATGGTCTTCGTTTGTTTGAACTACGGAGACCTGAGCCTTTACACTGGAGGAACGTAGGCAACCTTCAGGTGCGGTCTAAAACATAAACAAATACCCAAATCATTTTCAAATTAACAAGATGCAATTCTTTATTCATTCACTAAATCATCTTTATCCTTACAATGGAAATGTTGAGCTACTAAAAGACTTAAAACATTAAATCTTAAAACAAGTGGTCTATTCTAATTGCAATCTCGAGGGTACAAAAGAAATATCTAATCTTTCTTCGGTTTGGGGACCCATCGCTTTTGGGGACGACCTTTAGTCTTCTTGGAGGGAGGCGGAGTATTCTCGAGACCACCAAGACGAGAAAAGACACTCGGACGAGACGGAGCTTCATCAACAACCTTCTCCTTGCCCTTGTTGGAAGGAGCTTTAACCGGAACAACCACGGGACGCTTCCACACATGAGAAGAATTCCCCTTGCCTTTCTTCTTCTTAGGCAAATAACGAGGCCTATAATCCCTCACATGGACCACCGGCTTCACAGAATCCGTGGCAACAACATCCTCATTTGGTCTTCCCAAACGATCAAAAACGCTAGGACGCGTCTTCACAATTGGAACAATGGGGACGGACTTATCACCTTCGGGGACGGAAACCTTGACTTCAAAAGTAAAGGTCATCAGGGCCATCGCTACAAGAATTTTGAGGTATAGGGTAAAGAAAAGGATGCAGAATATTGCTGTGTGATCATCCTGATCGAAAATGATTTGAATTTATAGCTGTTGGAGTGCCCTGCTCAGAAAAGAAAGGGGCTGGAATTCAGCAAGCCAGAAGCGCGCGCCTCCGACAAGCGATTCCAGATGCGCGCGCCCCCCGCGACCAAAGCCAGACGCGCGCGCGTTCGACAGCAGACAGAAATAGAACATGCCCTTGTCAGTTCAAGAAAGAAGCCCAGGCACGTTCAAACGCCTTCAACCTGCAAGAAATCAGATCCCAGCATAGAAAAGGAGTTCAAGCAACCATGATGAACAAATTTGGGCACACATTAATTTGGTCCGCCCTTAAGGCAAGTCTAAAAACTGAAATAGGATAGAAACTCACACTCAAAGTAGGGTGTCTTTCATTTTTCTCAAAAGGTCAGTTTTTACAATTCATCCCCAGCACAAAGCATTGCGCAGTCAACTGTGCCCGCACCCCATCAAAAGTTGAAGTCAAACAGTCAAACATCAAAGTACGACTCATGAAAACAACTTGGTCTAGGATGATTCATGGAATCACTGCTTCATCATAAAACAAGATCTACATCCATTCAAAGCAAACGGTCCTCCGGGTCCCGCACTCTAGCAAACGGTCCTTTGGGTCCCGCGCTTCAGCAAACGGTCCCCCGGGTCCCGCACCTCAGTAAACAGTCCTCCGGGTCCCGCACCTCAACAAACATTCCTCCACTTCAGCAAACGGTCCTCCGGGTCCCGCACTTCAGTAAACGGTCCTCCGGGTCCCGCACCTCAGCAAACGGTCCTCCGGGTCCCGCGCTTCAGCAGACGGTCCTCCAGGTCCCGCGCTTCAGCAAACGGTCCTCCGGGTCCCGCACTTCAGCAAACGGTCCTCCGGGTCCCGCATTCCAGCAAACAGATCTCGCTATCAGCAAGCAGGTCCCTCTTCCAGCAAACGGATCTCGCTCTCAGCAAACAGATCCCGCTTCCAGCAAACAGATCCTGGTTCGAGCAAACGGATCCCGCTATTAGCAAAGCCACTCACACAGGGAGCGCACCCTTATCTCTCAAAGCCGCTCACACAGGGAGCGCACCTCTATCCTCCGCAATTTCAAATTCCTGCTTTTATCGAGTCTTTTCCTTTTCTTGGTGATGTCCTAGGTGGATGTCTGTCTTTCGTCGGCGCGTTTGCTTCGCAATCCATGCCGCCGAGGGGCTCTGTAGACACCCCGCCTTGGACCGCTCACCCCGATTGCACACTTGATTTTGTGTTTCTCCCTCTTTTAAGTGTTTCCTGTTAGTTTCTGTTACTTTGATTAAGTTCCAGACGGACTCCGTTAAGTACCGAGTCTAAACTGAATAACAGTTCTAACTTTCTAGTTCATTCTGTCAAAAATTGCTTCTCAGAGTCGCGCGCCCCCGCCCCTTGAGGCCAGACGCGCGCGCCTTCCGCCGCCTAGGTAGGATGCGCGCGCTTCTGGGGCGTGTCAGTTACAGATTCTGCCCAAGAATCTCTCCCTTGCTCATTATACATGATTTTGCCCGGGAAAGATTTCTTGGAGACTCCGTTTGGCTCCAAAAACAGTCACTTTTCAACTATAAAAACCCCTCCAATCCATCATTGGAGGAGGACTTGGAAAATCATTACTTTCAAACCTTTTTACTCACTTCTTTCATAGACTTTTCTGGGGACTTCTTCAACAAAGTATTCAATCTCTTCTTCAAGGCTTCACAAGAGATTCTTTTTGAAGGATACTATAGGTAAAGGTCTTAAACATTTCTCCTCTCCTCCTCTCTTCTTCTTCTTCTTCTTCTTCTTCTTCTTCTTCTTCTTCTTCTTCTTCTTCTTCTTCTTCTTCTTCTTCTTCTTCTTCTTCTTCTTCTTCTTCTTCTTCTTCTTCAAATCAAATGTGCAATCACCCAAAACCATTTGGGACATGACACCAACGGTCCTTTCATTACGTTGAATTGGCCTAGGAGTCATATCCCTACATTTCAAACTCTAAACCCCCCTTTTATCATCATTTTAATAGGAAGAACACATTTATCTTAAAAAGTGAATTATGAACAAGCAAGACCGACTTTGCTCGGGCGAAATGGGTGTTTAAGTACTTCCCATTTCGTAACCTAACCCCCGAACCCCTCATCCCAAAGAATCTCTGTTTTCGTAAATCAAACTTAGGCTCATAAACATTAAGTTTTCTTACGTTCCTAAAAAATGTGGGTGGCGACTCTTAAAACATCAATTAGACATCCTAGGGTGATTCACGCGCTCGAGCCTAAAGCCGTGGTCCTGCCCCCGGGGTATCTACACATAGTCTATACCATGAACTTGCCTATAACCTTTCGCTACAAGTCTAGCTTTGTAAGTATGCACCTTCCCATCCATATCAGTCTTGTTTTTGAAGACCCATTTGCATCCTATGGTTTTTACATCTTCGGGCGCATCAATCAAATTCCAAACTTGATTATCTTGAATGGATTGTAATTCGGATTCCATAGCTCCAAGCCATTTATCCGAATCAGGAGAAGACATCGCCTCTTGGTAGGTGGTCGGTTCATCATTCTCAATGATTTCCACCTCATTACTATCCGTTACGAGAAATCCATATCTCTCGGGCTCGGATCGTAACCTACCAGATCTGCGAGTTACTTGTGTATTCTGAAGGTTCCACAACTCCTTGTGATTTTTGTTCTTGTTCCACTATCGGTTCAATGTTATTTTCTGGGTCTCGAATTTCTTCAAGATTTATTTTACTCCCACTGATTTCTTTGGAGAGAAACTCTTTCTCTAGAAAGACACCAGTTCGGGCAACAAAAACTTTGTTGTCCGTTTGGTTGTAAAAGTAGTATCCTTTAGTTTCCTTAGGATATCCCACGAAAATACATTTATCAGATTTGTGTGCAAGTTTGTCTGAGAGAAGTCTTTTGACAAAAGCTTCACAACCCCAAATCTTCATGAAAGATAGACAAGGCTTCTTTCCGCTCCACATCTCATATGGAGTCTTTTGAACCGATTTTGTTGGAACACGATTTAGTGTGAAAGAAGCGGTTTCTAGAGCATAACCACAAAAGGATATTGGAAGATCAACTTGACTCATCATCGATCGAACCATGTCTAACAAAGTACGATTTCTCCTCTCAGACACACCATTCCATTGTGGTGTTCCGGGTGGAGTCAATTGTGAAATTATTCCACAATTCTTTAGATGATCATCAAATTCATGACTCAAGTATTCTCCACCTCGATCCGATCGAAGTGCCTTAATACTTTTGCGAAGTTGTTTTTCTACTTCATTTTGAAATATTCTAAATATCTCGAATGCTTCACTCTTATGTTTGATTAGGTAAACATACCCAAATCTACTATAATCATCAGTGAAGGTTATGAAGTATTGAAATCCTCCCCTAGCATTGCTACCTAATGGTCCGCATACATCGGAATGTATCAACCCCAATAAGTCGCTTGCCCTTTCACCTAACTTGGTAAAAGGTGTCTTAGTCATATTTCCAAGAAGACACGACTCACAAGTATCATATGACTCAAAGTCACATGAACCCAAAAGTCCGTCCCCATGGAGTTTTGAGATACGCTTCTCATTAATATGACCAAGACGGCAATGCCACAAATAAGTATGATTTACATCATTAGGTTTAGATTTCTTATTTATATGATAGACATTGTCATTATTTTCATTCTTTACATTCAAGACATAAAGGCCATTAAATGAATTAGCAATACCATAAAGCAAATCATTTAAATAAATAGAAAATTTCTTATTCTCAATAAGAAACTTAAAACCTTCATTATCCAAACAAGAAATTGAAATAATATTTCTACTTAAATCCAGAACATAATAACAATTGTTCAAAACAAGTATTAAACCGGAAGGTAAAGTAACTTCATAAGTCTCTACGGCTAATGCAACAACTCTTGCTCCATTCCCCACACGTAGGTCTACTTCACCCTCTTTAAGTAGTCTCCTATTCTTTAGTCCCTGCACATTTAAACAAATGTGAGAACCACATCCGGTATCCAATACCCAAGAATCAGTGGTAGAAAGGAGAATATCTATTATATAGATACCTGAAGTCGACGCAGCCTTGCTGCCCTTCTTCTTCTTTTGCTCTTCCAAAAAAGCCTTGCAATTACGTTTCCAATGACCAATTTCTTGACAATGGAAATAGATTACATCCTTTTGTGAATCGGGTTTTGCCTCAGAAGCCTTAGCAACCTTTGCCTTGCTTATCTTGGGTTTTACAACTTTCTTACCCTTTCCTTTGGCACTAGCCTTCTTCCGATCTTGAACCAAGAGCACATGAGAACCTTTCTCCACAATCTTTATCTCCGCAGTTTTAAGCATACCATGCAACCCGGAGACATTCTTATCCATTCCATGCATGTTATAATTCATCACAAGCTGATTATAACATTTAGGCAATGAATTAAGAATGAGATCCGTGGCTAGCTCCAATGGGATTGGATAGCCAAGTTTCTCAAGATGCTCTACATAGCCTTTCATTTTCAGCATGTGAGGACTCACTTGTTGCCCTTCACTCATTTTGCAAGAAGTGAATGCAACAATGGTCTTGTACCTCTCTTGCCTAGCTTGCTATTCAAACATGGCTCTTAACTCCACTCCTATCTCATAGGCTTCCAAATGTTCCAAACTTTGCTGGAGTTTTGAGCACATAGTGGCAAGCATGAGACAACTTACATCTCTAGAATCATTACGATGTTTCTTGTAACTGTCTCTTTCCGCCCTAGGGGCATTGGCTTCTGGTTCAACAGGAAGAGGCTCATCAAGAATGTACAACTTATTTTCTTGCCTAAGAACAATTCTTAGGCTATGGATCCAATCCATAAAGTTCGTACCATTCTCTTGGAGCTTATCCTTCTCAAGGATCGATCGCAACGAAATTGATTGAGTGTTGTTAGTCATTATCTACAATTATGCAAAATTTCCAAAATTTAATAATTACCAATTTCATTAAAGAAATAATCAATGTATTTTTCCAAAAAAAAATAAAATACTACCACTAAATTATACAACCTTCTTATACGTCCAATGTATAATATAATTTAAATGGGTTAAGATCCAACTTTTATTTAATTTCAAGTACGCTTTGGCGCACCGCTCAAAATCAAATTAATTAGGTAGACAACTCTTGTCAATCATATCTCATATGACTCTTATATCCTTTTATAAGATTCTTTAAGAAATCCAATTTCAAAAAGCATGTTAAATCTCATCTTTGCCTAGGCCCAAAAGTGTTTTGACGCCTAATTAAGTCCAACCATTTTAAACGCATAGGAAACTCTTATTCACACATCTTGCTCATACATGAATAAAATTAATGCACCTCGCTTTGGCGAGCCCACACAAAATTACCCACGTACAAACAAGTGTTTTAATCATGGTATGGCAAAAAGGACTTAAAACTTTTTCTTGAAGGTTTATCACATATAGCATTCAACACATTTATGAGCACATAATATAAACATGTTACGCATCAAGTTTAGCCACTAAATTAATCTCCATTAATTGAAGCATAATATTTATGTTTCATTAGTTTCACTATAATTATGAGGATGAGTGTAACGACCCGAAAACCCGCCTCTATTTTTGTTGTAATAAATATTTAATTATTTATTTATTTATTTCTTATTTATTTATTTATTTAAATTATTTATTTAAATAATTATGTGTGCATTTTGTGTTTCATAATATTTTATGCCTAGCATTTAATTGGTTATATGTGCTAGTGTGGAGTGTTGGGTCTTAGTTGTTAGTGGGGAGTATAAGATTATTGTGTTAGTGTGTAGGAGAGGGGGTCTATGTGTAAATTCTAATTTATCATCCTACTTACTCCCTCTTTTCCCCTCACCTCCCTCACTTTCACCTCACCATTTTCATTCCCAGTCATTTCTCTCTCTCTCTCCATAGCCATTGGTGAAGGTAAGAAACCTCTCTCTCTCTCTCTTCTTATTGACCATCTTCTAGTCTTTGTTTCTCATTTCTCATTATACGAAAAATGTTTAGATCGTCGATAGGATCGTAGAGAACAAAGAAAATTCGAATTCCGTCAACTTTCATAAAATCCGGGTAAGTTACTTTTCCCCCATTTTTATGCTAAAATGTTCATCTTTAGTTTATGTAATGCTTTAGTTCATATATATGCCATTTTGGTTGAGTTTGGAATTTATTTGTATTTTTGTTCATCTTTTGTGATTTTGAAATGTTGGGATCAAATCTTGATTTAGGGTTGCTAGATGGTGTTATTTAGGTTCCTTATAGGCTTATATGTTGTTTTGGGTACTTGGGTATGCTAATAGAAGTGTTGGAAATGTTGGGTTTGATTTGGGTAAGGTTTATGTTTGATTTTGGTAAGAACTTGAAGAACCCGGCTGATTTTCCTCCCAGTCCGTCGACCGGGCGCCCGCCCAGGTTTAGCTAGGCGCCCGCCCGCCTGTCCTTTTTCCGTCGGCCAGCCTACTGCCTAAATGAGCGCCCGCCCGCCCCTTGGCGAGCGCCCGCCCGCCCCCTTTTTCTGGAAATCATATTGTGTTTGTTTAAGACTAGGTTGTATTTTTAGTCTGAGTTTTGCGGCACTACTTTAATTAATTTAAATCGCCATTGTGGGATACTCTAGTGTCGATAATGGTTCCTTCGTGAACAAATGTGGTATGGGATTCGATTAATTATTATTTGGAATTGGTTGAGCACTCTATTATGTGTGATTGGTTTTATTTCATCTTCTTGGTGATTATTTGGTATGGTTCCCTACTTTTGAATCATGAGTTGTTTATTTAAGCTAGTATTTATTACTTGGCATTTATTTGAAAGTCCAGCTGGTATTTGTGGTTGTGTCGGGAGATGGAAAAGATTATAATGGCAACGAGCCGAGTCCATTATAATGTTGACCATTGTTTTGCCCCATTATTTCACTCCTCCAGATTGGCCTTGGATGTGAGATGAGCTAGCTCCTTTCTTGGGAACAGTCTAGCTATTATAAGGGGTTGCGACTTTGTGTCGTATACTCAGTTATCGTTTGGTTATTGGTTCCGGTACCGGGGTTTTCTCTTCAGCTATTATGCTGCTATCGTTGATTGGTTTATCGGCTCTTCGATGCTGCTTATTGATGCTGCTCTTCGATGCGGCCCTATCGTCATTGATCAGATTGTTATATCCTTTATTGGGGAAACCTTGGCTCAGTATCCTTTGTTACTTGTTTATTTCCGCTGCTATCTGTTAAATGATATTTGCTACGTGCTATGTGAGATATTATTCTTGTTATTGCATCATAGCATGTCACGTAGTTGCATTAGTAACTTATTGAGATTTATCTCACCCCCTTTCTTTTATCTTTGTTTTTCCTTAACCCCCCAGGAGGAAAGGATTAGGATTTGTGGATCGAGGAGGACGTCGAGAGGATTGAGATCTTGGGCAAGTTGTTATTGATCGGTTTGCATTATTTAAATGTATAACCTTTTGGGGATAGTTTTACCAACAATGACGTCATTGAGATTTGTAATCTTTTGTATTTTTGGTGTAAGCTTGTGGAGCTTATACTAGTAGTATTTTGTTGTTGTTAACTTGGATTTCTAAAACTTTGTTTTAAACCTTTTGGGTATAAAAATGGAATTTTTATCTTCAGTATTTGTGTGTTAAGTCGTCGTCCAGCTCGCGAGTTCCCGGCCCGCGGGGTCGGGGTCGCGACAGTTGGTATCAGAGCTATGGTTTAGCTCTAAGTATAAGTATAGGTGGACTAGAATGACTTAGGAGGGTAGTTGTGTTCGGAGTGAGTAACGGTTGATGTTTTATGCAGGTATTTTATCTAAATGGCTAGAAGAAGAGCTGGTGAAGGTTCTAGTGGGACTCCGAATCAGAATGATCTACGGGAAGAAAACCGTGCAATGTTTTCGGGGATGTTTGAAGCGGCAATGAAAGCAATTCATGACCACGGACCGAGATAAGAACATGTAGCACCTCCGCGTTATGGGTTGGAACAGTTTTGAAGTTAAAGCCGAGTGAGTACGACGGTGAGCCTGATGTGAAGAAGGCCGAACTATGGATAGAATCGATGGAGAAAATCTACGATGTCTTTGGTTGTACTGATGAGGATAGGGTTCGGTTTGCAGCTTATATGTTAGTTGGGGCTGCGGAACATTGGTGGAAGGCACTGAAGGCCAGTTGGGATGCTACTCTTGTCCCTTATGCTTGGGAGTTATTTGTGAGAAAATTCAAGGAACACTTCATCCCTCTAGTGGATCAGAACCGAAAAGAGATCGAGTTCCTCAATTTGGAGCAAGGCGTGTTGACAGTAGCACAGTACTCGGCTAAGTTCACAGAATTAACCAGGTATTGTGACTACCTTGTGCGGACCGAGGAGCAGAAAGCAATGAGGTTTATCAGGGGTTTGAAGACAGCTATTAGGACACAGTTAATAGCCCAGAGAATTGAACTTTTTCAGGATGCGGTGGACCGTGCCTATTTGATAGAGCAAGACATTAGGGAACATAAGAGGAAGACTGAGATGGTTAACCCGAGTAAGAAGGAGGGCAGAGCAAGTCACAACAGCAACATTCGGATAATAGAGGTAATTCTGGAATGCAAACTCGATTCGGAGAACAACCTTAGGGACAACCAATGGTGAGGAATCAAGGTACTAATCAGGGGACACGAAATGGGAAGATCTGCAACTATTGTCAGAGGGAAGGACACTCAGAAGACAAGTGTTGGAAGAAACAAGGGAAATGTGTGAATTGCGGTCAGTTGGGGCATTTTGTGAGGGATTGTCTTAGGGGCAGATATCAACCATCCGGGAGTGACACTGGTATTGCACAAGGTTAGAAGAGAGATACTTCGGGAAACCCTAAAGGTTCAGGGTAGGGTATTTGCGATCAATCAGCACTCAACGGGTGATTCATCAGTTTCAGGAGGTATTAATTTTGTGTCGAGAGAGCGAGTGTGTGCATTTTTAGAATCATCGCATTCTCATGTTTATGTGCATTTAGTTGCATTTATTTCTCTTGAGTCTTTGACTTATGTGTTGTCAGTGTCTACTCCTATGGAGGAGTGTAGGATATCTGATGGAGTCTTATGTGCTCATGTTGTGCTTAAAGGTAGATATAACTTACCTGCTAAATTTGTCATATTGCTATTATAAGGTTTTGATGTTATTTTGGGAAGGAAATGTTATGCTTTAGTCGATTGTTGTAAGAGGATTGTTACATTCTCTATTCCTGATTTCCTAAAATCGTTTTGAGACCGTTCCTTGGGTAGAGTTATGCACATCTTTTCTTATATGGGATTTGAATATATAACTTAGGTAAGTGACAATGGGATGTCTATACTGAATTGTTGGGTGTATGTATCCTTTGTAAGATTTCTATTTTCGTCTGAATAGTGCCTAGTGTTTGGAGAGGAACTTGGGTTAAATTGAGTGGTTATGATACAAGGTGGTAGTTCTAATAATTAGATCAATATCCATATTGTATCGGTTGGGTTATAAGAGCTGAGGATTCAATTGAGGATTTCATGACAGGAGATTTTGCTTACTTTTCGTACATCTACGTGAGCGCATCGGAATTAGTTAGTATGAAGAAATGCATGATTGGCTATGAGTGACTAGTATATTGTGGAAGTTATAATCATTAATGGTGGTAAGCGCGTTAAGTTTGAAAGGACTAAGCACAATTTGAGAGGGCAAGAATTTCTCGAATTGTATTAAAGGCATTTTGAGTTTTAGTTAAATGGTTGTTTTATGGTTCTAAATCTTTTCTTGATGGCGTTTCTCGATTTGGATTAAAGGTATGTGAAGAAAGTTGGGTATCAACACTTGGGCATATTAAAGAATACCATGATGTAGTATTGGGTCGGTTGGACTGTGATTAGCTAATAGGTTATTATGATGGTAGTAAAAATCGAGCCTAAGTATCATCGAATTGATAAATGTATACGTGAAAGTCTAAATTGGGTTACCCATCGAAGATTTAGAATTTGTTAAAATTCATCTGGGTATATAAGCACGGATTATTAACTTAAATGGGAGTTAGAGGAAATCTTTTGAAGATAAAATTTGGATTGTTTGCGGACTACTGAGTACTTGGAACTGTTTTAAACTTTCAAGGATTGGAGTAATGTAATGATAATAACTTCGGTATTAATGTAGTTCGTGGTTTGGGCTGGTACCACTGTTATCTTAAAAGGCGTGATCAATGTTATGTTTTCTTGGAGATATGTTAAGTACTCCATTATAGCGAAAATTGATAAATCCATTACCTCTAGTGATGCTTCCAAATAGAGATGGAGGTGTGTAACGATTTTGGGTGATAAAGCATTTGTATATGTTTCGAGGAGTAACGCTTAATAAATGGAACTATCTATGATTTGGGATTAATGGAGATTCTGTTGATATTGTCTTAGCGGATTATATCTTTTATTCTATTTTGGGACCAAGTTGAGACGTTGATGACAGACTATCAAGAGTTGGTGGATATAACTCCTTAGGAAACTAAGTACGAGCGTAATGCTAATTAGGATCAAATCAGCTATGTTTCGGAATTGGTGATCAAGTGATAGTCTTGAGAATGTGAAATTCGGTATGAAAGAGGAAGTTAACTTTAGAATGTTTAATATGAGTATACCTGAGATATGTATGTGATTAATATATATTGGTTTATTTGAGTCGTGGAGACTATGTCTGAAAATTTTGTTGAGCACTCGATTGAGGTTATGAGTGCTATGGAAGAGTCGATATGTTGTCGCCTCATTTTGACCGCGTGTTGTGATGTTTGATGAGAGAATTCGTGGGCGAATTCTTTTTAAGGAGGGTAGATTGTAACGACCCGAAAACCCGCCCTATTTTCGTTGTAATAAATATTTAATTATTTATTTATTTATTATTTATTTATTTAATTTATTTATTTATTTAAATAATTATGTGTGCATTTTGTGTTTCATAATATTTTATGCCTAGCATTTAATTGGTTATTTGTGCTAGTGTGGAGTGTTGGGTCTTAGTTGTTAGTGGGGAGTATAAGATTATTGTGTTAGTGTGTAGGGGAGGGGGTCTATGTGTAAATTCTAATTTATCATCCTACTTACTCCCTCTTTTCCCCTCACCTCCCTCACTTTCACCTCACCATTTTCATTCCCAGTCATTTCTCTCTCTCTCTCCATAGCCATTGGTGAAGGTAAGAAACCTCTCTCTCTCTCTCTTCTTATTGACCATCTTCTAGTCTTTGTTTCTCATTTCTCATTATACGAAAAATGTTTAGATCGTCGATAGGATCGTAGAGAACAAAGAAAATTCGAATTCCGTCAACTTTCATAAAATCCGGGTAAGTTACTTTTCCCCCATTTTTATGCTAAAATGTTCATCTTTAGTTTATATAATGCTTTAGTTCATATATATGCCATTTTGGTTGAGTTTGGAATTTATTTGTATTTTTGTTCATCTTTTGTGATTTTGAAATGTTGGGATCAAATCTTGATTTAGGGTTGCTAGATGGTGTTATTTAGGTTCCTTATAGGCTTATATGTTGTTTTGGGTACTTGGGTATGCTAATAGAAGTGTTGGAAATGTTGGGTTTGATTTGGGTAAGGTTTATGTTTGATTTTGGTAAGAACTTGAAGAACCCGACTGATTTTCCTCCCAGTCCGTCGACCGGGCGCCCGCCCAGGCTTAGCTAGGCGCCCGCCCGCCTGTCCTTTTTCCGTCGGCCAGCCTACTGCCTAAATGAGCGCCCGCCCGCCCCTTGGCGAGCGCCCGCCCGCCCCCTTTTTCTGGAAATCATATTGTGTTTGTTTAAGACTAGGTTGTATTTTTAGTCTGAGTTTTGGGGCACTACTTTAATTAATTTAAATCGCCATTGTGGGATACTCTAGTAACGAAAATGGTTCCTTCGTGAACAAATGTGGTATGGGATTCGATTAATTATTATTTGGAATTGGTTGAGCACTCTATTATGTGTGATTGGTTTTATTTCATCTTCTTGGTGATTATTTGGTATGGTTCCCTACTTTTGAATAATGAGTTGTTTATTTAAGCTAGTATTTATTACTTGGCATTTATTTGAAAGTCCAGCTGGTATTTTTGGTTGTGTCGGGCGATGGAAAAGATTATAATGGCAACGAGCCGAGTCCAGTATAATGTTGACCATTGTTTTTGCCCCATTATCGTTTGTTATATCCTTTATTGGGGAAACCTTGGCTCAGTATCCTTTGTTACTTATTTATTTCCGCTGCTATCTGTTAAATGATATTTGCTACGTGCTATGTGAGATATTATTCTTGTTATTGCATCATAGCATGTCATGTAGTTGCATTAGTAACTTATTGAGATTTATCTCACCCCCTTTCTTTTATCTTTGTTTTTCCTTAACCCCCCCAGGAGGAAAGGATTAGGATTTGCGGATCGAGAAGGACGTCGAGAGGATTGAGATCTTGGGCAGGTTGTTATTGATCGGTTTGCATTATTTAAATGTATAACCTTTTGAGGATAGTTTTACCAACAATGACGTCATTAAGATTTGTAATCTTTTGTATTTTTGGTGTAAGCTTGTGGAGCTTATACTAGTAGTATTTTGTTGTTGTTAACTTGGATTTCTAAAACTTTGTTTTAAACCTTTTGGGTATAAAAATGGAATTTTTATCTTCAGTATTTTAGTATTTGTGTGTTAAGTCGTCGTCCAGCTCGCGAGTTCCCGGCCCGCGGGGTCGGGGTCGCGACAATGAGACTCTTTGAACTTTGGTTTTCATCTCCAAATCAAGACAATAAGAAGTGCGGCCGAACTAAGCCATATGGCAACCACAATTCCGCACTAATTCAAGAAACCAAGAAAGTAGTCCATGTGGCCGAAACTAAGCAATAGATGGTCTCGATGAACGTAGGCCAATTGCATCCACAATTCCACATGGATCTCCAATCTTTGAATCAAGAACTTTGTTTCTTAATTTTAGCAATTATGAACTCTTCATAATTCTAACTTCGTTTTATCTTTGAAACTTTGATTGCGATCAAATTTGGGAAACACAATCTCGATGAACGTAGATTAGCCGTCCAAACTTTGATCCAATCTTAGAATCACAAGACTAAAACAAATAGGAAAATTAAAGTTCCAAAATTTATCTCAAAATTGTTTTCCCGATTCAATTAGGATTTGGTGTTCTTGGTGATCCAATCACTATGATCATCAAAACCTTGAATAACCAATTTATTCTCGAATCCCTTGAATATCAAAACTTTGATCCAATCAAAAATTGATAATCCAAACAATTTTAAATCCACCATAATTTTTATTGCGATTGAATAGTGCGATTAAAGTTTATAAAACAATAAACCACATAAAATCATATAACACATAAACATCATAATCCAATATTCATATCATGCTAGGCACATAAACAATTTATATACACACAACATGAACTTAGTATTGAAATAATCAACATGAACGGGGCTCTGATATCATTATTGGGTTTTGGAGTAACATGCGCAGCGGAATAAAGCATTTAAAATTTTATGAAACCCAAAGCCCATAGATCCATTCATATGATTATATCAAATACTTGCAATATGAATACTAGAATACTAACCCTTGATGACTTTGAATTTTAACCTTTGATCTTGGTGGAGACTTGAAGCTTGATCACGAAAGCAAGAACACGAACTTTGAAGATGATGAGCTTCACCCTCTAGCGGTATCCACACCACGAACGAATATCAAGGAACTTATTGATCTTGGTTGCTAGACCAAAATTATGAAACACACTTTCACAATTATTTTTGACTATATGGAATTATGAATTTCTTGATCTAATCAAGAATATTATTCTCTTAATGAACTAAGAATTACTTGCTTAATGGCTGGTGAAAAGATCCTTTTATAGGTCCTAGTCATTAACTCTTAATGACCTAGGATTCCTAAATCCCGTCACCTTAATTAAGGCAATTCCATATTCACTCAGGAAATCTGGCACGGTCGTGTCCCTTTATCTGGCACGGTCTGGGATCGAAATCTGGCATGGTCGTGCCTAGCACGGTCGTGCTCAATAACCAGCACGGTCGTGCTGATTGGTTCGAGCCAATCACCCATTTTCCCGAATTTTGGCACGGTCGTGCATTATGAGTGGCACGGTCGTGCCAGACCAGAAAACAAGATTTTTCCATAATTCCAATTTAGTCCTTTAGGATTTGTTCTATTCATGTGTGACCCTCTAGGATTACACTAAGTTGGCAATGGGTCCAAACATGATCCCATAAGATATGATTAGGTTCTAGCAAACCGTCATACCTACCCAAATAGTGTAACTAGATACAAGTTCGCATTCCATTTAGAACATGTCACAATCCCTTTGTCCACAATGTCATTGAACACAAGTCATGGTCAACGAGTCAACTTGATTTCGTTCAATACTTTCTCGATCCCGAATATGTTGATAACTCAAATGCTATTGATCTAATCAATTCATTTGAGTTCGGCCGAACATTTCATCAACATCATTCCTACGAGGGGCCTAAGCTTGACATCTCTCCGAAGAGGGACAAATCCATTTAGCTTATTACTCTTCCCTACGTGAATCCGATTATGCCAATCATACCCTTTATAACTACCCGGTTAAAGGTAGCGTTTGAATATGTCAAACGTAATTTTCATCAAGTGGAAGACTATAATAACTTCATGTCTAAGGATTCGAATGACATAACTAATATGATATATATGTACGACATAGACCATGACATAAATCTCATACGGCGGGTCATGTCCGGTACCTTGTTCCAAACAAGTACCCATAAATCTAACATGATCATCCCATGATCATTTAGCTTTTATACTAGTGCTTAACAAGTACTAGGGACGGAGATTATTATAAGTAAACATGAACAACAATAATAATCAAAACATCTCTTTATTAATATGAAATAAATGATAACAATTACAACGTTTATTAAACATGCATAGGGCACCACTACCAACAATATCATATTGAACATAAGTCATAGTCCACGTCAACTTATATTGTTCAATGCTTTCTCGATCCCGAGTAGATTGATATGAGCAAATGACATTGAACACATAAATTCATTTGAGCGTGGCCACGCATTTCATCAATCTCACTATTCGAGTGGCCTATGCAGATATCTCTCTTGAGGGAGGGACAAATTCCATCTTGACTTATCATTCTTCCCTGTAAGAATCTGATTATGTCAATCATAGCCTTTATGACTACCTCGTTAAGGGTAGCGATTGACTATGTCAAACACAATGTTCATCATGTGGAAGACCATGATAATCTCAGGTCTAATGATATCAAATGATATAACTATATGAGATTTAATTATGACATTTGACCATGACATAAATCTCATAGCGGGTCATGTCCAGTACTTGTTCACCAATAAGTACCCTTAAGATTAATTTGTATCACATACACATGATCATCATATGATCATCGATTAAACTTATACTAGTTCTTCATAAGTACTAGGGACGGGGATTATTATAATAAACATGCAAAACATATAATAATTCAGGTTGTTATCTCCATAACAAATGAGAACATGACATAATATGAGGCATTTCTCAAGGGCCTAGGGCATAATCTCCAACAACATCATCATCATCATCATTAAAACATTGCTCAAGAAAATCATCAGAAGATTCACGAATATCCGGTGCAGTAATAGGAACTCTAGGAGGTTTAGACGAACCAAATGTTACCTTATATGTCACCTGCTTTCCAGTAGCACGTGAGGTAGCACTTATTTTCCCTTGCCTTTAATCGCTCGTTTCTGTACAGCAGCTAGGGGTTCGTCTTTATCCGCTACCCAATCTTCCAATGTTTCCACAGACTGAGTTTTCTCTGCTTCAACCTTGTGGTTTTCGTCCGAGTTGTGATCGGAGGATAGAACAAGTGACCCTTCATCGGAAATAGTCACGGGATCAGAGGGAGTATTGGATCGAGATTTTGGGTTTGGATTGTTCCTTGCACTGAGTCGGATTGAAGTCCTCTTCTTAGAGGGTTGAGCAGCCGATTTGGAGGAAGAATGGGCTTTTCTTTTGGGTTTCTTGATGGTGGTAACCAGTGGTTGAGAGGCAGTCACGGTGGGGGTAGGTTGGACTGAGGTAGCAACCAAGGAAGGATTATCAATGGATATGGCCATAGATAGAGAGATGTTAGAAACCCTGGGAGATATGTCAATGGGTGAAGTAACACCCGAGACAACACCCGGTGACTCCTCTTGAGGTGCGGATTGGTTAAGATTTTGGGAAGGTGAAGCCATTGTTTAATTTTGAGAGGTAGAAAAGGAGAATTTTTTTAGAAGGGTTTTGAGAATTTTGGGAAGGTTACTGTGATAGAGAAAAAGCGATGGAGAGGAGGGAGTATATAGGTGCATGTGTGAGAGAGAAAGACAGAGTAAATAGGGATATGATTTTAGGAGGTTAGGAATGTGAATAGAGATAGAACCTAATTTAGATTTAACTCTTATCACCTAAATTAACTAAGATCCCTATTTTTACTCACATTTAAACTATCCTAATTAAACTCCCCCTATTTACTTGCACACAAAATAACCACTCCCTACACATCCGGCCTACACAAACAGCGGCCATCGTCATTTTTTTTTATTTTTTAATTTTTAAAAGAAAATAATGAGTAAAATAAAGGAGTAACCGATTCCCATAAAATTTTGAACATAAAATCCAAGATTTTAGAAAAATAGTTACTAGAGTATTTTACCACAATTAAAAAATATTTGTTTAAGACTTTTTCAAAATTGTAAACTCTTTAAATAATAAAAGACTTTCAAACTTAACGAACAAATCTGAAAATAAAAGAATAAAAGAACTAATATAGCACATACTAATGTGTTAATGGCAACGATGGTAACACTTAAGATAACATACGTGATAAACATTCCTTGATAAATAAATTAATATTAAGACATTTAAGGCAAGATAAACCTCATTTTTGAACGCTTGAGGCGGAGATATGCTTCTTTAATAAGCATTTGAGGTATAACAAGATTGCCAAATTCAAACACTTTAGGCAAATCATATCTAATAAGTTAGATATAAAAAGTCTGTTCTTCATCTTCAAGCACTTTTTAAAAATAAATATAATTTACACTTCTTTATCTACAAGGAAGCATCGTAGTAGCGAGCTCCGTACCCCGAGTTCTTATAAAGTGTAAAACATGCTTTAGTGATTTGTACCGTTCAAGTAGGATACACTATAGTAGCGAAATCCATGTTCCTAATACATAGTACGAAGTCACCAGATAACATCTCCCTTTGGCAAGAGTGCATCGTCGCAGCGAACGCCGTGCCCCGAGCTACTAAGGAAATATTATAAGTGCTTTGTAGCCTTTTTGCCTCTGATTTTATCAAAAGATTAGTGACTTTGTCACTTTTGGAGTTTAAAGGGAATTTCATCAATAATGTTACTTTGGGTGTTATCCTACCATAACAGAAAGGTCAGTATGTGTCACTGTCAATGGATTGAAAAGACTACCCACTGACAGATTAAAAACAGAGAAACATAAAAAATTTGAAGTTTTTTTTTTTTTTTTTTTTTTTTTTTGTAACAAAAATTAAAATATTATACAACAACAAAGATGATTCAATAGGTTTAAACAAGACACGAAACAAGAGACTTCTTCAAGTTTAAAAATCTTTTATGGTTAAAAACTTGAATTAAATATTCATCTTTTAAAGAGTTAAAAATAATTTTAGATTCAAGCTTAGAACGAAAACATGAATAGTTTACCTTAGCATACCTTACCATGTTTCGATAATTAACCGGTTCCTTACGTCTAGTTTGTATCCCTTCGTCTACTCTCCCTATTACTTGGGATATAGGATGGATCTTTTGAATACTCAAAAGGGGAACTCTTTTGACGGGATCATCTACTCTAAAGAAGTCCTCATTATTTTCATTTTCTGCAACTGGACTGACTTCTGGTGTTATCTCTGGTGTTGCCTCAGGTGCGGTAACACTGGTGCCGACATCTGGTCCAACACTTATGTCGACACTTGGTCCAACATAAATGTCAAATTCACTTTGAGGTTGTTCCAGCAGTACCAAAGGAGGATAATCACTTGGTTCATCTGCAATACTTGACAGATCATCAAAAACAATATTTACAGATTCTTGAACAGTTTCCAATATTAAATTATACACTCTATATGCATGATTATATTGAGAATATCAAAGAAAAATGCCTTTATCACTCTTAGAGTAAAGCTTAGCTAAGTAATCACAGTCTTTTAATATGAAACACACACACACCCAAACACATGGAAGTAATGTACATGTGGTTTCTTTCCATTCAAAATCTCATAGGGTGTCATTGTTAAACCAGGTCTTAGAAAGACTCTATTTGAAATGTGACAACCCATGCTCAAAGCTTCAGCCCAAAATCTTTTTGAAATCTGTTTTGAGAATAACATGACACGGCCATATCAAGCAATGTCCTATTTTTCCTTTTGGCCACCCCATTCCGTTGATGTGATTTTGATACCGAAAAAGCATGGTTTATCTCATTTTTCTTAAAAAAAGTATAAAAGAAAACATTTGCAAATTCTTTTCCATGGTTAGATCTTATACGAAAAATAGGTGAGCAAAATATGTTTTTGATTTTGGAGTGCAAGAGTTTAAATTTATCTAAAGTTTCAGATTTTTCTCTTAGAAAATATACCCATGAAAACCTAGAGAAATCATCAACTATAACAAAAATATACCTCTTACCTCCCAAGCTTTGTACCTCGATTGGACCCATCAAGTCCATGTGAAAAAGCTGAAAACAATGTGTTGTCCCGAAATGTTGCTCTTGGTGTTGGGCAGCACACTGGATAACACGAGTATCCTCATTTTTAAGGCAGTCTCCAAAAACCATTTTGTTCTTAAAATTCAGTTTAGGGACTCCTTTGACAGCCTCAAACTTGACAATGTTCTTCAAGTTTCGATAATGGATATGTCCAAACTTTTGATGCCACAATGTAGTAACATCTATTTTTGCCAAATGGAACACCTGTTTGTCTTCAACAAGATAACAATTGTCACTTGATCTAATTCCTGTCATCAAACAATTGTTAGTACAATCAAAGACTTCACAAATATTTTTGTTGAATTTTATCTCTAAATTGTCATCACAAAGTTGGCTAATACTAATTAAATTAGCAACAAGGCCATCTACATCTAAGACATTTTTTAAGGCAGGAAAACCAGTCACATTTAGTGTCCCTTTTCCTATTATATTGCTTTTACTTCCACCACCATAAATTACACTACCTCCTTGAAAAGATTCATAGTCTTTAAAAAATAACTTCATGTGCGTGAACATCCACTATCAAGGTACCATGATCCTTCAATATTTGTCTTTAGAGAAGTGTAAACAACATCGCATCTCAATTTAGACTTAGGTTTCCATGTATTATTTTTTGTGTTTTTGTCCTTCTAACAGTATGTGTTATCTGGAGTGCTGGGTAATGTTGGGTTTTGAGGTTGCTTGCGCAGCGGAAGAGGGCAATATAAATCAACAAAACCCTAAGCCCCAAGATCCATTCATGATGATTAAATTAATAGCAAGATGAATTTAGAATACTAATCATTGTTGTGCGTTTGAAATTTTCGGATCTTCAAATCTTTAAGTCTTCAAGCTTTAATATTTGATCTCCTCGTTCTTCGGATCAGGATCACAGGAACACGAACTTGAGATGCTAAAGGAAGCATCCTCTATGTGTATCCACACGCGAACGAATATCTAGAACCATTCAAGATCTGGATTCCTAGACCCATTAGAAAACATGATTTTTTAATCTTCAAAGGCTATATGATTTTATTGGTGTTCTTGGGCTTTTGATTCTCAATCTGAACTTAAGAATGTGTTTCTCAAACATATGGAGGCTACTAATAATGATACAATATTAATTAGGTTACCCCCATTCAGTACCAAATGGACTAAGGCAAAGAGAGTGATTTTTATACTTATTTAACCTAAACCCTTTAGGAAAAATAGGCCAAAAATCCGCCAAACCTCGGAACAGGAAGTCAGAATCCTTTAATAAAGGAGGTCAGCCCGGGCCACCACATGGGTCCGCCCGGGTCACCATATGGGTCCGGTCGGATCCCCACATGGGTCCGGTCGGACCATGCTTATTTTTTCCACTATTCTGATTTTCCTCAAATCCGATTTTTACGCTCTCTTACGCAATTCCAATTTTAGCCTTTTCTTGATTCGTTCTTTTGTGTGTGACCCCATAGGATTATATTAATTTGGCAATGAGTCAAACCAAGGTCAAACCCATAACTCATGAGCGGACTCTAGCAGGCCATCATGACTACCCAATTAATATAACTTAACGAAGTTCGTTATCCTCATAGAACATATCAAAATCCTTTTGTCACGTGATATCATATTGAACATAAGTCATGGTCAACGTCAACTTATCTCGTTCAATGCTTTCTCGATCCCGAGTAGATTGATTATGAGCAAATGATATTGATTACATCAATTCATTTGAGCGTGGCCACGCATTTCATCAATCTCACTTTACGAGTGGCCTAAGCGGATATCTCTCTTGAGGGAGGGACAAATTCCATCTTGACTTATCATTCTTCCCTACAAGAATCTGATTATGCCAATCATAGCCTTTATGACTACCTGGTTAAGGGTAGCGGTTGACTATGTCAAACATAATGTTCATCATGTGGAAGACCATGATAATCTCAGGTCTAAGGATATCAAATGATATAACTATATGAGATTTAATTATGATATTTGACCATGATATAAATCTCATAGGTGGGTCATGTCCAGCACTTGTTCACCAACGAGTACCCATAAGTTTAATTTGTATCACATACACATGATCATCATATGATCATCGATTAAACTTATACTAGTTCTTCATAAGTACTAGGAACGGGGATTATTATATGAAACATGCAAAACATATAATAATCCAAGTTTGTTATCTCCAAAAAAAATGAGAACATAATGTAACGTAAGGCATTTCTCAAGGGCCTAGGGTATAATCTCCAACAATCTCCTACTTGTACTAGGCCCAATCAACATGTATCTAATACCATTGAGCTTAGATTATGACCATCATAATAGCATGTTGAGAATCTTATGTAGGAAGATTATCCTTGTTATCATCATAAGGTATTTTGCATATTTTGACATCTCCCATATCAATGATTTCTCGTAGAGATGGGAACGTCTGAGTGTGTGTTTGGATCATAGATGAGTCATTGGCACCTTAGCTTGTGCAATAACCATTATTTCACGACAAAGGTCCATAGAATTAGTAGTACTAGAAACTATTTCTAAGGTTTATAGTGTAATTGTTTGGAACTGTTCCAACTAATATCATTTACTTTAAACGTATGTCTATACTAAGATCTTTAATTATCCTTGTCGATGTGGAAGCATGCATCTATGTAACCATTTACTAGATCATCTCCCATGCCAACAACCATCAAGAATGCATCCTTAGTTCTTCTCAAGTACATAAGGATATTCTCGACCACTATTTTAGTGACTTTCACTAGGATATGATTAGTGTGTTCTCATCATACTCCAAGTATACGAGTTATCCCGTCTAAGTACATAATATGACATACATGATAGATCCAATAGCCGAAGCATATGGAATCCTAATCATGTATTCTTGCTCATTAGTCTTCCACTAAGACTAAGTATTGCCAAGAACATTGTCATTAGACAACTTTGCAAGTTCTTCTCCAAGAGTCTTGCATACTGAACAATTCAGTACTTTGTCTCTACAAGTACTTTGACACAAACCAATCAACTTCCTAGATTTATATCAATAGATATTAATTTCAAGGATATAAGCGGCTTCTTCCTAAGTCCTTCATTAAGAAACTCTTTCCAATGAGCTATATGTCAACCACATATACAAGACTAGGAATTAGACTGTGCTCCCACTAATTTCTTAACAAACACAAGTCTCATCTTTGATGAATTTCAAACGATTTGAACACTTCATCAAAATGAGTGTTTTAACTTCAAGAAGCTTGCTTCAACCCATCCCATGGATTTTCGCAACTTACATACTTTATTAGAATTTCTAGACTATCAAAACCTTTAGGTTGTATTCAATACATCCTTAAGAGAGTTCCCGTTAAGGAACGCTATTTTGATATTTATTTGTCAAATTTCATATTCCAAATATGAAGATATGACAATGAGAATTCTAATATCTTAAAGCATGACTGCGAGTGAGAAAGTTTCATCATATTTGAAATATGAATCAACCTTCTCACATTTAGCCTTACTTAATTAGAATGTTCCTTGTACCCATGTTAGTTTTCTCCAAGAAAACTTAATTCCATCCTTTGGTTTTTACACCTTGGGTCAGAATGATTAAGTTCCAAACTTGATTATTATACATGCATTGCGTTTTAGATTCTATGTCTCCAAGTCATTAATCTAATATGGAGCGGACATTGCATTTTGATAGGTGGGAAATATGTCATTCTTAATGAGCTTTACCTCAATACTTTCTATTATGAGAAATCCAATATTTCTTGTTATAGATTGTATCCTATCATATATGCAAGTAACTTGTGTAACTTGAATAAATTTTCACAACTCCTTGTGAATCTTTGTTCAACTTCCATCTAAGGTTCTATGTTATTTTCTAGGTCTCGAACCATTCGAGATATATTTTACTCCCACTGGTTCTTTTAGAGATAAACAATTTATCTAGAAAAGTACCATCATAAGCAACAAACAATTTGTTTCTTAGAAGTAAAATAATATCCTCAAGTTTCCTTAGGATATACAATGAAAATACATTTATTAGATTTAAGTGAGAGCTTGTTCCAAACAAGTCTTTTCGCAAAAGGTCTCACTTTCTTAAATCTTCATAAAAGACAAACCAAGTTTTCTTTCATTCCATATCACATATGGTACCCTTGAACCTATTTTGATGTAACTCAAATTAGTGTAATTATAGCGGTTTTCAATGTATAACCCCTTAGTAAATAATGGAAGATCAATTTGACTATCATCTAATGAACCATATCCAATAAGGTTCAATTTCTCCATCTAGACACATCATTCCAGAATGGTGTTCTTTGTGGAGTTAATTGTGAAACAATTTCACTACCTTAAAGATGATTGTCAAATTCTTGGTTCAATTATTCATCATCACGATTGAATCGAAATCTTTGAATAGTTTTACCAAGTAGTACCAAAATCCTCTTTTAGCATTGCTACTTAATGAACCATATACATCAACATGTATTAGGTTTAATAAGTCACTAGCCCTTTTACTACTCCTAGTAAAAGATGTCTTGGTCAAAGTAAATAAGATTTGCATATGTCAAATGATTCAAAATCATATGACTTTAAAACTTCGTCCCATGGAATTTTAGATATGCGTTTCTTATTTATTTGATCAAAACAATAATGCATAAAGAATTTAATTATTTATGTCATAGCCTTATTTATTATTTTGTTATTCAAGATTTAGGATATTTAGATTTATTTATATGATTTAACAATACGATAAAGTAAATCATAATAAATAAAACACTTTTCTTATTCTCAGTAAGAAATAAATATCCTTCATTATCTTAAAAGGGTAAACAAAATAATATCTTTTACTTAGTGAGTAAAGTCACTTCATAAGTGTTCTATGAACAATGTTGCAACTCTTGCATCATTACCATTCATAGATTAACTTTACTTTTCATAAGTAGTCTTTCTATTACTAATTGTTGCACATTTATACAAATATGAGATCAACATCCGGTATCCAATACCCAATAATTAAAGTAAAAAGATTAATTTTATAACATAAATATCCCAAGTTGTAGTCCCACTACCATTCACTTTATTTGATCATTCAGAATTTTGATTACAATTTTAAATGGTCAATCCAATTGCCACGTTGAAAAATTGAATTATTTAGAGTTATAATTTTAGCCATAATTATTTCCTTTAGGTTTGACAACATTTGTCTTACCTTTATCTTTTAATCCTCTTTCCTTTTAGAAATTCATGAAGTCAAAAATCAAATTTTCGACTTAGATCAAAATATTTCCGTATGATATTTCAGATATTTGAGAGCACAAATCATGTCTCATCAACTTAACTGATTTCAGCAATTAAGAACAATTCAGGATTCTGATTTCAGTTTTCTGAATTCTGAATTGACATCACTTTTCAGGAAACACGGTTTCGCAAACCAGCCGTTTGAAACTAGATTCAATCCCAGATTTTTGAAACTGAAATTTAATTTTAGGAAACACGGCTTCTAAAACCAGCCACCTGACAATTAAATTCAACTCAAAATATTTATCATACAAGCGGTAGATTTTTAATTTCAAAAATTTACCTTAAAATTGCTTTTCTTGATTCAATTAGGATTTGGTATTCATGGTGATCCAATCATCATGATCATCAAAACTAAGAATAAACAATTTATTTATGAATCCAAGATCATCAACAAGTTAATCAAATTAAATTTTGATTATCCTACGGAACATATTAATCAAATTAATATTGTAATTTAGGTTACTTAGGATTATTAAGAATGTATAATTTCTGTTCTTGCTTTAGAAAAATTCTTAAGCTCATGATCTAATCAAAGAAATTAATTTCATTCTCTTTTAACTTTGTCCTTTTAAGAACAAATCGCAGTAACAAACATAATTGAAGTTTAAGATAATATTCTACACAAATATGCAAATAAATATACACCTATATTTCATACCAATCATTTAAGAGATAAATTATTTATATTTCATAAATATTCTCATTAAATTATATAACCTTCATATACAACAATTGTATAATATAATTTATGTGGACTAAGATCCACATTTCACCCAATTTTGAGTCGGCTAGGGCACGACTGCTCAAAACCAAGTTATTTAGGTAGACAACCCTTGTCAATCATATCATATATGACTTTTAGATCTTTTATGAGATTGTTTTAGACATCCAATGTCAAACATGTTTTAATCTCATCTTGTGCCTTAGGCCCAAAACTGTTTTGATAGCCTAATTAAGTCAAACCACGTTAAACATTTAGGAAACTCTCATTCACTCATCTTGCTCATACACTGATAGAATCAATGCACCTCGCTAGGGCGTAGCCTGCACAAAACTACCCAGTGTACTCACAAGTGTTTTAATAGTGAATTGGCACATGACTTAAATTTTCAAGAAGGTTATTTCATATAACATATAACACGTTTATGAGCACATAACATGTTAAGCATCAAGATTAGTCATTAAATTAATCTCCATTAACTTAAGCATAATATTTATGTGTCATTAGTTTCTCTATAATTATGAGGATGAGACTCTTTTGAACTTTGATTATTATCTCCAAATCAAGAAAACAAGAAGTGCGGCCGAAACTAAGCCATAGGCATCCACAATTTCGCACTAATTCAAGAACCCAAGAAAGTAGTCCATGTGGCCGAAACTAAGCAATAGATGGTCCCGATGAACGTAGGCCAATTGCATTCACAATTCCACATGGTTCTCCAAACTTGAATCAAGAACTTTGTTTCTCAATTTTAGCAATTATGAACTCTTCATAATTCTAACTTCGTTTTATCTTTGAATCTTTGATTGCGATCAAGTTTGGGAAACACAGTCTCGAGAACGTAGGCT
This sequence comes from Campanula takesimana, assembly GCA_026119855.1. Classification (NCBI taxonomy): domain Eukaryota; kingdom Viridiplantae; phylum Streptophyta; class Magnoliopsida; order Asterales; family Campanulaceae; genus Campanula; species Campanula takesimana. Next base: position 1,498,099 of record JAOWBW010000115.1, on the reverse strand, counting down.
AGCCATCCAAACCTTGATCCAATCTTAGAACTCACAAGACTAAAACAAATAGGAAAATTAAACCACAAGATCCACCCCGAACCCTAGCCTTGCGCCCGCACCAGAACCGAGGGTCCGGCCGGGTCACAGTCTATGTCCGGTCAGACATTCTGCGTAAAATCAAAAAAATTTTAAAATTCAAATTTTGTCACAAAATTGTTTTTCCCCGATTCAATTAGGATTTGATGTTCTTGATGATCCAATCACCATGATCATCAAAACCTTGAATAAACCATTTATTCTTGAATCTCCGGATTATCAAAACTTTGATCCAATAAAAAATTGATAACCCAAACAATTTTAAATCCATCATAATTTTTATTGCGATTGAATAGTGCGATTAAAGTTATAAAAACAATAAACCAGATAAAGCGTATAGACCACATAAACACCATGAATCTAAATTCAAATAGCATGTTAGCACATATAATCCAAATATATTATCAACATGATATTATTAAAATAATCATACATGAACGGGGCTCTGATACCACTGTTGGGTTTTGAGATTGCTTGCGCAGCGGACGACGGCAATATAAATCAACAAAACCATAAGCCCCAAGATCCATTCATGATGATTAAATTAATAGCAATATGAATTTAGAATATTAACCGTTGTTGTGCGTTTGAAATTTTTGGATCTTCAAATCTTTAAGTCTTTAAGCTTTAAGATTTGATCTCCTCGTTCTTCGCGTTCTTCGGATCAGGATCACAGGAACACGAACTTGAGATGCTAAAGGAAGCATCCTCTATGTGTATCCACACACGAACGAATATCTAGAACCATTCTAGATCTGGATTGCTAGACCCATTAGAAAACACGCTTTTCTAATCTTTAAAGGCTATATGATTTTATTGGTGTTCTTAAGCTTTTGATTCTCAATCTGAACTCAAGAATGTGTTTCTCAAACATATGGAGGCTACCAATAATGATACAATATCAATTAGGTTACTCCCATTCAATACCATATGGACTAAGGCAAAGAGAGGGGTTTTTATACTTATTTAACCTAAACCCTTTAGGAAAAATAGGCAAAAAACCCGTCAAACCTCGGAACAGGAAGTCAGAATCCCAGAATAAAGGAGGTCCTCCCGGGGCACCACATGGGTCCTCTCGGGTCACCATATGGGTCCCGGCAGGTCCCCACATGGGTCCGGTCGGACCATGCTTCTTTTTTCCATTTTTTTGATTTTCCTTAAATCTGAGTTTTTACGCTCTTTTACGCAATTCCAATTTTAGCCTTTTTTTGATTCGTTCTTTTGTGTGTGACCCATAGGATTATATTAAGTTGGCAATTAGTCAAACCAAGGTCAAACCTATAAGTCATGAGCGGACTCTAGAAAGCCATCATGACTAGCCAATTAATATAACTTAACAAAGTTCATTATCCTCATAGAACATATCACAATCCTTTTGTCACGCGATATCACATTGAACATAAGTCATGGTCAACGTCAAATTATCTCGTTCAATGCTTTCCCAATCTCGAATAGATTGATTATGAGCAAATGATATTGATCACATCAATTCATTTGAGCGTGGCCACGCATTTCATCAATCTCACTCTACGAGTGGCCTAAGCGGATATCTCTCTTGAGGGAGGGACAAATTCCATCTTGACTTATCATTCTTCCCTATAAGAATCCGATTATGCCAATCATAGCCTTTATGACTACCTGGTTAAGGGTAGCGGTTGACTATATCAAACATAATGTTCATCATGTGGAAGACCATAATAATCTCAGGTCTAAGTATATCAAATAATATAACTATATGAGATTTAATTATGACATTTGACCATGACATAAATCTCATAGGCGGGTCATGTCCAGTACTTGTTCACCAATGAGTATCCATAAGTTTAATTTGTATCACATACACATGATCATCATATGATCATCGATTAAACTTATACTAGTTCTTCATAAGTACTAGGGACGGGGATTATAATATGAAACATGCAAAACATATAATAATCCAAGGTTGTTTTCTCCATAACAAATGAGAACATGATGTAACGTAAGACATTTCTCAAGGGCCTAGGGCATAATCTCCAACAGGTAACACTTCAGGTAACATGGAATAACTTGAATATTTGTTTGAAAGAGTATCACACTTATTTTTAAAATGTCCAAAGGTGTGACAGTATTGACACACTTTTCTTTTGTCGGAAGAGTCATTAGAGAAAGAATTTTGATCAAAACCACATTCTTTCACAAAACATATTTCATGTTCATCACAATTCAAAGAAGAAATAATTTTATCTGATGATTCTCGGAAACCAATACCTGTTTTGAGAGGCTTACTCAAATTGAGAATCTCATCCAGTTTGGATGATCCGGTGTTAATTTTCTTCAAGGTGGTTTCGGCTAAAGTCAATTTGGCCTTGACTTTCTCTAGCTCAGCATCCCTCTTAGACGCTTGAACTTCCAAGCCAGTCTAGTAGGACTTGAGTCCATCATTCATCTTGGTTAAAGTTTTAACCATTTTCTTCTCTTTCTTCCATTCTTTGTGCAACTCCTCATAAAGGTTATTTAACCCAGCAATGAGTTTATGTTTGCTCAGCTCATCCTCTTGTGAACTTCCTACATAAAGGTTAGTGGAAACCACGAAACAAACATCATTATTTAAACTGAAATTGTTATACCTGAAAGGTGTGGTCTCAGGTGCTATCTCAGACTGGAAAACATGTGAGGTAACATGTTCAGTATCCGTGTCATTTAGTGTGACAAACATGGTTGTTTGATCTGGTTCTTCCTCATGGACTGTTCCTTCATCTTCATTGTCACTTAGGGAAACCCATAAGTTCTTTCCTTTTTTCCTTAGAGTGTTAGCACACTCGTTTTCATAGTGACCCCATCCCGAACAAACATGACATTGAATTGAATTAATGTATTTGGGATCAGATCTCGATTGATCTGAGGATTTCCTACGCATTGGATTTGACATCTGGGAAGATGGGAGAGACCTCTTTGGCATCGAATTGTATACCTTGATTTGTTTCTCCTTTGCTTTTACCTGCATCTTTTCGTTGTTAAACTTTTTAACCATAACATTATATTTCCCAGCAAGTAAAGCAACACTAGCATTTTCATCAAATTATTCAAAAATCTCTCTTCATCTTTTGAAAAATCCGAGGATTGCACTTTCAAAGCAATATTTTCCCCCTTGGAAGCTTCACTTTGTTCAAGGAGATTTGACTCAATTTTTTCAAAATACTCATTAAAAAATTGATGTCCATAGTTGAACGATTGTGAGCTTCTTCAATTGATGAAACTTTCATATTGAACCTCTCCGGAATAGTTCTAATAGCTTTTGAAACAAGTTGTTTGTTAGTAAAAGGTTCACCCAAAAGTTGACACTCATTTGCAATATCAAACAATTTTTCAAAATAAGATGAAATAGTTTCATTTTCACTCATCCTCAACCATTCAAATTTGCTAGTGAGAGTTCTAAGCTTATTTTCACGTACACTACTATCACCTTCACAAAATCTTTGTAAAGTGTCCCATGCCTCCTTAGCTGTGGAACAATTTTGAAGAAGTTTGAAAATATGCAAATCAACCTACTCAAAAATAGCATTAAGTGCTTTTTCATTGAAATTAGCTTGATTAATCTCTTCATTAGTCCACTCAGATTCAGGTTTGACTTGAATGTCACCATCTTCATCTGGGGGTAACATAGGAAGAGAGTAACTATTTGTTATAGATCTCTAAGCCCGAAGATCAATTGATTTGATATGCGAGCGTAGGCGGATCTTTCAATAAGCATAATTCGAGCCATCTAAAACAGGAAGTCGTTTCTGATTGGGATTAGCAGGATCAAAATCCATATCAAAGGACCGAACCACTTTGTATCGTCAAGTAACCAGCTCTGGTGCCCAATTGAAATTGTTAGTCAATGACATTTTGAGAACAAGTGTTATCTCAAGTGTTAGGTAACACTCCAGATAACACTCAGTGACGGACAACACACACCCGAGAATAAAAATAGTTTGTAAAAGAGTTTCGCATCGGAATAAATAGCACAATTGAAATTGTTAGTCAATGACTTTCTGAGGACAAGTGTTATCTCAAGTGCTAGGTAACACTCCAGATAACACTCAATGACGGACAACACACACCTGAGAATAAAAACAGTTTGTAAAAGAGTTTTGCAGCGGAATAAATAGCACAAGAGTTATTTTTTCTCAAGTTATATAATTATAACTTGAGAGAGACACAAAGGCGAAGACTTTATATTCAACGTGAGTACCAAATATAAAGCCGAAAATTTTCCCTATTGCTATTACAATGTATGAGCTATGGAACTAAATAGAAACAAAGTACGAAATCCTGTCCTAGCCAAAACACACCCAAACCTGAAGTATTTGAGTGTGGAGAAGAGTGTATGGGAGGAAGGATACAAAGGAGCCAAGAAGTACTTTGTTCTTGTGCTAAGGGTGTGTGTAATATTTGGCTTATCTTCAATGTCCACACCTTAGTATATTTAAAGTCTTCAAATACTTGAAGGATACTCAAATAAAGAGCCTTGGGGATGTTATTGTTGGTGTTGGTGCCCTAGGCACGTTTAATAAACGTTGTAATTGTTATCTTTTATTCATATCAATAAAGATATGTTTTGATTATTATTGTTGTTCATGTTTATTTATAATAATCTCCGTCCCTAGTACTTGTTAAGCACTAGTATAAAGGCTAAATGATCATGGGATGATCATGTTAGATTTATGGGTACTTGTTTGGAACAAGGTACTGGACATGACCCGCTTTATGAGATTTACATCTTGGTCAATGTCATATGTATATCTCATATTAGTTATGTCATTTGAATCCTTAGATATGAAGTTATTATAGTCTTCCACTTGATGAATATTATGTTTGATATATTCAAACGCCACCTTTAACCGGGTAGTTATAAAGGGTATGATTGGCATAATCAGATTCACGTAGGGAAGAATAATAAGCTAAATGGATTTGTCCCTCTTCGGAGAGATGTCAAGCTTGGGCCCCTTTTTAGGTCTAACGGAGGCTTAGTTATAAATACCGCAAGTGCACGGTGCTGTTATAGTATAGAATACGGAAAATGCGGGTCGATCCCACAGAGACAATGTTTACTTTGGAAAATAATTGCTTTAATAAAAATATAGAAAAAATGATTGATTGGGGGTAAAATGGTTTGTCACTTAATAAGAAATAAATTGCAAATACTATAACTTTAGATTGAAAACTCTTGTATTTAAGGAATTCTCGGGATTGGGACTCAAACGACATATATTCATCGATTAATCATGCTCTTTTTAGATTAAAGTTTCATTTAAAACAAGGATGGTACATTAGGCCATGTTACTTCTCACGATCAAGCAAGTAGCATTTGTATTCTCATACTAATTATGCCCTATCTCTCGATGGCCCATAATTAGTAAGAACCCATTAATGTTTATGAAAATTCCACGTACTTTCCACTCAAGGACCATCCCTAGGCCATTAATCTACTCTCGTGATTAATAGAAACCCAGTTTACTTCATATGGATCCGTTAGTCAAGATTCTCCGCTAGGTACTTCTCTTGACTAACTAGAGTTCATACGAATCATGGACGTCATCATGGTCGTAGCCGTTTTGCTTACGATATGAATAAATTGTTTTAAGATGTAGAATAGAAAAGAAGAGCATGAATTAAAGTGATGAACAAACGTTAATGAGTTTCCAACCCTAAGAACAAGGAGGATTACTCACAAGCCATTTGTTTTAAAATGATAATAAAAGATGAATAAGACATACAAGTGTACACACCCCATTTTGGACGTTCATTTTATAATCACACTACCTCTGTGTCTCGCCTTTGATTTGGGTCAAAACTCGTTAAGTTGGACATGTTTCGTTAAGTTTCTGACTGACTCTGTTAGTCAGGGGCTAGAATGAACATTAAAACTGCTGCAGAGGGCAAAAATGTGATTCCAGCACATGGATGTCTCATACGAGACATTGATGTCTCGTACGAGGTATCCCCCCTTGACAGTCGGGTTTTGGTCAGTTTCCTTGTTGATCTTAACCCCTTTTCTTGGCAAACACTTATGCAATCCGGGGAAAATCCCATGGCCGATCCTAGAGTCCAAATATACCTCTGTGGGAATCAAGTCTTGGATTCCCACATCAACTTACCTTCTTGGCCAAAACCCTAGGTCCAAAAACCCTATAAATATAGTTGTTCTTGGCTAGAATGACTAATGGTGAATTAATGGTCAACTCTAGACTCTAAATCTGATAAAAAAAAGCTCTCATAATCAGCCCATCTCTGATACCCACAAAATTTGGAAGATCAAGGCCTTTAGTCAAGGCCATCCATAGGATTCTTGAAGAAAACGCTTAGGTAAAATCTTTGCTTTCTATCTTCTCATCTCCTTCTTTGCTTTGAAGTAGTGTGATTCCATTACAGGATCAGCCTAGAGCCTCTCCAATCCATAGAGATGGTCTCGAAGCACATGATCCGATATCCTAAATAAATAAGCAATTATTTATTTGTTTGTTTCTTTTCTTTTGGTACATGAATGCATGATTTTGAAACGATGATGATGATTTCTTAGCAAGACCAATCCTAGATTGGGTGAATTGGGTGCTCCTTGACCTTCCCAATTCATAACTTAACCCCTGAATCCAGACATCTCGGTCCGTGTTCCGACAATAACATGGTGGAGACCCTCAAATCAACAAAAAGGTAAATCGAAGGACGAAAACGTGCCTCGAAGGGAAAAACCTCGCACGCAAACAGTGGCGACTCCGCTGGGGACGAGATCACAGCAAGTGGGTTAGACTTGCGTCGAAAGAAATCATCGTTGTTTCAAAATTTTGCATTCTATACTGTAACCCGTTCCTCAGCTGAGATGCCTCGTACGAGAGATCCCTTGTCTCATACGAGACATCTCGGTTCTACCCGGCTGATCTGATTCTCTGGTTTGAGTTCCTCCACAAGAGGGAAACGTAGGCAGCCACTTGGCCCGGCCATTGCTTATTTTTGCTTTTACTTTTAAAAAAAAAATTCTATTTTATATTTGACACCTAGATCTTGACCCTCACACACGTGCACACATGTAGAATAATTGCACTAGATACCCTATAAACCCGGGTCCCAATCGGAGGACGGATGTCGGTCAGCACCCCCATTCTAACGAATGGCCCTCGCCGGTCTCTCCAAAGATGGTGTACCCACTCCGTGACATGCTCCTAAACTGTGTTTATGGGGAGCCTTAGTCGTAAGCCTTGCATCAACCTCATGCATACATACTAGTTAATAAGATATTCCTCGAGACCGGTCGGTTCGATTCTTAGGGCTGTTTTAATCTTTGCCCAAGATAACGTATCTTTACAATCTGTAATCCTCCCTTGTGAATATGACAAATGTCCCTTCGGTTAAATGTTGAACAAAGGATTTTGAAAGAATGGAGAACCTCCCTACGGGAATCCGAGTTTATGTTTTCCTACTTTCACTATTCTGTGCGGGATTGTGGATGCCATTTTAGCTTAGTTTCGACCGCACCGTTCAACATGTCCCTTTCGGTTGTCCCTTAAAATTCACAAGGTTTGATTGCATTAATGTGTTGTTTAACAAAGTGCGGAATCACTTAGGTTTGGCTTAATTGAATGGTGGATTCCGATGAGAATATGGGACCCTTGCCCGAATTGTCCATTTAGGAGAGTGCAATACAGGTGAAAAACAAAGGGGTCATATTCTAGGGTGACAGAATCCACTGTTCCAGGATGAACTAGAGTAGTAACCTCTCAAAATGGATTAAATTCCATCCGACCAATAGGATTAAAATCTATAATATGACTGTTAGGCTGGATGCCTCGTACGAGACATCCATTATCTCATACGAGACATCCTCCTTTTTTCTGTGAATCTACCGTGTTGGTCAACCCCTATTTCATAAAAGCCGACTTGTTGGGACCCCAGCCTGGATTTGACACAGTTTCTGCACTCTAGGTCCACCCAATCCGCAAAGTAGCTCCACGCTCCCAACACAATCGCTTCAGTAATTTACATCCGTGATCCCGCGACCAAGAGACTAGAAAAGGTTGCAGTAATGGCCGGTACCCCCATCACTGACTTGGAGACCGCCAAAGCCATCATTGCACGACTTGAGCAGCAAGTCAGAGAGCAAGCCAAAATTTCCGCCCGTGAGAGTGATCGTCACGCCAAAGACATAGACACCGTCTTGCAAGAGCTCCAAGAACTCAAGAAGAGTGGTAAGAAGTCGAAAACCCCCTCCAAAGATGGGGAGTCCCATGCTAAGAAAAAGAATAAGAGGGATGATGACTCCGAATCTGATTCAAATACATCCGACTCTTCCTCCCCCTCCAATGACGAGGATACTAAGGCAAGTGATAAGAAAAAGAAAGCTAGTGATGACACCAAATTCATCAACTCCGCCACTGCTGAGTTTCTCGAAAAGAGGTTTGCACATCTCGGTCTAGCAAAGGGCTCCATCATTCCATTTGACCCCATTGCGCTCCACAAGTCAATCACTAAGCTACCACGAAAGTTCCGCACTCCTGACATAGCCAAGTTCAACGGCACTACCTGTCCTCGTGTTCATGTTGAAACTTACACTTGGGCCATGCTTCCGATGAAAGTAGATGACACCGTTTTGGCCCAAAGCTTTCCCCAAACTCTAGAGGGGGCGGCAAGGGATTGGTACATGTATCTCCCCTTATCCACAAGGACCGATTGGGCTACCGCATGTGAAGTCTTCCAAAGGCGCTTCGAGGACAATACTACTTACCGTCCCACTAAAAGAGACCTCGAACAAATCCAACATGGTACTAATGAGACATTTGGTGACTTTATCAAAAGGTGGAGAGCCAAGCTCACTGATATTGTTGATAGGCCAACTACGGGCGACCAAATGCACATCTTCCTGAAATCACTCCGTAATGAGTATGAGGACCGCCTCTCCGGTACTTTCTTCCCAAGCTTCTCTGAACTTCATAAAGCCGGTCTTCGACTAGTTGACATCTTCAAAAGTAGGAAAGAAGCCAATAGAGATGGTGTATACCGCTACCCTAGCAAAGGCTCTACTAGCAAAGACACATCTGTCAATGCCATTGCTTTCAATAATTAAGGGAGGAGCAACTATTCCTCCGTCCCTCCACCCAACAAGGAAAAGAAGAAAGAGAGAGTCTACAACAAATTAGAAGGCATCACTCAAGCAGAGCTCTTCGACATACTCGTAGCAGCCGGTAAGGTCGCGCCAAGGAAGCCTCCTTCCACTCTAAGGGAACTCCCCCCGAATCATGCCCATCATCTCTACTGCAATTTCCACCAATTCAGTGGTCACGACACCAATACTTGCAACCACCTCAAGATGTGATTCAAGATCTTATAGACTCTAAGAAATTAGGGGTTCCTAATGTAGTGACGAACCCTCTCCCAACTGCGGGAGGAGGGATCAATGTAATAGAAATAGCTAGTGAGAAAGGGGAGACTACTCGCCTAGTCCCAAATGTGGGCGAGAGCACTCCCAAGTTTGATAATGAAACTTCCTTCGGTTACATGTTGTCTCATAATCAAGCACTAAGTATGCAAAATAACAACTTTGTACGCGAGGGGGAAAACTTTCCATACTTCATGTTCCCTGAACCATGGATCAACCATAGGGGGAAACGCCAACCGGGCTTTGAAATCTTTAGTGACTGTGATCCGTACTCACTAGAAACAGAACCGATGCAGTTCTCGTGGCTATTTCGAGAATTAGGGGGTACCAAGGCCGAGACATTCAGTGAGTGGGACTTTGTGTTGGGAGAATACCTACTGCACCAATTTCTCAACATTTGCAAGCTAGAGGACACTCAGATCAATGCAATAGACATGGGGGACACTCCGAACTGAGACTACACCAAGCTCATCAAGAAGAGTGACGAGCCTATCCAGAATTGGTACACAACTGGGGGACCCATAGCAAGTGAAGACTTCCTGACCAAAGAATTAGGATGTACTCCCCATCCCCATAGAGAAAGGAAATTTGTAACCCTTACCTTAGAGTCAGATACCGCTACCGATGAGCTTACCCAAGAGGACTTGGATGCCATCCCGGAACATGTATTCCCATACTTTCTTAATGAAAAAATAGATCTTTCTGAGTATCCCGAGATTGCTAGCGTCCTAAATGATGAATTAATTAATAACTCTAATGAATTAGATAATAATGAGTCATATAACGAGATAGATCAAGAAAACGAACAAATCTTAAAAGAAATTAATAAGCAAGTAGGTCTTCGTGGCGGAAATGGTCCTATTGATGCCGAAGAAATGCAGACAGTTAATCTGGGGACGGACGATGATCCGAAAGAGACCAAGATTGGCAATTTCTTCAAGGGGGAAGACCGACAATCCCTCATAGCGCTTCTTTGAGAATTCGTAGATGTGTTCGCTTGGTCCTACAAAGATATGCCGAGGCTAGCCAATTTGATTGTTGAGCACAAGATACCACTGCTTCCTGATTTAAGGCCAGTCAAGCAGAAACTCCGCAGAATTAAGCCAGAGTGGTCATTACAAGTTAAACAAGAGATAGAAAAACTCCTGAGTGTTGGGTTCATCAAAGTGATAGAGTATCCAACCTGGTTGGCTAATACGGTGCAAGTTTCCAAGGCAAATGGAAAGGTCCGAGTCTGTGTTGATTTCTGTGATCTCAACAGATCATCTCCGAAAGATGACTTCCCTCTTCCCAACATAGATATGCTCGTTGACAATACCGCGAAATACGAAGTCCGTTCATTCGTAGATGGATTCGCCGGTTACAACCAGATCCTCATGGCCGAGGAGGACCAGCACAAAACAATGTTCACCACACCTTAGGGGACGTGCTGTTATACAGTCATACTGTTCGGACTCAAGAATACCGGAGCCACTTATCAGAGAGCTGTAACTGCATTGTTCCATGACATGATACATAAACAAATGGAGGTGTACGTTGACGATATGATCATACATTCCAAAGGCTCCAATGGGCAACACTTTGTCGACCTCATAAAGTTCTTTGAGAGGTTGAGACACCACAAGATGAGACTTAATGCAGCCAAACGCACATTTCGGGTAGTGAAAGGAAAGGTCCTTGGGTACATGGTCACCGAGAGTGGCATAGAAGCGGATCCCGCTAAGATCAAAGCCATCATTGAAATGCCTCCACCTAAGACGCAAAGAGAAGTCAAGGGATTTATGGGTCGCCTTCAGTACATTAGTCATTTCATTAATCAACTCACGACGATGTGCGAGCCCATTTTTAAGCTCCTCAAGAAGAATGCATCCCTAGAATGGACAGAAGAGTGCCAAGAAGCCTTCGAAAGGGTCAAGGATTACTTAGTGAATCCGCCAGTGTTGGTTCCACTGCACAAAAAGAAACCATTGACCTTGTACCTCATAGTCAATGACACTGCATTAGGGGCTATGCTAGAACAAGAGCAACCCGATTCGAAGAAAGAGAACGCCGTGTACTTTGTCAGCCGTCGCTTCCAAGGGGCTGAATTGAATTACTCTGGATTAGAAAAGTCGTGTGCTGCATTGGTATGGGTAGCTGAGAGACTAAAGCCGTACATGGAAGCGTTACCTGTACAACTGATTGCCCGAATGGACCCAATGAAATATATCTTTGAAAAATCACATGTATCCTCTAGGATAGCCAAATGGTACTTCATGCTCGCAGGGTATGATATCACTTACATCACACAGAAATCTGTGAGAGGAAGAGTTTTCGCGGATCATTTAGCCGAATTTCCATGTGATGAAGCGAAGGGGGAAGACCCGCGATTCACTGATGAGGATATCATGGCAATAGCAGAAAATAAAACCCGCAATTCCCTGATGAGGATATCATGGCAATAGTAGAAAATAAGTGGCAATTATTTTTCGATGGCGCAGCCAATAAAAGAGGATATGGCATTGGCATGTTACTAGTAGATCCCTCAGATTTCTATACTCCACTCGCAATCCGCCTTGACTTTGAGGCCACTAACAGCATTGCCGAGTACGAAGCTTACATAGGGGGACTTGAAGCAGCCTTAGAAAGAAATGTGACCGAACTAGAGGTGTACGGAGATTCACAACTTATAATCTATCAGTCACTCAAGAAATGGAAGGTACAAGACCCTACACTCCAGAAATACAATGACCATCTCCAAGACTTGGTCAAACAATTCAAAGAGGTCACTTTCAACTACCTTCCTAGTGATAAAAACCGCTTAGCAGACTCGCTAGCCATACTAGCATCACTTGTGGAGATCCCCGAATGGACTGAGGTTAAGACCTTCAAAGTCACGAGGCGAGCGACTCCTGCTTACCACTCAATCATAGACCTGCACGACTACAAAGAAGAGTGTAACTCTGTGAATGCCTTGGACGATAAACCTTGGTATCATGATGTATGGAGTTTCCTCCTAGACAGAACATTCCCATCAGACGCATCACCTCAAGCGAAGATATCCCTCAAACGGTTTGCCTCCCAATTCATTATTATAGGTGAACGCCTCTACAAGAAACACCACGAGCAGTGTCTACTCTGTGCCGATGAGCACAAAGCTGTAGAAATCATGGACCAAGTCCATCAAGGAGTCTGTGGAACCCACATGAATGGCAATATGCTAGCAAAGAAAATCATCCGACTAGGGTACTATTGGGCTACAATGGAAGCCGACTGCACCAACATGGTTAAGAAATGCCACAAGTGCCAGATACATGCCAACTTGCAACACGCACCACCATCCGTGTTATACCTTATGACATCCCCTTGGCCATTTTCTACATGGGGAATATACGTCATTGGCAAAGTCTCACTGACAGGTCACAACGGGCACTCATTCGTATTAGTCACCGTTGATTACATCACTAAATG